>OZ037777.1:51413497-51495997 GCA_964035525.1 Porites cylindrica | reverse complement strand
GGTCACACGGATATTGAGAACAGGCGGATAACAATTTTTTTTTCAATAAAAAGGTAGTGGTAAAACAGCAGCATTTCTGATTCCTTTATTGGTGTGGATTATGGGGCTGCCAAAGATTGAACGTGACGCAGATGCTGATAAGGGACCTTATGCTGTAATCTTAGCTCCGACCAGGGAACTGGCACAACAGGTTAGTTGGTCAATTCGCCCTCAGGCGAGTTGGCATAAGGGCCTCATGTCAATTCACCGGGGAACTGGCACAACAAGTTAGTTGGTCAATTCGCCCTCAGGCGAGGAGGCATGAGGGCCTCATGTCAACTCGCCCCAACCGTTTACTTTCGCCCAAACAGATGAGACTCACTTGCAAGAATTCACGCTTCCGTTGCGTTGTGCCTTAAGAGCAGCGGTTATTTTTTTTAGGAAAGAAGCCGAGTTTTTGTGGTCTATCTACATTCATGGGATTAGTACATACGTACATACATACTTTCTTGTTTCCTTCCCAAAGGGGCTTTTCAGGAAAAATCATTATTTGCAATCATGACGTTTAATTACAACACTCACATTGTTACTGATTACAGTGCTTAACTTGTTACTAATTACAATACTTAACTTAGCTAAGAAGCATTTACAAAATTATCTAAAAGCTGGTTCCTTAAGACAGTAGTACACCTTCTCGTCAGCAGGAGGGGCTAAATTACCGTAAACTATTTGTTCGACTAACTCACCAGGGTTCGTGTCGTAGGTTGAAAGCAAGTACTTTTATTGTTATAAAGGATTACCGCGATAAATCAGAGCCAACGGTGCGTTTGTTTTTCTTATCTTACCAGATTGAAGATGAAGCTGCCAAGTTTGGTCGTCCTCTTGGCGTCAGGACAGTGTCCGTGATTGGTGGGGTAAGAAATCTACGCATAAGTCTGACTATGTCGTTATCAATGGTGTCGTAGCTACCCTGGGTGCAATGTTGGAACAATGTTGGAACAATTCGCAACAATGTTGCAACGCTGTGTTGAGCTAAAATCGTCCCGTGAACATCACCTTAAATCATGTTCGCACATCGAATCCGCCTTCACGAGGTACAACGTGGTTCATCCTACATATTGTTAGAGCGGACATCTGTGGCCAGGACGTGTCGTAGCTCGTGCGGTAGGAGTTCCCGTCTCGGTCGCGAGAAGAATGGAACAGGACAAAGGTTTCCAACCGTGTCTTTATTCCTTCTCCAACTTCCCTCCGAGCTTAGAATTTCTTTCCTATAATTCGTAGAGACAGTTGTGGCTCGGTTTCGAAAATGAAGTGATTCCCTGAGAAATACGTGAAACAGAATTTCATGGTTGTTGAGCCCGGAGGTAGTCGCTTATCAGAGAGTCTAAATACAGCGTTTGAGTTAAATGGGATTTTGGAATCGAAAAGAGAGATAAGCAGTCAGCCATAAAATAAATAAATAAAAAGTCAAATAACACCTACCTTTATTCATTATCTCCAGCTTTCTCGCGAGGACCAAGGATTTCAGCTAAGGCTTGGCTGCGAGGTAAGCTAGTCTGTTCCCCTTTCGTTCACTACAACTAGCCTTGGTGGCCAGAGCGAGACGATGAGAGTGAAGAAAAATTCATTCACCACTTGAGAAATGAGAAGGAGACTGGAGCCGAAATGCGTGCCGCAATTGTTTTTGGGATGGTTACTAGGGAAGCGCCGGTCAGCTATTGGCCAATTTTTTTCCATGTCCCTAGTAACAGTCCCAGAAGTCTTTGCAAAAGTTAACTCGGCCCAGATTCCCTCTCCTTTTTAAAGTGGCGAGTTGTAGAGAAGTGTTTGTTGCCTTTTATATTAACATGTATCGCTGAGTACTTACCCCGTTATTTCTTTTTTGCAGATTGTCATTGCTACACCTGGTCGTCTGATTGATGTACTCGGTAAATGTTTTCTTTATATTTCTCATTTCTGCTTCTGCAGTGTTGGCATCCCACAGTATCACGAGATGATTGGAAAACTACAATCATTGTTTTTCTAGCGTTTTTTTTTTTCGAAATAACACTGTAATGTAAAAAAATACGCCATCCTCTTCTTTTTATATATGAGTCTACTTTTATCCGA
The DNA here is from genome assembly GCA_964035525.1 of Porites cylindrica. NCBI lineage: Eukaryota > Metazoa > Cnidaria > Anthozoa > Scleractinia > Poritidae > Porites > Porites cylindrica. The sequence goes on along the minus strand of OZ037777.1, from coordinate 51,493,909 downwards.
ACCGTCCTTAGCCAAGTATAGTTGTCTTGTGGCAGTAGGGTAAGTTTTTGTTTGGGTTAAACAGGGTAGGACGTTTTCCTTCATCAACGGCCTCTGTTCCTGGAATCAATGAAGATTTCAATCCAGGACCCCGGTCCTAACTCCATTAGTTCTTTCCCTACTGTTCCTCTCCTTGTATTTCAGGGTTTCTCTATTTTTCGTGCCTTCAGTTCTGGTGCCCATTTGATGGCGGTGCCGGAATTGGAAATGGTATAGAGTTAAACTAAGTTATTCAAAATTCAAGGCGAAAAAGAATCTGACTGTATCTTCTCTTAGACATGGCAAAGTTGCAATTTCGTTGTTCATAAGATTTGAAGTAATTGGTTGAAGCTTTTTGTTCTTCTTTTTTCTACAGAAAATCGATACCTTGTACTCAGTCGCTGTTCGTATATTGTTCTAGATGAGGTTAGTAGTTTTAATTTGTTTTTAATTTTTTTCTCGAAATTTTGAATCAGATAAAGAATAAGCTATTTTACTAAGGAAAATGCGATGGAAAGCCCTACTCTATACTCAATCATTCGTCTTCAGAAAATCTGAGCCATGTCTGTGGTACTATTGTAGGCTGATCGTATGATTGACATGGGCTTTGAACCTGATGTTCAGAAGATCTTGGAGCATCTTCCAGTGAGCAACGTCAAACCTGATTCAGAAGATGCCGAGGATCCAGAAAAGCTGTTAGCTTATATGGGAAAGGACAAGTTTAGACAGGTTCGTATAAATAAATTAATTAAACCGCGGGCTCAATGTTTTAGTGTTTATTGACCGGGAAGCTTGTTAGAAGTAGGCGGGGCTTAAAGAATTTTCACGGTTCACATGAAGTTGCCTTGAACATAATAGTGAACTTACGCAACAGGACGGGAGAGGAAAGAAGACGGCAAACCTTGTGTGACAAGCGTGAGAATAATTTTGTTTGAAAAAACAGACCAAAAAACATTAATGACAAGGGAAGACCACGACAAAACTCCCAAGTAATAGCCCTGTCACGTTTGTCACACACAAGCGTTTTGCCGTCCTCTTCTTCCTGCCGTCCTGTTGCGCAAACTCACTAATATCTGTTTGTAGCCTTCGTATTTCGTTTGTTTCAACAACGAAAATAGGAGATGTCTCGTCGAGGAGATGAAGTTGAGACTCTAGTCAGTTGACACTACTAGAATGTAGTGTAACCACCAGTTGAACTTTTGAACAATATTACTAAAGACCAGTGAGCTGAGATTCATATCATTGGCTTTTCTGTTTCACCTTGTTTAGACTGTTATGTTCACGGCGACAATGCCTCCACAAGTAGAACGCTTGGCCAGAAACTATCTAAGGTCAGTTATCGGTTTGACTATTTGCTGAAACTGTGTTTTCTAAATAGATGTGCTTTATTGACGATCTATCCGCATACAAAGCTGCTCACATTAACTATAAATAACTAAATAATAAATAATTCCGGTATATACCCCCCGGTAGATTTCGAGCAGTCTCTCTTTATTCTTGGTCCGTCGAGCAAAACGCGCTTGACTGAAGGCGCGAGACGGGAGAAGCACGAAAAAAGAAGAGACTCTCTTTTATCTTCTCGGGCTGCACGCCCCCGTTTCTTGCGTCTCGCTCGACGCTCGTGCGTGCTCGCATTCTAACACCCCAGCAGTACCGCGCCAAGGCTAGCGAGACCGAGCAAACGACTGAAAGAAATAGATCAAATAGACCATTTCCGTTATTGAAAAGCCCTCACTTTAAAAAAGCGAGGCCGTGTGTATGACCCCATTTGTGAAAATGAATTTCATTTGCTTGAGAATTAAAAAATCGTTTTCATATCAGAGACTTCGCACACTTTAGCTTCGTTTTAAAACAGAGGCTTGGGACAACTTGGAATTGGCTTATAAACGTCACCAGACTAACAATACCAACTGCATAGAGGCAAACCAGTTGGTTTTTTACAACCTTGGTTGAGGATTTGAACAAATCCAGCTAGCGGTTAGGGCGGGTGTTGAACCCAGGGTCTTCGGATTGTAAGTCCAACGCACTAACCCCTCGGCCACGCTGCCCCCTACCCTTTAAGCTCTAATATCAGCACCCATATTCCAATTCTCATCATATTTATCATCACCTGTACGTTTAAGCAGTGATACGTTAGGGAGCAATTAGATGCTGATCTACATCATAAAACGAGGAGCATTGACGAATAATTCTTTGTTAAAAAGCAATCTTAAGTGACTGGGAACCTAACATTGTGATGGCTCATTTTTCTTTCAGGCGCCCAGCTGTGGTTTACATCGGTTCTATAGGTAACTATTGTTAAGATCAAGTCTGTTTTAACCCTCCTTCAACGGGATATACACTGTATAAGAACGGGGATCTTTCGGTTTCATTTTTCTTTCCCTTTGCTGGATTATGATGGTGACACGTCGGTCATTGACGGTGCATGTCTAACCACTTTTACACCATACTGAATTATGCCAGGGATGATTTCCTGAAAAATAGCTTACCACGTTATGATCTAAACTGCAGTTGTCAGGTTTAGCTTGCGAGCCCGGTTCCTCAAAAGATATCAGCTAAGTTTAACCCAGGGTAAAACCTGATTTTAAGCAAAGTTTTCTTGTCTAGAAAAACATAATTGGAGGTTTTGAAATATTGTCCAGGTTATTAAAGCGGGAAGCTATACTGTTTGTGTTTCTGTATTAAAGTAATTCAATTTTCTCTCATCACTTCACAGGCAGACCAGTCGAGAGAGTGGAACAGAAAGTTTATTTGGTTAAAGAACAAGCAAAGAGGTACGCCTGCGTGTATCATCCTTTATATGTTTATTAAACTGTAGCAATGTATGTAGATTTATTAACGCGAGATTAATTGCGTTGTACTGTAGTTTTTTCATCGTAAAACGCTGCTCTTCTTTTATGTTAGTCTACCAATAACGTTTTGCTGTGTACCTTTTTGTCCAATTCAGATGAATATTAACTCAGACTGGCATTTTGGTGCTATAGGGAGAAAAGCGACTTTTGATTAGTATTGTGGGGAAACTGCCATATAATTGTTGTTGTTATATAGCTGGAAATTTCTTCCCAACAGCGCGCGTGCGTCTCATTGGTTACTTCGAGGTCACATTAAATCTAACAGTTAAACTGTTTCCCGCCAAAATCTCTAAGCGGGCAACATTGCAAAATCTATGACGTCAGAGAGTAACAGTGCAGTGTTACCCGCGAACGTTGACAGTTACAGCGAGGTTTAATGAATTTCAATCTATATAACAAATCATTTCGAGAAACAGTTAATTTTGTTTCCCTCGAATCTCAATGTCTCCCTCGGCTTATTAGGAAATAATATTAACTGTTTTGCTCGGGACCAGTCTTTTTAAAAGTGTTTGTTGTTGTTTCCTTGACAGGAAGAAGTTGTTAGAGATACTGAACGCTGGCATTGATCCTCCGATCATGATATTTGTCAATCAAAAGAAGGTGAGAGTTGCGTGTCACCGCAGCTGATAGTTGCGATGGCGTGCAAAAAAAATAACCCACGGAAATTGAGCGGAGATCAGTGAGAGCGAGGGCGGAGCTCTCATGCACTGACTCCCTCCTTGGGGATAGGTTGGACGAGATGGGCACGCGAGGAAGGAGGGAAGCCGTTGCGCGCCTTTCATGTACTCTCGTGCTGTACATCCCCATTTCCCGTCTTCAATGCTGGCCAGTCTTCGTTCGGTTTCTGTAACAAAGCGAAGCTACGCCTCGCCGATCTCCAGAGTAAAGAGTCACATATCGGATAAGTTTTCGTACTGTACCGGATACCTTCTCGCTTCGGCACGAAAAGCTAACCGTTATAGTATGAATACAGCCTGAGATTGGATTACGAGTAGGAGGAGATTGAGTAGGAGCTTTCAAACCAAGTTCATGAGCTCCAGATAAACACTTTCCACAACAATCTCTTACGTCTCTCTACGTTTTGTTAGCAGCAGGAACAAGTGAGTTACCTGAGAACATAAATGGCTTGAAATTCCAATGTCGTACTCATAGTCGATGATCACGCACTCCGAGTCAAATCTAGAGGTTGCTAATTATGAGACGACATATCTGTAATAAAGTTTAGCTGATTAACTCTTTTTTCGTCTGTCTTAGGGAGCGGACGTGCTCGCCAAGTCCCTGGAAAAAATGGGCGTAAGTTATCGTTTGTTGGCGTTGGGCGTGGGTGATTTTATATCTTTTCTCTTCGATGTAGGCTAAGGTTTTGTTGTAATTTGTTTTACCAAACGAACTTTAGCCTACGAGCAAGCTCTCCATTGGGGGTGAGGACAGGGGGTTGGCCGGGGTGTGGGGTCGCGAGAAGTCACGCGAGAGCAGCACGCTCGCGCCTTTGCTCGCCATACATGGAGAGTTTGCTAGCAGGCTAACAGTACTTGAGTGAAGCAGTGACTGCTTGAACGCCATTGCGGATCACTAAGTTGTTTTTATATAAGGGTTTTTTGTGCCAGGTAAAACGAGCAAATTCTGTTTTGGTCGTCAGTTTTGACTGACAGCGTATAAGGCGGATCGTGAACACTCGGGGCAAACGTTTTTCACTGTCATTCTTAAAGTGCCTGGTTTGCACACTATTTGATTTCATCCACGATCGTTTTTATCCTTTTGTTTCTTCAGTTACATACCTCCCGTTTTTTAATTTTCGTTCCCGAGAGCGGGCACATACATAACTTCCTGAATTTTTTCTTACAGTTCCGTGCTACAACACTCCACGGTGGACGAAACCAAGAACAAAGGTGAGGTTGAGATGTAACCTCTTCTTTTTATTTCGTCGTCATGGTTGTTAAATGTCTGTTTTGTAAATCTAGAGAGACACCGAGAGTATAGGAAACTAAGAAAACAAGGGCCTGAACAAGGGTATTGGACGGATGGAACGATGTTTCAGTGAAATTCCCGACTGTTTTGTACACCAGTGTTGTCGTTTTTTACATGAAGTTATGATCGTCGCAGTGGTAGTTGTAATTTAAGCAATTACAAATATGTATAAACCCGAAAAAAAAAAAATTCGGGACTTCATCGAACCCATGGCCTTTGCGTTAGGGCTGCAGTGCTCTACCATTTGAGCTATGAAGACCCATATATTGGGAGCAGGCCAATTTGTTTAGTTCACCTTCACCGGTGAAAGGAATGAAACATGAAAGACGATGTGAACTGCCGAAGTACAAATTTTATGAAGATATGATCGTCGAAGTGGTAGTTGCAATTTAGGCAATAACAAATAAACCCGAAAAAAAAAACCGTTTTTAGGTTAAACAGCTCTGTCAACGATAATCTTCGATCGGGCCCTTCTTTTTTTAGCAAGCACGACGAGCCCGCAGTCGTTTGCTTGATTAAACTTTGCAAACATTTTTGCCATGCATCTCTACACTCAGTTTCATTAGTTTGTCAACTGAGTCGAACATACGCGGTTACGTAACATCTGCATCTTAATTCTGAACCTGTCATAAAGATTCATTTTGTTGGTTTTCTTTCAGAGAGTTTGCATTGTCGAGTCTTAAAGCTGGTGCTAAGGACATCCTTGTGGCCACTGATGTAGCCGGTCGTGGTATTGACATCAAGTAAGTTTCATGATAAACAGTTTGATTTCTTTGTTTTCTTGTTTTTGTTGTCTCCAGGCCTGAAGATGATTTTCTTAAACTCATTTTCAAACCCAACCTGGAGACCGGTTAATCGGAGAGAACCCTGGGAACGGGGTTGATGGTCAAACTTATGAAGTTTTTTTTTTCTTCACTAAATGTGTGTTTTATAGCGCAAGTAAAATCTCTCAAAGTTGATTTCTTCATGTCATTTCTCTTCCAGGGATGTTTCACTTGTTCTTAACTATGACATGGCCAAGTCAATCGAAGGTAAGTGATGAGTTTAACATTGAAACCTTAAGCTTAAAGTAAAAGTAATTCATCGAGACGAACGGTGTTGATAATCGTATCTTACGATATACAAACTTTATTAAGTACGGAGTTAACCAGTATGTAATGCGTTTAATTTTGTCTCATTTCTTCATCCATGGATTGTACACTTTTGGTTTTATGTATTATATTATTGTAATTCTTTGACAATTTTGAACGATTATTTTGATGTTTCAGTCAAATTATGTCTATTCCGTGAGTGCTGGAATAGACCTTATTCACGATACGCGCCATCTCACGAGCGAAAGGATTTATGGGATAAAGGAAATATCGTGTGGTTTCTAAGGAGGCAAAAAACTTATTAAAAGCTGTCCATAAAAGAAATCGCAGCCGAGTTTGTTTATTCCCTCAGATGAGAAACCACGTGACATCCCATTCCATCAACCTTGCGCGCTTCCAAAGGTGGCGGGTATTATGAAGAAGGTCTATTGCCTAAATTTACGGAAGCCACCACATAGCCAGTGCCCTATGGCTGCTAACATGTCATTGTTTTCATTTTTTATCAGGCTACACTCATCGTATTGGTAGAACCGGTCGAGCAGGAAAAACCGGTGTTGCCATCACGTTTTTGACCCAGGAGGACTCAGCAGTGTTTTATGACCTCAAGCAGACATTATTAGCGAGTCCCGTACGTACAATGCTTTTAATTTTACAGAGCGTCAAAAAACCCATTTTTCCACTCACTGAAAGTTGATTCGACTATAACTAACTGATTTATGTTCTTGCAAATCTTGTATATTGTTTATGAATTTTATTGTTCATATCTGAGTCTGAATTGGGTTAAAATGTTTATTCTTGTTTGCCCAAAATTTAACATTTATTGTAAAATATTTTTGGTTAAAAGGGTTATAGTGTCTTAGGCGAAAATTGAGTGTTACAGGGCCAATGTAGTGCTCTAAATCTTTACCCAGGCGCTAGTTAAGTATCAGACTAATTTTCGTATTTACTATTTATGTATAAGCGAATGGATTCTTAGTCGTGCTATGGCGAATAACAAGCAAAAAACACTAACATGAACAGTTGTCAGCGGTTATGACATGGGGGAGGGGTACATTGTCTTTAGTAAATGGCTTATTTCTGTGTCGTTTATAGGTGAGCCACTGTCCTCCGGAGCTTGATAAACATCCTGATGCACAGCACAAACCTGGCACAGTGCTTACAAAGAAGAGAAAGGAAGAAACCATTTTTGTATAAATACCTAAATAAACCCAGTATTCGCAAGGCCGGAAGCCGCTTTTTATGGCCGTGAAAATAGTAAAACAATCAAGGGTATAAAGCTATGAAGAAAATAAACAAAATTTTAAAATATTTATTAGTGATATCTTTTAAAACCTTTTCAGAGGATGAATGAGTAATTAATGCATTATTCTTTATTCTTGACATGCTAGCTTCGGAGCCTCCAACCGCGTCTGACTGAAACAAAGAGTTTGGCTGGGCTGAATTTTATAGAACTTGCTCCTGTTGATTTTTTAAGCCATCTTTTTCTAGCCTGTTCCAGGCTCTTACGGTGATGTCACACGGAACGATTCGTAGCGACGATTTTGAGCGCAACATAGCATTACAACATTGTTGCGACGTTGTTTCGAATAGTTGCAACATTGCAACGCAGTGTTGCTTTAAAAGTTGTCGTTGCGAATCGTCTCGTGTAACATTATCTTTAGATAGTAGTAGCCTGCGTACGTAGCAGGCGCTTGGAAGTAATTGGGCGCAAGAAAGAACGGGCGCGCGAGGGAGACACGCGAGGGGAGAGGTGTCTCCCTCGCGCGCCCAGTTCTTTCCTGCTCCCAATTACTTCCAAGCGCCTGCTACGCAGGCTAAGATAGAAAGGTTGACGCGTAAGTGAAAAACACGCGAAAATATCAGCGCGTGATCTGGGAAAAGAGAGCAGAGGCGGGAAAAAAGAAGCTCTTCCTCTCCCCAGTTTCCTCTCGTTTTATTTTCGGGTTTGCGCCTTCTCTATTTCGCGGAACCGACTATCTCGGAGCCAGGAACAGGCTATCTTTTTCTATCTCTGTGGCCCCAGGGTGACGATGGTAACTTTAGTACTTGTACTGAAAATTTTTGACTTCTCAAACAGACTTTGATAAAACATCAAACACTCTTTCAGTGCATCAAAACTGCAATAGTATTCTGACTTACTTGGAAACACTGGTTAAAAATGGACTTCGTTATTTTGTGAACATATATACACCATAAGAAAAGAGAACTTTTTCATTAAACATACTCTGAAATTCAAATGAACGTACACCGAGAAAAGAATGCATCTTGAAATCTAGGGCTATTTTTAGCAATACGCAACAACTTCCGGTCAAAAACACTTGCTTTAAGTAAAAATCATTCGCAATATAATTTAAGTTAGTTTAAGTACAATTGACGCCGAACACTGGAGTAGCTTTTATTTATAGGATTACTCCTTTATATCTATTTTGCTGAGATGACGTACGCACAATTTTCAGTTTCAGTGTCGTTCAGTTTTCAGTTTCAAATATAGCTTGAATCCAGACATGGAATTAAACGTTTCGTTGTAAGAGGTATGCTCCATAGCTAATAGCAATACAGTTTTCCTGCGGGAAGCGGTTTCGCGATTGCTTTCTAAAATTCTTTTTTCGTCTTAGTGAAAAGAACTCGCACCACAATCGCCAGAACCTTGTCACAACATTACTTCTTAAAACTTAGAACTAACAACAGCATGTGCAGGGCATTTTATGTCGAAGCTGACGACACGTCATGAGTTTTTAAATCAGCTTTAAAACTTATGACTAACAAAACGTTTGCATATCATACAGCAATGATTGTGGCTAAAACTTTCAGCGTTTACTAATAGAAAGTACGTGCGAACCGTTTTCAACGTCTGGCGGGTGGAGCGAACAATGGCTCTGAAGTGGTGGCTTTTGTGGTCTGTGATTCAATGTTCGGTAGAGTTGAAGGGTACATTGTAGCGTCGCTTTTTTTAGCCACACCTCGCTGACTCCCAGCAGTGCATTCACACCTGGAAACTAATCAAACAAGATCAAGTCAGAATCAATCAGCAAGAGCGAAACTGCTAGCCGACTACCTCCAGCTGCTAATAGTGGTGTAGCAATCCGAAACTGAGGCCCCGTCCACACGAAGACGATTGTAAACGCAAACGCTAGTAAACGGAAACTTTTTTATGCGTTTAGGCCTTCCGTCCACACGAAGACGATGAAAACGCTCACCGTAAACGCATAAATTCGAAAACGCTCTCCAAAGTGGATAAATTTGAAAACGCCGTTTATGCGTCTTCGTGTGGACGGCTGTAAACGTATATTTTCGTAAACGCTGTAAAAACGCTGACGTCAGATGTCAGCGCCAGTCTCTTTTATCGAGTGCGTTTCCAAGATGGCGTACACACGAGTGTTGAGCTGTGTCATGCTTGCGCTTATTTCAAGCATAATTGCGAGCATTCAATTGAATCATGCAATAATCGATATACAGGAAAACTACAAAAGAAGAAGACTAAACCTCTCAAGATTGTTATCCACAACTACAAGCACTTTTACTCGAGTAAAACGACTTAGATGCAGACGTGAGAGCAAAGTGAGAAGATTCTGGACCAGACCAGGTCGTACAAGTTTTATCACTTTCTTCTTTCGGTTTCTTGCCAGCAGACTTCGACATTTTCCTTCTCTCTCGATCACATATGTATGACATCGTTTTATGCGTTTACGAGCGTTTTCGTGTGGACGGGTTAAAACGCTACGTAAACGATGATCGTTTTCGTGTGGACGGAGATAAAAATATGCGTTTACTAGCGTTTGCGTTTACAATCGTCTTCGTGTGGACGGGGCCTGAGTGATTTGTGAGACAACGATTTTCACTTAAGTTCTCCAGTACATACGGAGCGATTTGTCGCCACAACATCATTTGCTACAAGTTGTCGCCTAGTGTGTACGCGGCCTTAACGTATCGGAGTTGCATCGTGGACAAAGTAGGTAAAATTCATTAGAATACGCCAAGGAACATTCAATTTGCTGCGCAATTTAGAAGTAAGACTCGTTCGATAACATCTTCTTTTTACAAAATAACGAAAACACGCGTCCACCTCACGCATCACGTTCCCCCGCATGAAACAACATGCCCTGCATCCCACCACCTCCAAAAACCGGTTTGTACCAGTTTGTCTAACCACCCTACTGGGAGGTCGCCATTTTCATTAGTTCTCCTCCCAGCATTCATGGGAGGCCACCATTTTGAATGATTTGGTTCAAGCATCCTCGAAATACTACTCAGCGGTATCCAACCACCACAGCTAACCAGACGGCCCGTCCAAAAAATGTTGCCTTTTAATTTTCACCGATATTTGCCTGAATAAACAAAGCTATTCTGCTTTAACTATCTTTTAAATAGAAACAGAAACTCATGCTTAGTTTTGGTTACTTTTTTCTTCCAACTCCATGACTATGGCCGTCAGCATTTTCATCCGATCTTTAAGAGCGGTTAAATCTTCAGGCTGAAAATACAAAAAGACCTTTTTGTTACCACGCGTCATGTCTACCAAAAATATTTTTGTAGGCTCTCTCTGAATAGCAAATTGAAATGACGTTAAAATGTCGCTATTTCAGAAAGAAAAAGTGCAATGCAGAACAATTATAATAATCTTTTCAAAAGGCTTCAGAGCGAAAAAGCAGAGTTTTGAACATGCACTACTTCCGCCATATTAGCCTAAACTTTTTAAAATTTTACTAACAACGCTGCACCAGAAAAAATCATTTGGTCGATTTACGGGAAGATTTGTAATAGCCTGCGTAGCAGGGGCTGGGAATTGAAGTAAATGGGCTAGATTGGTAAATGGGAGAGGCTCATTTTCCCCTGGGCCGGAAGGCATTTTAGCTTTCCAAAATCTTGAATTCACGATTTTGGAGGATCAGCTCTAACTCCACGAAATAACTCTATAAAATCAACTCTGAGAATATCCGTCCCCGGTCGTTTTTCTGGATGACCAAGTAAATTTACGCGTAGGCCTATCAGTAATTTAAAACTAAGACCGTCTTTTTAAAACTCACCGAGGCTCCGATAGCTGGGCGGCCAGGTTCTCCCGCTGGACCCGGAAGTCCCGGGGGTCCTCGTGGTCCTTGTATCGATTCTCCAAGTTCCCCCTTTAATCCCGGGGGTCCAATGGGTCCTGGAGATCCAGGTGGTCCCGGGTCTCCGGTCACTACTGTCGTGGTACCCGGCTCTCCGGGATCTCCTTTCTCGCCTTTCTGGACTCTTAAACCACGTGATTGCCCTGAAAGTAACAAAAACAAAAACAATCAATTTATATTCGCTTTTCTACGCTTAAGTGCAGACTAGGAATACTAATGCGTTTTTAAGTTCCATTGATATCCTACCCACCTTGGACTCCGTTTAAACCTGGAGGCCCTGGATCTCCGGTTTCCCCTCGTCTGCCGGGGGCCCCGGGGGGTCCGGGTGGCCCGCGAGGTCCTGGTGGACCTCTTGAAATTTCGCTGTCCTGAACTATCGCCTCGGCAGGAGCTTTTTGACTTTTCTTTTAAAAATAAACAGAAAATAGGTTTCTTTAACCTTCGACCATGAAAAAGAGTCTGTGAGTTATTTAAGGTACAAGGCGTCCATTGCATGCATGCTAGAGGTAGAAGGCTTGGTCTAAAATTTGAAACGGCGAAACAACCACCACAAATCAAAGAGTTCAGTTACTGGTTCTCTACAAATCTGAATCAACCAATAAATAAGCAAGTGAAAATCAAAGCAAAAGGCAGTTTCTAACGGAACATCCCAAAAAATGAAACTACATTTGTATTTTCAGCTGAGCTCAAAGACATAGTGACAGACTCTTTTAAAAAGAGAAGAGCTACTTCAGTTGGTCGGTATCTTTGTACATGCTGTGCTTCAGTCTAAACGCGGGTGAGCTGCCAGTCACCTGGCTCGTCTGTTAACCGGCGAGCAAGCTCTCCGAGAAGTCACGCGCGAGCGACGTACGAAATGACACGCGAGAACGACGCCGGGACACTTTATCATTTTGTTAGTTTTATTCATGTTTTCCCTTGAAATTCGATCTTCATACCAGTTACTAACCTGTTCCAAGGCTTTTAACCTGGCTTCCAGCAGAAGAAACTTGGTGCAATTAAAACAGGCTGTTGAAACAGAAGCACTCCAGTTGATGGCTTGATGTAAATGAAAGTCATGATAAAAATCTTACTTGGAACTGACTTTGATAGAATAGCACCCACCTTGACTGCAATCTTTTCCTGTGAAGCCGGGACAACAGTCTTTGACCGATGTAATCACTGTTCTCACCTCTATTTTATACTGCGGACGATAGGTTACCCTGAAAATACAGTCGAACCTCTTATAAGCGACGCTATAAATGCGAAGATTTAGCGGTAGCTCACGAGAGGTGGTCGCTTACGAGAATAGATCCATGGGGCTCTTTTCCGAGTACAGCCTGCGTAGCTGGTGGGATTGTTATGCGCGGGGTATTTTCTTTATCCTCAGGGTATTTTCTTCGCGAAGGATTTTCGGTGACTTGCTCCCGAACTTCTGAGTAGAGGAGTGGTATCAACTTATTAAATTTGAAAAGAGAATTTATTGCATGCAATTTACGAAACTTGACACAGTTCCATGTTGTCACTAGCAGTTTTTTCTATACGTATACTATGAAAATCGTAGTGCATACAGCAAAATCTAAGATTTCAGACCATGCTTCAGTTGAGGTTTAAAACGATGGAAAGTTATAAAACTGATGCTCCAAGAAGTTGTTTACGGTCGTTTACGAGAGGTGATCGTTAACGGGAGGTTTCGGCTGTAGCCGGGGTTTGTAGTGCTTTGGGAAATTGGTCGTACATGGAGTTTCAAAGATGGACTCAAAACCAGTACTATTGCCAACAAAAACAAACGCAAATAATGCAACAGAGGCATCAAAAGCTGCGGGAAGACAAAAAATTACAATTACGGGAAACTTGCTAATTTTAGCGTGAGAAACTGTGCAAACTGTGTTGTCAAGGGCGTGAAAAGTGCTAGATGACATAAAAAGGTAAGCGATAATTTGCTAACCAAATGTCTTCTACTTGTCTTCTTCGGGGAAGCCTCTTCCAGGCGTTCAGATTTCGGGAACGGCGCGAAGAGATGTGAGCAGGGAGCAGCGACCCGCTCTTTGACTTTGTGCCATACCCCACTATCTGAACGGGACAGGTTGTTTTGGCAGTCATGTGGCACGAGTCACGCAACGCTTCCATACCACACGCGATACGTGACTTCGGACCGAGTAGCTGGAGGCGGGAAAATCAAGGGCCGTAAAATGTAACCAAGTTGCAAACCAGTGTCACACGTCATGGAACGTGCAACCAAGTCTTAGGCGCAGGAAACAATGGGGAACGCAAAGAAATAACCATTCACTTCTTTTTCAAAAAAAGTAAGCATGTAGAACTTGAATTCAAATAATGAATCATTTGCGCGCACGTGTTTTGCGTTTGTTCATGGTCTAACTCAGTAATACTAATTACACACCTGTGACCAGTGCAAACTTTTTGCTGAGATTGTGTTCCACAATAGTACTTGAACTGGTGAGTAACTCTTTTCATGTGCGCTACATTACAAGTCACTTGCTTGGGTTTCTGGTAAATACAGTACTGTCCGCTAGAGGCCGAGGTACCCTGGGATGGTGCCTGGGTACTAGGCTCTTGGCTTTGTATTTGAGGACTTGGTGCCTTGACACCGGTACGTCTGTACAGCGGTAACTTGTTTGAAGGATCGAGTACCAGCCTTTGTGATTGGAAACCGTGTTGGCTGCAACCGATTTCAGAAATGGCTATTATATCACTTTATCACTTTCACTTCATTCAACAATATTAAAAATTGTTTTTAGGGGAGTTGCATTCCTCTTCTCCTTTCTGATAGGGAGGAGGCGGGGAAATTCGAATATTCTGACCTAAGGACGAGTCGGTGGCACTCTCTCCTCCGCAGAGACTCCGCCTGGGTTTTAGTGAGCGCGTTGTGGACTCCCCTTCCCGTCGTCCCCTGCGCGCTTTTTTTTTCCGTCTACGACACAAAGAACCTCTGAAGAGGGTGAGAGATCGTGCGAGGGTCGTTTGTCACAAAGGCAAGGAACAATCATAATGATTTACTTTTTCCTGCGTAAAATGCTATTATAAGCGCTCAAAACAAAGAGGTTGTACTAACGTCTAACTTTCAGGCCAAAATTTATATTCTCTACTCCCAAAAAGCGCTTAGAATAAGTGGAGACAGAAATTAAAAGGAATATTAATTCTAAGTGACTCATGATCAGTCATATTTATGTATAGGACCCACATGAAAATCTATTCTGTGTAAAAAGTAGTGGTAGACATCAATAGTGACAGAAACAAGATATCTTTTCTTTCCTGAAATCAGTGGTCTTATCTATATTATCCTGTGTAGCTGTCCGCAATCGATACTTTCAGGGAGGTCATAATATCATAATTTATCTTTCTTCAAGAGATAACAACAAGTAATTACCCTCCTTTTAGTTTAGTGGCTATGACAGATTACATCGGTGGTTAACAAGAGTCTGACAGATAGTGCAGATAGCCGTCTGACTTTCCGATTTTCTTTTAAAAAGTTAGCGGGGACGACCAGTTGGGGTTGGTTCATGTAAAACGCTCCAGAGTTGCGGTCTTTGTAATGTTCACGTAATTCTTAGTTTCTACGCGCAGCAGGCATTTCTACGGAAAAGCAGCTAACTTATTCCACAAGAGCCTTGTGTTAGCTAATTCTTAGCGCTCCGAAAGGCCTCGAAAATTTCACTTTTTCCGTTTTATGATCGAGTGCAGTTTTGAGTTGAGTGAGGAAGAGCTCAGTGTGACAACTTTGATCAGTAGGCTGTTTGGTATCCGGGACTTGCCTCATTTGAAGGCAGGGATTGGGGATTTAAAAGCCACAGGGAAAGACATTTAAACGGGGAACACTGGGGAGCAGGGAACGGAAAAAAAATTGAGTCGAGATTCGAGATTCAAAGTATACATGCATGAGATGGTGGATGCTGTCGAATAACCACCGAGATGACAGGATTGTAAAGCCCCATCGGTACCACGGGCAGATTTAGAGGATGGCCGAGGGGGCGCCTCCACCCGTCCTTTTTTTCTGTTGATTTTTGTATTATTTGTTCAATTACGGTAGCAAAATAATAGGAATCCATATAGCTGGCAAGTTTCCCGGCCACCGCTATCTGAATTTTCTGGATCCGACCCTGCGGACTCCGCATAAAGATGAGGTCTTTGCGCCAAATACAAACTTTCCCAGAACAAAGACTCTTGACCATTTCGTCTGATTTTAGAGCCAAAACAAAATTTCCGGCAAAACCAATAATAGTCACAAAAAGTCAAATTCCTAGTGTCATCTCTCTTTAGCGATTGTTTATGAATTATCCCGGTTTTTTTTTCCCTTTTTGTCCGGAAACTTGACTCAGCTGGCTCATATCAGTATTCCATACAGTTCTGTTTAATTACGCCACATGGCGTGATTCAGGAGTGATAGGTTAAATTATTCTTTTCGTATTTCTCCGAGTCACAAGGATATCGTATTAGACAATTCATTTTTCTCCTCTTTCGTCACGAAAATAATGAAACTTTACTGTCGCATGTCAAAGGTTGGAAGTTCGGTACGTCCAAAAACACAAACCAGAATCTGTAATGTTTCAAGAATTCAAATTGAAACTCTGATGATTTATGGCGCCGGGTTTTTTCTGTCATAACCAGCGATAATCACACACTTTTGTACTCATCAGTTCCATTCATGAAAAAGCATAAGTCAGTTTTTTCAAGGCCCTACATGTCTTGCAATGCTACCCTAGAGGTGTCAGAATGTTGCAGGACATATGACGGGCCTTGTGCATATGATGCTGACCACACCACGTTTGATATTGCGTGAATTCAAGGTTTGCGTGAACTGTAGTTGCTTCGCACCTTCTTTGTTTTTATGGAAAATAGACTCTGGCAGGCGTTAAAACACTTTATTTTGGTGCGAATTTTCGCGCCTTGGTGTCAATATGAAAGCAATTATCTCCTGAAACGTTTCAGTCACCGCAAGAAAGTTTGTTCTTTATTTTGGGAAAAGGAGACTAGCGAGTTAACTTATACAAAACAGCAAGACGTAACAATTTTAATCCTCTTTTCAATGCGTCTGAGTTTATGATGAGCTGAAAAACATGCTTTACTGAGTTGAATATTAAGCCAGGTAATATTTGCATCTCTGAACTTTCAAGGGGAAACTTACTAAGTTTAGGAAGAACGGTCATTTTTATATCACATTAAAAATAAAACGCACTCTGTAATAAGCTTACCTTTGGGAGTACGGATTGTTGTAGCCGTAGAGGGGAAGATGTCTGCTTGAGTGTGACCTTGAAACTCCACGAAAACCAGCAACAGAAGCTAAAACTGCCGTGATAAAAATTGTGCTCTCCGCAGTTTTCATGCTGTAAACTTTCCCGCGTCCAGTCAGAAGTTAGAAAAATTCTCGACTGCAATATTCCAGAAGATCTGCTGCGATTTCACAACCATCCACTTAGACTTCGGGAAATTTGCTATTACCGTATGTCAAGTTGCTGAGTCGCCGCTGAGTGCCGTTTTCTGCCCAAAAGCCTGAGACGTTATTCTCGATTGATTACAGTCGAAAGTGATGACAAAATAATTAGAACACAGTCTTGATCAGCTAGATATCAAAAGGGCGGCAAGCGACCATAGCTGAAGCGAGCGACTTGATATCCGAGGTAATGTACTGGGATTTCCGGTCTTAGGTGAGAACTAATAAACTCAGGCTTGGAAGGTGTCCAGTTCAAGTATGCACGGAAATTATACTAGACATTACCTAGGATGATGAATTGTCTTTTTATATTTTCCGGTTTATATATATCGGCATTCAACCTCTTCGCTGTAGGGGGAGAAGCAGCCTCGCAGGAGGCTCGACGCGCGAGCAGGTGTGCGAAGCATGCGATAGTGAGTCCGGCTAGCCTAATCGGTAACTACCAGCTGTCCAAAAACAACTCCCCTAACCCCCATCCCCTAGTGTTTTGCATTGACACGTCAGACCAGTTTGTGCATTCTTCATTCATGACCCTTTTTTTCACCTGAATATATAACATATCCAATTCTTTCGCCTGAAGCAAACGACGAAGAGCATTCCCTTTAAAATACCATTCAGAGATTGACAATTTAACAGTAACTTGACCTGTAACTCTGCATTTAGCTATGGGGTGTAGTCGCTCAAGTCAAGTCAAGTACGTGAAAGATTACGCTCTTCCGCTATGACTGGTGTGCCGACATCCGTTTATTGTTAATTCTTGTTAGCAAGTAAAGTATATAAACGAGCTTCTTGTTGCCAAACTGACATTATAATGTACACCATCGCGTTAAATAATACAAATACTGAGTGGATATAGACGTGACACAAGAAGTGCAAAAGAAGGGTTCTAACTATCTCTCGCGCATTGAAATAATCAGTTTTGTAAGATACAGTACCAAGGCATTCTAAAACTGTTTGATAACAATTAAAATTGTTATCAGCCAAACCAAACAGCTTTTCACCTCATTGACTTTCTGCAAATCGTAACAACGTGTTTGAAGACCCCTTTGAAAATGATACAAAGAAAACATGTGATATGTTATTAGTTTTTTTTTTTAAGTTCTGAACAACGCAACATTTTTTTTAACCGTCACATCTTTTCGTGGTGTTTCTGATGGCCTCATCTGTTAAACATATTTTTTTCCAATTACTTCTCCAATGACAACCTTTCGGAGTGAAAAATCTATATCCGAATCTACGGTAATTTATTTCAACCCTCCTATCGCGAACATTCAACTCATCGTGGAATAAGAAGGTTAACTGTATCATACGTAGACTGGTAGGAAAGTACATGAAACTAACTCTTTCAAAAAAAAAAACGGCGTGAGTCGAGATGAACTCATCTTTTTCCTGACAGATTAACGTCAATAATTTTTAATTCTCTTTCACGGACAGGCATTTCAATTCTCATAAACATACGCAGCCAAATATTCCAGCGACGTCTTTTTTTCTTATCTTTCTAATCCAAAATTGGGCGGATCGGAGTTATTTGAAGAGATAAAATGTTCATGATATTTCTAAATAGACCAGCCCATACCTACCCGTCACTTGTTTGTCAATATGCATTTCTAAATTTTTAATTTAATTAGAAAAAAACGAAGGATTATTCTCAGTCAAAGTTATAATCAAGAAAAAGAAGATCAACTTGAAATATATAGTCCCTACTTTTAATTAACTAGTTCTACTTTCGAGATGTGTCCAAGTCACGGCGCCATGGAAAAAGTGCAAACCATGCTACAAAATTGTAGACATTTCAAACTAGAAAAGGTGAAATCAGCACTTGATATCCGGGAGGACCATTGTCTGTTCTTGGCATACTCCAGTAAACTGATCAAAAGCAAGAGCCATAATTTGACAACGCCCAAGGCCAGTGGAGGGTTTCTCTAAATATCATCGGTGGTTTTAAGACTGTTTTGACAAAGATTTGCTATTTGTTACGTCTTCTATTTAAATTTTATTTTAATGGACAAAAAGCATGTCCACCGCCGCGCCTAAAACTGCGGAGCTTCTTTAGGCGGGACCCCGGCGGAGCTTTGCTCTCTCCTCCGCAGAGGCCTCTTTGTGTTGGAGGGAGGCTGGGGAGAAAGAAGCTTGCGCTTCCTATTTTCCGATTATTGCTATTTTTACTGTGATACCCAGCGGGAGCCTCTGCGGAGGAGAGAGAAAGCTTTGAGAAACACGAGCCAGATGTATTGGTAAGAAAAAAGGTCATTAGTCGTGACTAGTTTTCACAAAAGATTTTTCTCTCTTGGTTTCCAAAAATGAAATTAGTGTGCGAGTGAACTGTCTATACAAGGAATTTATTACCAAATGACAATCTTGCCGATTTCGTCTTCGATAAACTCGGTACAGAATCAAAATTAGGGACACCCGAGTTTAATGATTCTCGAGCCATTAAATGGAATCCCTTTAATATCTGAAGCAACAAAATCAAAGCTTTCCGCATTCAGTCTTGGATCGGATCGAATACGCTTAATTACATTACGGCATATGATCGATTTCAACTAGAAGCTACTTAAAACAAGTTGCAATGACAGCATGCAAGGAAACTTTTAGTGAGATAATGATACAAAACACGTCTTTAGACTTCAGTTTGAGAAAGTTGGTGCAAGGACGGGTAGAAACTAAAAGCTCGAGACATGTGCAAGGATCATTCGGTGCACGTTTCTGGGAAACTACCCTCCTACCCCTCCCCTAAGCCAACATTAACACTTACTCCTCACTTAAAGCGAAACGTTGGCTTAGGGGAGGGGTAGATGGGCAGTTTCCCAGACACGTAACATGTAGATCGGATCATGCAAAAGATCCCTTGTGAAGTAAATTATAAAATACTCACTTAAAGATTGTCATCAACTGGGCTGCCTGTGGCGAGGCCAGTTTATAAAATAACGTTCCATTTACTTCTCGGTTTTTTTTTCTGGGCCGAAGTCGTAGTGGGGCTGTGCCGTTCGGCTCTCCTAATCTTGACACTATTCTCACTGTGCAACGCACAAGGGCTCCCTGTGCCCGTGCATTTAAATTCCGGCGCATCTGTGGATCCGCGGGGGAACTTGTTGTGCATATATTTGTGAATTTAGTATAAATTGACCTGTTTTTCATGCGTTTTATTCCTCTTTTCGTGAAAACGGACACCAGACACCTAGTTTGTCGCTCTGACCCACCTCCTCGCAGCTATGGCACACTCTGGCGCCTTACCTTCCCCTCCTTCCCGCTCCGGGCTCGCCCCTTCCTATAACTCATCCCAACCTTGGGGCGTTTGTGAGTGGGGGCTCCCAGTGAGAATTTATTACTATGGATTGCCGTTATATTTTTAAGCCTGTCCAATCAAATTTTGGAAGTCTGGTTATGATTGGCCAGAATCGAAAGTAAAGATGACGTCATGAAGCCTAAAAGAACCACTCACAGCATGAGATTTGGTCGTTAATTTCCTATAATAAGGTATAAGACACGAACAGCAGATGCACATCTGTGACGCAGTCACAGTCAAAGGTCTGCAAAGAAGCCATTTCTCAAGTTCATACCATGTGCCGGGTTAAACAGGAGGGCATTTTGTATACGCATGCGTCAATATGGGCTGTTGAAGGGCCACAGAGGCATTTTCTGTGAATTGTTTACATTCAGTACCAGCATTTGCAGGCTGTTTTCTGGGGCTGAATGACGTGTATTGGGTGCTACGTTCCACAAACATGTTCTTTAAGGTGTCGAGGTATTTCTACGATGAAAGTGAGTTTATTGTACCTTCGCTGTCGCCCTTGAGAGGACAATCTTTCCTTTCGTAAAACAGTACATCGAAGACAAGATGGCGGTGGAATGTTCTTATCAACTAACATTTCGCGCACATTTTTTGAGCAGGAGGAAAAGGTCAGTATGACAGTTTTTCGTTAAACAATTATCCTATAGATACTTAATTCTTCTCAATAGTATAACTCCAAAATCGAACTTAATCGTTTCAGGAATACAGTGGCTAATTAAGTGTCCATTCGGCCGTGAAACTGTTTTTCACCCTTTCTCTGGCTTGTTTATCTCGAAATCTTGCCTTTCTCCCCAGATTAAGTTAACGATTAATGAAACTAAGAATACTTCCGCGAATGAATGGCGCTTTGATGAAGACTGTGAAAAATCGCCTTCTGCAGTAATTTTAGCCTTCTTCTCCGGTACGTCTTCGTTGAGAAATAAAATACACGCACTTCAACTATAAATTTAAATTAAAATAATAACGCCAGTAAGAACTGTTTTGAAAATACGAATATTCTATCATTTAGGTATACAAAGGAAAAAAAATTGTAGCAATCGGTTTGAATTCTGATTTTTTCCACCTTATTTTGATGATACACTGTTTGTTTACATTTCAGTATGCAAATAAATATAACATTTTGGCATTTTAAAGAAAATCTAGCCTAACTCCCCAACTCCAAAATAGCACGAAATGAAACGTTATAAATACACCTTTTAAATAAATCCTGGCTTCTGCTGCAGAAAAATCGCATTTATTCCTAAATGATACCATTTTGTGGATACTACATTTGTTGATATGCTAATTTGTGAGACATTTCATTCACGAAGGATGTTGACTGAGACCAGCTTCTCCTCTGTATTGATCCACATTCTTGTTTAATGCATCAGTTTCTGCTTGATAATTCTTCCATGATGTACAACTTACGTAAGGGGTTCATCTGGATACAGTAAAAAGCTCTCAACAGAAACATTAATAACAGACAAATTTATCCATCCATTTGTGCCATGTTTGTTGTCGTATGCAGCTCATTTGGGTCCTTTAGCAGAAGTATTTATTTTTTGAGAAAACAGCATTATTAGCACCCCTTTAACAAACTTCCTGTCTTATGTTTAAACAGGCTTTGAAGGTGAACAACATCGTCAGATTTATGGAGTGATGGCCATTCTTTGTTTTAAATGGATCACTACTGTCATCAAGTTTAAATTAATAAAAAGAAATCGATTGTGGAACGCAGGAGCTGTTACTCAAGAGTCGCTTCAAAATAGTAGCTTGGGAAAATCTCTGTATCTTTTAGAGTGAAAGAAAAATAAAAGTGCTGTTCGTTTTTTCGGAGTATGTGCATTCGTTTTGTCTGCAACTGAGCTTATGAAATGCTCAAATGATTATGTACTATATATATAATCACTTGTAACTGTTGCTGTCTCAAACTCAATCCATTCTTCATTTCCTATAGAATATTTTTTTATAAATTTTTCCGCGAAAACTTCCAAAAAACTGTAAAAACCCCATAGATTTCATGTTTTTGTGGCAAATATAAACGCGCGTCTCCGCGATCAGTTTAACATGAGACATTGCGCTAATAAATAAACCTCGCGTGGTAATTTTTTGTTTCGCTTTTTGTCTTAAAGCAGCTGAACATTGCTACGATGCATTTCCTCCCTGATAAGTAAAACCACGAATTTGGAAATCAAACCAAAGAAATACATTGCTTTGCAAGTGAAAATCAGACTGATACAGGAACATGTCTTTTTGGCGTTGAGTCTTGAAAGTCTTTAAAAGGCCAAGAAAACCTACTGCTGAAAAATCTACGAGTGAAAACCCGCGTAGAAAACATCCGATTTTTGTCATGGCGAATAGTTTTTGTAGGAAAGTACGGTATTCAAAGCACCAACGAAAAGGACTGTAATTTACGCGCGAGTTTTCGATTTCCCGCCATCAGATTTGATGCGCCCACGCTATTGTCGTTCAGCGGATTCACGCATGCGCATGCAAAATGCCCTCCTGTTGCCGGGTTATGGAGAAAAGATACTCACTAATAATTTTCTCCAGTTATAATTCTCAAGGTGGCATTGAGTGCACAAGCACTATGTTTGTTCGGTATTCAGTTATTGCCGCATTATGCGTCACACTGTTTCAGGGCGATTATCTCGTTAATCATAACTATAACAAAATTCTCAAATCTGATTGGCTATCAACTGCCCTGATTTCAGCCTTAATTGGACAGTTTGATAGGACAGTACGCGTCATGCCTAAGTAATTGGACAGTACGCACCATCACGCGCGCGCTTAAATGGCTTTTTTTTTTCAATGCTAGCAAAACAAAATTTCGAATTTCTTGCGTTTTGATTTAAAAAATAGCCTATTATATCACAAATTTTGTTAAAGTTATGATTAATTGGTAACAGGACTTCGTGTCGTCCAATTCGGTCTGTAATCATACTCGTGATTAAACAAATCGGACTCCCGCTACGCGGTCGTCCGATTTTGTTAATCACTCGTATGATTACAGACCGAATTGGACTCCACTCAGTCCAGTTACCATTACTTATTATTCAAGCAAGCAAAAAGTGGAGTAACATTGTCAATTTTATAGCAAACCTAATCAAAAACGCAGAATTCAGTTACAATTTTGAAGTGCAAAAAAGATAGATTTTACGCAGAGTTAAATATTACCAACTGTTCTTCGGTAATTTACGAAACTTTGCTCACTACCCAGTTAGGTGATTACTAGAAGATACTTGCTACACTTACGGCGAAAACTTCGTCAAACTTATTCTAGCTTTCACAACTAATAACGAAACTTTATAGTCTGAAGTATTTTTTTTTTGTTACCCTTGGTGCCAGAGACTTTTCATGCGCGGTTTCGGGTTTCGGTCAAGTCTTACAAGTGACCCGCGCGAAAAGCCTCTGCACGCGCTAGCCGCGCCACTTGAATAAACGAACGCTGTTAGTTATCGGTTGAAAAATTAAGCATAAGAAACTGTCTGTGTTGGGCGATCTAAAATGATTGATTTCTTATTCCTTTTACGGATGTCAGGTTCCATCTGGATTCCTGGCTCAACTATCAAAGACCTAACAGTCGAGGAAATTAACGGTCATTCTTCAAAATGCGTAGCCTGTGTACAGACGTCCCCTCCTCCCTCAGGGAAAAATCGGGAGAGGAGACGACGCTACAAAATGCGCCTTTTTTTCACGCTTAGTTGTTATTCAAAGTATGATCACCGTTGAGACTTCCCGTATATCGGGCGTATATCTTTGTTAAGAGAGAGACTGTATGCAGTTTTCACGAGGAAGGCAGGAACAACCTGACAACGTTACCGACTACAAACCTCGGACAAAATGGTGCAATAATTATGCAGAATCCAGGCAGTTAATAAATCTCTTCACTCCAAAAACAAAAGAAAGAGACATCAGAAGATATAGTAAAGTCCTCCTCGATCTCCATAATTCTTCATAAGATACTCAGCCTCATTCATTAATTGTTAATTTCTGCAGCATCGTCGTATTTCCAGGCTAGTCAATTTTAACTCAGTATAAAAGAATATGCCACTTAACTCTTCTAACCATACAACTGCTTTGTACAGGTTAGTTGGATAGGTACTTAGTAATTGGGTACGTACGCTATTTAACAATTATTCCTCCAGCCCGAATGGGCTATTGACTCAGAGGCCATGAGGGCGAGAGGAATAATTGTTTTAGTAAAATACATCTAGTTGGTCAAAAATATCGAGAATAAAAAAAATTTAGTTAGTTAAAGCTAGACTTTAATCCTTTTTTGCCGCCAAAAAGCCCGCGCTTTTCGCTACTACTGGGCTATAACATATAGCCTAGTAGTAGCTCAGCCAATCAGAACGCAGCATTGATGATAGACCACTAATTGGATTTTACTGTTATGGTTGATATAATATCTGCTTTTATGAGCGATAAAGAGTAAATATGTATATCTATCACGGATATCCGTTTTTGTTGCTGGTCTCTTTGGGAGGTTTGGAGCTATTTCAATATAGCTTTTTACAACCCAGGTTTTGGTTGTGAAATTGCTGCGACTTTGATTGTTTTTTCAGGGTAAAACGTGGGAGGACTGTGAGCAGTTTATATCAAATTATCTCAGAGAAATGAAAGCCTCCATCATTAAACAAGTTATTTTGCACTCTGGTCACGTGGCTTCATCACAAAAGGTAACCTTCAGGGACGGAGCAATACATTCGTGAGACGTTCAGTAAACGTGACTGTTCCACCATCTTACAGTCATATTTAGAGCACAGAATACAACACTGGAGGAAGAAGAGGTTTCCAATTGCATATTCAATTCAAGTAAAAAAAAAAGCTGCCCTATTACAAGCAACTGTTATGTGCCAGCATGTACATACCCCATAGTGTTTAGTCCATCCACATCGATCAAAACTCTTCAGAAGCGTTTCTTCGTGCCGTAATGAAGATGAAAAAGTGTCTTCCAAAGTGTTTTTATTACGACAAAAGCTGTTGGTTACTATAACTTACCTTCATCTTTTTATAAGGGCAAAATAATAAATACAGTGACTAACGTCGCGGGGGACACCTTGCAATTGAGCTCATTGTTAGGGATTATTAAAGGCGACAAAAGGAGCCCCCAACCTATTCATGGTCAGCGCGCTATGAACTGTATAGCGAGATTTTCCCGAATCTGTACATATTCTTGGGATGCTCGTGTTGTGCCGACTAATATGCATGGTATTTGGCCGCGAAGGCTTTGGTGTTGAGTTTAAGGTCCGTCTAATGTCACAGTAATCACGTGAATACACATGCAAGTGATGAAAAAATCATTCTTCGATTCACAATCACACGTAATTCAGGTACACAAATTCTGTACCAAATGAGACTTTTCGATTCGCCTTGCCAGCCGGGAATCTATTTACCCAGGAAAATGAAAGTAGAGCCTTATCTTAGCTTAGAGCGGGACTGAGTTATCGGTAAGATACGAGTGTTAGCAAAGTCTAGAAATCCATATAAATTATTCAGTTTTGATTGAAGTGCATGGTTTTTGTATTTTTTAGCATACGTTTCCAAGCATGTTACGTCGCTTGTTATCTGAAAAAAAAAAGCTTCAAAAAGCTTCAAACTCCAGTAGTAAACTAAGCTTTTTCATTATTTATTTTGCATATCAACGGTCTTTGTTCATTAAACATGGATTGAACACCCGATTGAATGTAAATAAGACTTCGTGCATTCGTGGCTGTATACATATCAGGTTGAGCGTTGTGTCCTGCATTACTGTTTTCATTGTATCTTTGAATGCGAATACAGTCAACTCCCTTTATAGTGGACACTGTAGGGATCTCGAGTCAATGTCCTCATTAGCGAGAGTCCGTAATAGCGGCAGTTTATTTCAGTCAAGCTTCTGTAATTTATTTTTGCCCGGGATTTAACCGCTGTCCGTGTTATCGGCCGTGGTGTCCGTTATAGCGAGATGTCCTCAAGGCGGGAGTTGACTGTATAACCTTCTCAGGCTAATTGTATCTAAGCAACTGTGAATAGAATCGTTGAATTAAATATGAGTATTGTTTACTGTGTTGTTCAATCAGTTTTCTACACGCATGTTCCGTAGCAATTCCTTTTGTTGACACCGGAACTAAAAATAAAATTCACTTACACAATTATGAAAGCGGTTCTCATCAATCACATGTCTAAGGTAAAGGTGAACCCCCATGTTTGCCCGCACTTCCTAACCATAGTTACTGCTAGTTTAAAGCGTATACACGAAGTACAACGACTGATATCGACAGGTATACGAGATATTCCGTGATAACTGGGTAAGAGATGTCTTTTGAGCAGATAATTCAAAGTGTTCACGTGCACGTGTGGCACGCAGACTTGGAACAAAATGTTTATTCAAAAGTAACAAATAGGTTCCGAATCAAACCTTGTTTCAGTGATTTTCAATAACATGGAAATAAAATAAGGAAATCTTTCAAAATTTCAACCAAATTTAATACCGAAACTCTTTGTATGTTTTTTTTTTCACCTTCAGTTTGTTGTTACAAAGAACATTAAAACATGGAATGTAGAAGTAATTTAGCATAATAACACATCTTGCTTGGAACTCGTGCTTTAGTGAGGACAACTTCAGTTCGGGAGTCTCAAAATGGGATTTTTCCGACAATTTTGTGACCAAGAATTTGGTAGACTGAAGTGTTTTATGTATTGCGCGGAATTCTAAAAGAACGCTTTTATAAAAACATGTAAGGCGTTAAGACGTTTTGCCGTTATTTTGGAAAACATTCCAGGCAGCTGAAAAAGCTTACGCTCGAATAACTGTAGAATCCCGGATATTTGTCTGGTGAAATGATGACTCAAACGAAGAAGAGAAAGGCAACCGAGACAGTGAGAGGCTATAACAGTTCATACTAAGTTTATAGAGACGGGGCAACGTAAAATATTAATTTTATGCGGCATGTTTTTCCAAAGTGCGGAAATCCCGCAAGGCCGCGCTCTGGAATAAACCCTGTATTTGTACTCTTTTTGGGAGTTATTTGTACTCTACAGAGTGAAGTTCAATAATAAATACATATATATAAATGTCAATCGTTGAAGTTGCCTGATGAGTGTGGTCCTACAATTTCGGACCATACGAAACTGCACTGTCGCAATAAACGATCAATGATTACTCCTGAAGCCTGAACTCCTGTGATTATTAATATATATAAATATGTCGGTATTAACTTGTCCTGGTTTATTTTCCCCTAGAAAATTCCTCTGTTTGTTATCGAATCTGACACACTTATGAGCCGCCACATTTAAAAACCGTATTATATATCCAACTTAAATAGCCTAGAAGTTAAAATGTAACAAAACAAAACTAACACATCCTTAACTGAACTTCGCCTTGTCGGTCCTAGCCGGTTTAAGTGGCATTTTGTCCAGTTTTGCACTCGTAGGTACTATCCACTAAAATACGAAGTATTTAGTCTTTTTTTTCTTGGTGAGCATTTAGAGCCCTAAATTAAGGTTTGCGAAAGTTTACAAATTTTCTACTAGCTTTATCAATAAGACTGTTTTAGCAGGTGGCTCTGAGTATTGGAAATTTGTTTTTCTTCTTCAGTACTATGTCTTTTGCATTATATCTTGAGTTCACACATTCATTGCACTGGTTTGAATTTATATAAAAAGAAAAACGTTCAAGACAAGAAATTAATTTCCATTCTCAACTTTTTTCTGTGCGATAGTTTCTGCTTTTGTTATTTAACAAATAAATTACAGCAGCCTGATTAGAGCTTAAACGGGAGCTTAAATCGGTTATTTTTTATCCACAAAACCGAGGTAGTGAATAAAGGAAAAAGTTTCCTTTGTGCTCTAATTTCCGAAACAATACGTTTATTTACATATGTTTTATATGTAGCTTTTAAACATTTTTTGCGACAGCTACAGCGCTTTTAGTGACTATACCAGTAATTACATAGTTATTATGGGTGAAACAAGTTATATCATAACTAGCTGAATTGTCAATAAAGCAACTTTGTGTAAAATGTTATATTTTTTTTTAGCTGGCTCACGTATTTTCTGTGCAACATTTTTCACCATTTCTAACAAATTAGTTTTGTTAAGTATCCCCCGCTTATCTATTCTAGTTGTGCAATGGACGCCAGTTTAGTCAAAAACACGCAGAGTAGGATTAGAAAAAAGAAAACGGTTTCGTAATTATTTCGGTTTTAAATGTTTCCAAAAAGAAAAGATCATGTCAATAAGTAACATTTTCCTTAAATAACGTTCCGATAACACATTTTGTTAATATATTAATCTTTGGTATTTTATGGAAAGCTAGTATGCTGTACAAATTGCATATATAGTTTTCAAGCGAAACCTTGGACTTTGACTGGTATAAATTCATTTATGTTAGTCTATGTTGGAGAAACATTGTTTTGATTATGAGCGATACGTTAACCCACCCATTAAATTATTCCATGACGCCGGAGAGTCTATGGACGATATGAAAAAAGAAAGGTTTTATTAAAAACCATCACAGTGGAAAATGTGTGTTCTGTTGGTGCTCAATTAACACATTACCCTTCACTGGAGTCTGTAAAGAAATGTAAAAGGTTTATATTCTTAAGAATTTTCACAACTCATTATTATTCTTGTGCTCAACATTTTCCGAGGCTAATTTTCGCCTCTGCATTTTGTGAATATGAATAAATTAATTAAAGCTGACACTTTGCTTCAGGTGATGTAGCACAGCAAGAGCTGATTAAGCAACCGAACGGGAACGTCAGCTGACTACTGGAAAGCGCGCCTAAAGGACTGAACGTGACTTCCGGTGCGCAATTTGCTGCTCTGTCATTGGTCAAGCCAATTGTTTGATTTGCGTGCACAGTCGTCAACTGACGTTCCCATTCTGTTTCTAAACCAGCCTATTGTGTCATATCAATGCAAATCTGTCAAAAGTTTGAAAACGAAACAAATTACAAAACATATGTTGTATATACCCTATCGAGGGGACAAGGCAGAAACTGAAGTTTTCTCCGGTTTCTTGAAAGAAGCTAAAATGTTTGATCTCGCATATATCCTTGGTCTTTTGTTTCTTGGTGAGCAAAAGCTCTCACTTAAGGTTTGCGAAAATTTACAAACTTTCCTCTAGCTTTATCAATTAAACCATTTTAGAAGGTGTCTCTGAGTTTTCTTTTCAGTTCCGGACATTTTTATATATCCTAAGTTCATACATTCATTGCACTTATTTGATTTTACAAATAAAAAAAACTTTTCAGAAATATAATTTCTGTTCTCTATAATTTTAATTTCTTTTTGTGCGATGATTCTGCTTTTGTTATATTCATTATAACCGCCTGATTGAAGCTTACGCTGCCGCTTAAATTTGTTATTTTTTTTATCCCCAAAACCGATGTAATTAGTAAAGAAAAAAGCTTCCGTTGTGCTCTGGTTTCCCGAAGCAATACGTTTAATAAAAAGTGTTTTAACACGTTTTAGCTTTTTAAACATTTTTTTGTGAAAGTTACAACTCTTTTAGCGACTATACCACTAATTACACGGTTATTACTGTCATTATTAGCAAGCTCCAGTCGCTAAAACAGTGTGAGTAAAACAAGTTATATCATAACTAGCTGAATTGTCAATACAGCAACTTTGTGTAAAATGTTATAATTTTTTTTAGCTGGCTCACGTATTTTCTGTGCAACATTTTTCACCATTTCTAACAAATTAGTTTTTTTGAGTATCCCCCGCTTATCTATTCTAGTTGTGCAATCGACGCCAGTTTAGTCAAATAACGCAGAGTAGGATTAGAAAAGAAAACGGTTTCATAATTATTTCAGTTTTAAATGTTTCCGAAAAGAAAAGATCATGTCAATAAGTAACATTTTCCTTAAATAACGTTCCGATAACACATTTTGTTAATATATTAATCTTTAATATTTTA
Organism: Porites cylindrica; assembly: GCA_964035525.1. NCBI lineage: Eukaryota > Metazoa > Cnidaria > Anthozoa > Scleractinia > Poritidae > Porites > Porites cylindrica. The sequence continues at coordinate 51,464,266 of OZ037777.1, read as the reverse complement.
TGGAAAGCTGGTATGCTGTACAAATTGCATATATAGTTTTCAAGCGAAACCTTGGACTTTGACTGGTATAAATTCATTTATGTTACTCTATGTTGGAGAAACATTGTTTTGATTATGAGCGATAAGTTTACCCACCCATTAAATTATTCCACGACACCGGAGAGTCTATGGACGATATGAAAAAAAAAAAGGTTTTATCAAAAACCATTACAGTGGAAACTGTGTGTTCTGTTGGTGCTTAATTAACACATTACCCCTCACCGGAGTCTGTAAAGAAATGTAAAAGGTTTATATTCTTAAGAATTTTCACAACTCATTATTATTCTTGTGCTCAACATTTTCCGAGGCTAATTTTCGCCTCTGAATTTTGTGAATATGAATAAATTAATTAAAGCTGACACTTTGCCTCAGCTGATGCAGCACAGTAAGAGCTGATGAAGCAACCAAACGGGAACGTCAGCTGACGACTGGAAAGCGCGCCTAAAGGACTGAACGTGACTTCCGGTGCGCAATTTGCTGCTCTGTCATTGGTCAAGCCAATTGTTTGATTGGCGTGCGCCGTCGTCACCTGACATTCCCATTCTGTTGCTAAGCCAGCCTGTTGTGTCATATCAATGCAAATCTGTCAAAAGTTTGAAAACGAAACCTCAATTGCACGAGAGGATCTTTCTTTGCTTCGTAACTGCTTTTTAAGAAGAAAAAATATCTTGCTCCCAACAATGGAATTTAGGTTTCCAAAGGTAAAGCATTTCGCATACTTGTTAACGAGAAAGGTCTGACAAAATCACCCTTAGCTGTAAGGCAAGTGACTAAGCAAAACTTTACTCATCCAATAATTTACCAATAAAGTGTAAATAACAATAAGCAACTGCCATCTTTGGTGCGACTGTTTTTAAAAAGTTAAACTGTCAGTAGAGTTTCATGTCAAATGGGAATCAGTCAGTAGGACTTCGCTATCTGTTTGAAGCAACCGACTTGCTTCAAATTGAATGGGGACGTGGCAATCTACATAATCATTTATAAGGGGACCAATTGCAAGTTTGGCCGAATAACATTAGCAGTTAGGAATAAAGAACTTATATTAACTTTCGATTAACTTACAATGTTGTAGCCTCACCGGCTTGTCAATTTCGTTCACCATTAAAGAACATTATCTGTACTTATTTATTCTGAATAGTAGTCAGCGTCATTTGAGTTCATTTTCGGCTTTGGCTGCAGGTGTTTATTAAAACATTGTTAAAGCTAGATTTGGTTTATTGTCGAGAAAGTTTCTCCTGCAAGCAATGCTATAATCGCGCTTTGTACAAGGTTAGTAACCTGGTATCAACACGTTTTTAGTTTAATTAAATATCTTCCTCAAGAAAAAAAGTAACGGATAAAGTACCTGAACGTATCTCAAAGGATATTATTAGAATTACTTCCTTCTCGTGCCAATGCGAAAACATAACACTGAAATTATTTCAATTTAATGGAAAATTCAGTCCTTTTATAAAAACATTTTTTAAAGTTATCTGAACTTGGTGACATGCATAACTTTGTGAAAAATCTGCGCCGTTTGCATTGTGTGAGCAATGTTGTTTGACATTTGACTGTTGATTCAAACAGCGGAACTTTTCATTACGCCCAACTCTCAATTAGTAGATGCAAACTAGAACAACTTCAACGAACAGTTTAAAAGGCAAAAGATAGTTGTTTAAAATGGCTAGAGATCCTTATAATATATTTCAAACGCACGAGAAATTCTTATTAAAGAACTAGCCAAGAGGTAAAAAAGGTTCCCATTTTTATTGTTTTTGCTTCAAATTTCCAGTTTCTTTGCCACATTAAAAATTTGCTGAAACTTATTAACACATCGAAAATTAAAAACGTGTTTATATTAACCGAACAAATTACAAAACATATGTTTGTATCTACCTTACCGAGGGGACAAGGCAGAAACTGAAGTTTTCTGCTGTTTCTTGAAAGAAGCTGAAATGCTTGATCTCGCATATAACCTTGGTCTTTTGTTTCTAGGTGAGCAAGGGCTCTCACTTAAGGTTTGAGAAAATTTACAAATTTTCTTCTAGCTTTATCAGTTAAACCATTTTAGCAGGTGTCTCTGAGTTTTATTTTCAGTTTCAGGCATTTTCATATATCCTAAGTTCATACATTCGTTGCACTTATTTGATTTTACAAATAAAAAAAAAATTTAAGAAAAATAATTTCTATTCTCTATTTTAATTTCTTTTTGTGGGATGTTTCTGCTTTTGTTATGTTAATTATAACAGCCTGATTAAAGCTTACGCTGCCGCTTAAATTTGTTATTTTTTATCCCCAAAACCGAGGTAATTAGTAAAGAAAAAAGCTTCCGTTGTGCTCTAGTTTCCGAAGGAATACGTATATTAAAATACGTTTTTATGTGTTTTAACTTTTTAAACATTTTCTGCGACAGCTACAACGCTTTTAGCGACTATACCACTAATTACACGGTTATAAAAGCGTGTGGCAGGAAAAAGTTATATCATAACTAACTGAATACTGGACCTTTTTGCAGAAGTTTATAAATTAAGATCACTCACGTATTTTCTGTGCAGCATTTTTCACCCTTTCTTACGAATTCGTTTTGTGAAGGATTCCCCCTTATCTATTCTAGTTGTGCCATCGACGCCAGTTTAGTCAAATAACGCAGAGTCGGCAGAATGTTAGGGTTGCTAAGCAGCTCTACAAAAATTAGAAAGCTGCGAGAATTAGCAGGAGTAAAAATTATGAGAGTATTATAAAAAAAGAAAACGGTTCGATAATTATTTCGGTTTTAAGTGTTTCTGAAAAGACAATATGAACACAATAACTAACATTTTCCTTCTATTAACTTAAAATGTTGTAGCTATAGCCTCACAAGTTCGGCAATTCGTTAACCGTTGAAAAAAAAATGTTATTCGTACTTATTTATTCTTGGTGACAGTCAGAGTCATCTGAGTTCATTTCACGGTTTGGCTGCAGGTGTTTAAGAAAACACTCTTGAAGCTAAACTTGGTTTATTGTCGTGAATGTTCCTCTTGCAAGCAATGTTATAATCGAGCTTTGTGCAAGGTTAGTAACCTGGTATCAGCAGTTTTTCTCTAGTTTAAATATCTTGCCCAAGCAAAGGAAGTCTTGGATAGAGTACATAAAAGTATATCAAAGTGTATAGAGTTATTTCCTCCTTGTGGCATTGCGATAACATAACAGTGAAATAAATTATATTCTAATTCGCTACCCCGCTCAAACGAATATAAAACATATATCATGTAACAAGCAGCCTCAATTGGGGTTTGGTTTCAACACGAGCCGTAAGCGACCCTCTTCATTATGCCTTCATCAACAAAATGGATGGAAATAATACAACAAACTGAATGAAAACTCGGGAATATAAAAAATTACAGCAAGAAAAACAACCCTACAAAATGATCTAAACTATGCTCGTATAACAATGATTCAGTAAACACACAAAACGTGCTAAACCTTTTATACAGCAGTATACAAAAAAACTACGTCTAAGAGAAACCCCTGGTCACTGGGTATTTAATTTTGAGGGCATAGGGACGGTCGTAAGACGCGAATGAATATAAAAGAAAACAACTCAAATATATATAGCCTACCGCTAATTACATAACCCAGACAACCCATGGTAAATACATTTCCATTTACTAGAACATTCAGTCTTTTATAAGAACACTTTTTTAAAGTTAGCTGAACTCGGAAAAACGCATAACTTCGTGAATTCTGCGCCTTTTGCATTGTCTGAGCCATGTTGTTTGACACCCTAAAGAAAAGGTTACATAACCCATGATAAATACATTTATATTCTAATTCGCTACCCCGCTCAAACGAATATAAAACATTTATCATGTAACAAGCAACTTCAATTGGGGTGTGTCAACACGAGCCGTGTATGAACTAAAAGAACGGGAAATACGGAAATTTAAGTACCCAGTGATTACAAAACCAACAACAATGAATGAACATTATCCCGTTAATGTAGCCGTCTTTTGCCTAGTCTGATTTCCAACGGCCGCGTCTTTTAAATTATCTGTCAGGCACTCCGGCATTAGCAGCACCGGAGGCACTTCCAGACCTAAGGCTATGGAGACCGTAGTCTTGCTTGGGAAGGCCGATGGAATTGAAAGCGCTAAGCACTATCTCCCGTGCTCTAGTATAAGACAAAGAAACAGACCCGCGCATTTTGTAAGCTCCGGTACCGCGAAGGAAAACAAGAGGGCGAAAAATGAACTCTTTGATGTCTGCTGAAAAAGAAGCAGACACAAAATATCGTTGAACTAATAAATAAGGACATGTATGCTTGAAAGTTTTAGCGACAACAACCCAACCCCCATCCCTGTAAAAGTCAGTCGTACTTTGATGAACAAAGATCCTCATAAAAGAATCTTCAAACTGACAATCACACCTGCGTAACTGGACCAACTCGTTAAACGAAAAAACCCTGCATAACCTAAAACGCACAAAGGAAGAACTCGTAAATCAGACAAACTAGCTGAAGACGATCCATACTTAGCAAATAAAAGCTACATAGCCTGGGGGGTCTCAGGCTCTTTCTTTTTAACGGGGATACTGAGAAGCCTCTTAGCAGATTCTTTTAAAGGTAAAACTAACGAGGAACTACAGGGGTCGGGTAGACCTGCCAAATCAAGCACCCACTTGAGCCCATAATGGACTTTTTCAATAGTACTGCAAGAAGCAGATTCTTGAATCAAGCTAAGAAAAAACAATGAAACGTATACACTAGAAGCGGGAAATATGACAATTTCTTTAAACTGAGAAGCCCATTTTCTCGAAGCATTGAAGCCCTTTTCGTACTTCCTCGCGGCACTGTCGGCTTTGGATTTAAGAAGAACTGCGGGAAGATCTTGAACCAGTGCCCGGAGTCACCTGTCTTCATGCTGTTGAAAATTAGTCTGCAAGACATCTTTGAGAACCTCTACGAGGATAAAAACAAAAATAAATGGCAAAATTCTTCCATACACGCACTGGGAGTCAATACAGATCAGGGCGTAATAAGCTAGGGCGTTGAAACGCTCATACGCGCTCTCTGGTTCATCTGTGATGCGGAGTAGGACTGGAACTAGTTGCCTTTCAGCTCTCGATCCGCTGTCAGGGGAAAAATAATGGCGCTGTCTAGCTGAAGGTAGGTTCGGATTTATTGCTTTATATCTTTAGATCGCTGCAATCTATAATTAGATTTGATATTTGGCGTATTTCTATGCGATACACAGAAAATATTTAGGTGATATTTTATAGTTAGTCTTATAAGTTAAGGTGTTTTTTCGCCTTTCACGTTTATGTAGTGTCAAAATGGCCTATCGAATATTACAGGTTGAAGGTCGCTTTTTATCTTGCCAGTCAAAACCAAATGATAATAAACGGCTACAAAAAAAAAACATGTAATGGTTTTATAAATTTTGTTTGTGCATGCAAATTTTTAGAGGGAACTTTTATGAACCTTTAAGGCTGTTTTACTTCTGAAGTGACGACTTCCTAACGGCGATAGCAAGGTTTTTGTTTTGTACGTTGGCGTTTAGCTTGTTAGTAAAAAAAAAAAGATTTCAGTTGCCTAATTTAGCGATTTTTCTTTTTTTAATATACACTAAGATGGTAAATAAATGTTTTTTTTGGTTACAGAACCGCGATCCAAGAAGATTCTGACTATTTTTAAAGTTCTACTAGAATATTGCATTCGAATGATCTGGTGTGACAGTCTATATTAATATATATTAAACAACAACAAATTCTGCTTCCCCCTGCGGTATAAAATTTAAAGGTTGTATTGTACAGAAACAGAATGAAGCCTATGGAGAAATTTGCTTTCAAATCCCCACAAAGATTCCACTGTATAATTAAATCATAGAATGTGTTTGTTATTATGATTTTTTTGCAGGACAACACTGAGTGCCCGGCCTGAAAAGACTACTAGAACACACACTGAAACATAAACGAGTTCATAATACCGTGAATATGAAGAAGAACATGAAGAGGTTTTAATTTGATTGCAAGTAGAATAAAATAAGACTGTGTAGCATTGTATTTTTATCGTCAGAGGCTTAACTGTGGTGTTGCACAAACTACAGTCAGCTCTCAGATGGAAACTATTGGGACTGGTACAAAATGTCTCTATTAATGGACAGGTGTAACTCCTATAGAGAGTAAAAGAAAATGACTGAAGAATAGTAGGGACCAACTCGATTTCCTGGTGGTGCCTTATCTTTTGATTGTACTACTGTATAATATTTCTAGCATTATATCCTAGCTCTCTTAATATTATATATTGTAGACAAGGAAACAGGAAAGTATTTTTTGAATCAAGTTTGGTTAAGCCTGGCTGCAGTTAATAAATTGAACCAAGAGTGAAACTGAATCATACTGCTGGACATAAAGTATACAAGCGTGCTAGGGTTGCTGGTCACACTAAAAAGTTTGCATTTCAATGGTTTAATAGCTGTTACAGGCCATTTGTATTTCATTTGTGCATAATTCTGTATAATTTTCTTGTTTGCAGTATACTTTTGAATTTGTATGTTATATAAATGTTTTATGTTGTATCTGTAAGATATATATATAGCAATGTCTGGTTGCAATGTAAGACTAGTGAATGTTTAGTTTTTTTTAAGCTCCTTATTCTGTTTTGCATGGGTAGTTTTCAGTGACCATTTCATCACAGAAAGCTGTTATTATCAAACAAAAATATTTGCTGGGCTACTTATTTGTGTTCTTGCGACCCCTTTGTTAGTTTTTCAAGGGCAGTGAATTATATTTTTTTTCACATACTTATTCTTCATTGCACTGTAGTATTAGTGTACAAGATAAAGAACCTAAATGATGATTTTATTATATTTTCAATTTACCCCGACTTGAGTTTTCACAATCTGTCCAATGCTCAATATTGGAGATAGCTCAATAAGGTGTTTAGAGAAGAATACTGATGTACACCAACAAATCCAAACTTTAATAGTGAAAACAGATCATGATCATCTGGCCTTGAAACTGGGCAGCCAAAAATTTATGCCATAGCAGATGATGAACGACACAACTTGATATTAAACTGAAGTAGAGAACCGATAATATTAGTCTAAAAATGATGTCAGTGCTATCATCTGAGTTGTGATGCCATTTTCTTACCAAGTCACGAAATTTTGATACAGGTTACGGAGGTGGAGCTATATTGAATACAGATATTTGTTCGCGGGCGAAAAATTGAACAAAACAAGAAACGAACGTGAGAAAAAAATAACTTGTTCCTTCGCTATTGCTTGCAGAAAATGACTGCCACGAGATAATGGCTAACTTTCGCTGGATAATCTTTCTGACGGTCCAGCATAATGTCCGCCATCTTGTTTTGTCTCTTTGGTAGTACCCAGACCCTTGCATCACAGCTAGATCGCTCGCCACGGCTCGTTTCAACGCCCTAGCTTATTACCCCCCCCCCCCCCCCCCCCGATACAGATAAAAAATGGACGCTTGATAATGCCGCTTACCGGATGTAAAACTATTTAAGCCATATGGGCCAACTCAAAAACGAAGGTAAACAAGCCACTCGGCTCAAAAACAAAACAAATGAACGAAATAAGAACAAATGAACTGACGAGCGGAATAAAAAATACGTGGGCCAACATAAAGCCAATCGGCGTAAAAGACCTAAGGCCCCTTAGCGCCAATTTTGACTGCCAGGACCGCTCTGTTAAACCTGTCTGAACCAATGAGTGAATCTTTGTAACGCCCGAGGGAAAAAATCCCTGCGGGGTCTGGAGAATTAATGTACACAGGGACGTACTGTTGGAATTGAATTGCTTTTCGAACAAGAAAGGCCAAAACACATTAGACGGCCAATAAGGGACGACTAAAGTACCAACCGTACCGCATAAAAGGAGATGCTGAACCGCCCTAGTAATGCAGTGGACGGGAGGGAATAGTCAATTATTCTTTCCATTCCACGAGATTGAAAATGCGTCAAGAGCTTTAGTGCCGGGTACGCGAAACCTGGAATTGAATCTGGGAAGATGGGCGTTGGCAGCATTCGCAAACCTGTCGACTGTATGTTGGCCCCAAAGGTGGTCCAAGTCTGCGAAGAACTCAGGGGTTGTATACCAGTCATCGAAGTCTACAATGTGGCTAATCACATCAGCACAAGCATTAAGCTCCCTGGGAACCCACCGGGGAATAAGTGTAATATTGTAAGTTCGACAAAAATAGAAAATATCAAGCGCAATAGAATGCAATCCTGCACTAGGACTCCCTATCTCCACAGCACGAAAGGCCCCTTGGCTGTCAGAATGCTACTTTACACACTTACCCCGAACCAAGGCTTTGAATGCACTTAAGGCAAATTGTATAGCCTTAAGTTATCTCCAGGTAGAGCTCTTAGCTGCTTCGCCAGCAGTCCACATACGATGGGACACCTCATTAGTGCCCATAACAAAAGCCCCGCAGGCGACATTGCTAGCGTCCGAATAGTTAAACAAAAGGGGAGCATAATAAGGCAAAATAGGTTTCGTATTAAGACTAACGATACTGTTTTTCCAGAAAAACATTCCAGAGAGGCAATCATTATGAAGCCCGATATTAAAACGGGAATCGCAACTACGGCGGGATTCTATGACCTTGTAAAGAAAACGGGTTTTGAGACGAGTCAGGTTACCCAAAACTGGCGACATGGACATAACATGACCTGCGATAACGGCACAATCCCGAGCCGTAACATAAGGTGCGGGTAGAAGAAATTTGTCAATCAGGACCGATAAATTCGGAAATACGTCTATCGGTGATAGAAATGGTACCGGTAACTAAGTCCCAGTTTAAACCCAACCAAACAAGCACCTGAGTAGGGTTCCCCAGTGATTTGGCGGAGTTGGCAACAAACCCCGCACTGCTTAAGGATGATTGCACAAACAATGGATTTTCCTTGGCCATAGGCAGTGAATCCCCTTTTCCGCACCCATCGTCGAGGAACACAACAATTTTAATCCCGTTAGACCTCCAAAACTTAACGAGTGGTCTAAGACACTTGGTGAAGACGTATGGGGCTGAGCTAAGACCGAACGGAAGTTATGCAAAACAATAATACCGAATGGTACCAGAAAAAACCCAGGAGAAACCCAGAAAAGTTTGGTGATCCGGAAAAATATCGATATGGTGATACCCAGACTTGACATTGAAACTGAAAAGGTAATCGCCCTTATTAACATGCGATAATAAAACTCTCCAATCTTCACACCTAAACTTCTGTTTCCAAATGAAATGATTGACACGACGTAAGTCCAGAATAAGCCTCTTCTTGCCTAAAGAGTGTATCAAGACAGAGAGCGGATTAACGACATGTGGAATAGAGGGCACCTCAACGACGGCGTGAGTGTGGACTAATTCATCGATAGCCGACTCCACGAAAGACGCATTATTAAGAGCTGACTGATTGTTAGAAAAACGCGCCTGACAAGGTGTGCTAATGAATGGGATCCGATAACCGAATTTAATGGTATCGATAACAAAACTATTGGCACCAATAGTGTGCCAATAACTTAAACAGGACCTAAGTCTACCCTTAAGTACTGGCAATGCAGAATTCTGTTCAAATTCAAATAGATTGCGATCATAATCGGAATCGACTAATGAACTAGAGTCCCTTTCCCTGAAATACTCCAAATAGGAAGGATACATATCTAATAAATTGAGTAATTTAGCTAATATCTAACCTTGGAGAACAAGTTTTCCATTCTGTGGTCCTATTTACCTCCAATGCCCGAAAGACCAGAGGAACTTGGAAAGGACGGCCCTGAGCTTGAAGATCTGGCTTGAGGATTAACTTGACACAGAGACCTCCAATGACCTTGCTAGCCGCAGGCGAAACAAATATCACTTGGTCTTGGTTTGCTGAAAGCGCCAAGAGTACGAGAAATAGGTCTGGAGCATGATGAATGTTGGCTTGCAGACGCGGTGGTTGCGGTAGATGATTGGAGTTGTGAATAACCGCTAGCCAGCTCGTCAGATAAATACTCGTTCACCAAATCCCAACCGGCGGCGGCCTTGTCTGTCAGTCTGATACATTTGTTGCCCTTCTTGATGTCAGAGTCTAGTTCTTCCAGGTGAGTTTTAACACGGTCTAATTTTCTCTTCCCGAGAGCAGCTGACGCCGACTTCACCTTCGCTGCAAGGTCGGAGTTTAATTAAAACTGTTTCTTATTACCTTCGAATCTAAACGTGATCTTGGATTCTTCTTTGAGCTTTTTGGCTACAGAATCGGTATTGCTGCACAACTCGTCTTGAATATCGCGCTTCAAGGCGCCCAACTTCTTGTCGAAATAATCCTTAAATAGAGAGAACGTGGACGCTATATCACGGGATTCTGAAGACTGGCTTGGTACCGAAGCTTTGAGTGATTGAGACAAGATAGAAGGTTGTTTAGGAAGCAAAGGCATCAAATTAGGCGTCGCTGCTAGGAAAATCTGTGTTCGCTGGAGTAACGTCTTCAACATCAGACATAATTTTGAAGGCTTATCGACGGTCTTAAGACGCGAATGCATATAAATGAGAACAACTCAAACATATATAGCCTACCGCTAATGAAGCAATAGAACAGCATACCATTAACACCCCAAAGAAAAGGTTACATAACCCATGACAAAAACATTTCCATTTACTAGAACATTCAGTCTTTTTATAAGAACATTTTTTTAAAGATAGCTGAACTCGGAAAAAGCGTATAACTTCGTGAATTCTGCGCCATTTGCATTTGCATTATTGCAATTGCGCTAAACTCAATTAGTACATGAACACAAAAGAAATCTCAACGCACAAAATAAACGCAAAATGACATCGTTTAAAATAACTAGAGACCCCTTTTTAGCATATTTTGAATGCAACAGAAATTTTTTTTGGGGAATTAACCAAGTGGTGAAAAAAAAAAGATTCCCGTTGTCTTTTTTGTGTGTGTGTGTCAAATTTTCCGGTTTACGAAAAAGAGACATTTTCTGTTACTTCTGTCCATCTCCACTTTCGCTTTTAAAAACTAAATGCTTTTTTTCTGACGGGAAAGACCATTCCAGAAAGTATAAGAAATCTACCTTTAAATAAGAATACAGAGTTTAACCAAAATATGTTTTCCAATAAACTCGGTGCAATATCTGTTTACAAATTTAAAATGATTATTAAACTGCCTATACGGTGACTAGGATGTCCACCTGCTACAGTTTACCCTTACCACAAAGCCCGGACACGCGATCAACCTGAACTTGTAAGCACCAGGTGCTACCCGCACGTGGCGGACTAGAACTATTGGATCAATAAAGTTCTGAGGATACCAGCAGTTCAGAATGAAAACACCTCAAGCTTGAGATCGTGTGTCGACACTTTGCCCAGCATTGTGAGAACGTTGAAGACCTTGAAGCAGATTTGCGATCAGCAGCTAATATGCAGCAGATTATTAAAAAAACTGCCTCCGAAAATTCCTGTAAGGCGTAGCACGCGAAAGTCAAAGCTGCAGACAAAGGAATTTGTCCTTACCATGGGATGTTGATGAGTGACTGGAAACAGACAATCAAGTCCAAGAAATGGCTATTGGTTGTGGCAGTACTAAAGCAAATCCTGGCCAAATCAAAACCAAGTCAAATTCAAACAAATCAGAGAGGTTCAAGGAAACATACAAAAAGGGATGCGCGTAACGAGATTCGTGGAAATTCAGGAGCTAGAGTGAAATGTTTTGTGTTCAAAGACATCAAATGTGCATTAACGATGGTAATTGGCGAAGAAATTGGGTTTGTGCTTTAGGTGCCTCAAAAGAGAACATTGAGTTGACCGGTGCTCATTGGAAGGGAGTAAGGAACGTATCCAGTAGAAGGGTGGGTGCGACGACACCACCTACAACTTCATGCAGCCATAGACCCATCGCAGTTAGACATTTTAACCCCCCAAGAAGCTACAGGAGACACGTCAACAAATGGGAAAAGCTAATCGCGAATCTGTGGAGTGCCTGAAGAAGCCGCGAGTGTACCTCGAAACCCTGAAAAGGTTGCCCTGAAAATGGTACCCGTTATATTGGAGGGAGAAAATGGGATAATGATCAAAGCAAGCGCCTTTCTTGGTTCTTCTGGGTTGTCCTACCTTAAAGAGTAGCTCTTTGATTTATTGAGCTCGGACGCTGAGAGTAGACCACTGCATGCGTTTCGTTGTGTTTGGAGCGGGGTCGATTGTGACGGATAGAAAAATTGTTACTGTGTGCCTATAGAGTATGCATGGAAGCGTTAAGAGGCACTTGTTTCTATGGATAACCCCGAAAATTTGTGAAATAACTGTGGTTGCATGATTTGCCCCCTAATGCAAAGAAGCTAAGTCATCTTTGCGATTTGGAGTTCATAACGCAAGTTGGACATTGATAAGTTGATTTATTTGTTGGAAGTGATTATTTTGAGAAACTCCTTTTACCGCTTGAATTTGGCATAGGAAAGCCGCAGGGCCCTGTAGGGGTTGACACCCGTCGGATGGACATTTGTTGGACATATCTTGGAGGTAGCAAACGAGTGTCCGTTGCCAACCACGTCTACTCATTCCATGCATCCTTGAGGGCCAGTGAGTTCATACGGAAGATGTGGGATGACGAAGTTGTTGAATCACTTATCGAAACAAGCCCTTGACAAAAAAGAGGTGCTTGGTGCGCGCAAAGAGGCAGAGTCAACGCGATGTGCTGAGGGGCGCTATGAGGTGGCTATTCCATGGACGGACAATGAGCCGCTGCTGCAGTGCATCAGAACGACCACTTAAGACCGACTCTACTCTCTTGGAAACAACTTTAGCGAAGGCCAAACATTGCTGAAAAATACTACCAGGTGATAAAAGCAATGAAGCCAAGGGTCATATCCGGAAGCTGGTTCAGGAAAAATTGATGATGGTCCAATTCAGTATGTACCTCATTTTGCTGTAGTGAGAGAAGGCAAAGAGGGAACAGTTGAGAACAGTTGTATCATTCAGCAGCCAGATACGGTGGAATAAGCCATAATGATATGAGATTGATATTTGTTTACTGCGCCTCACCTTACCTTGCCCAGTACGTTTAGCAAAAACATACCGAAGATATCAGGTATGACTATCTGCTAGTAGTAGCCATAATGCTATCACAGATAAACATGGATGACATTATAACTTCTTGGAGAAGGAAGATGAAGTTATAAAAGCTCGAGACCAGCTTTATAGAATGATGAGGTTGGAATGATGAGTTTCCCATTGACTTATAGAAGATGCGTCAAGAATGATTCAGTCAGTTACGTGAAGTTTCCGGAGTTCAAGTTCTAAGAACCTTCCGAAGAATAAGATCCTGCTTAAAGCAAGAGATCTGCGGGCTACAAATCGTATGGCCATGCGAACATATCTCGAGGAAGTCAACCTTGGTCTCCTGGTAGGTCTCAAAGAGTCATGCGAAGAGAAAACGCGCACGCTCGAAACAATAATCAAGACCGGCGTGGGTATATTGCTTCGCCCTAAATCTAAGACGGTCATTGCGCATGAACCACCATGGATCAACAAACAACTTAAATTCCCTGACTCACGATCGTCAAACAGGGTTTGCTTGTAATAAAGAGGCAAGTTTTCGTCCTGTCGCCCTAAATACTACGAGTCCAAAGTTAAACATCTGAGAGATTGCGCCCCCCGTAGGTGGTGGAATGAAGTTAAAAGACTCGTTGGGATGCAATCCGCTACGCGTACTGACCCGACTTCAGTCCTGAAACGTTTTGACTCAGTGCCTGACTCTAGTCTTAAGGCCTTTGCTAATACCATTAACAACGCGTTCCTCGTCCCTATGAACTCCTTTTCTCCACTGCATCCGGAGGCATCAGGTAACGTGCAACACACCAATCCGCCAACAGTTACTGAGTTCAGCGTTCTAAAGAAACTACCCGTCTTAATCCGGCTAAAGCCTCAGGGCCGGACGGCATACCTACGTGCCTTTTGAAAGAAGGAAGGCAGACATACTGCCCAAGTGGTTATTGATGTCAGTAACTTTTTCATACTCGGAGGCTCGACTACCCCAGTCCTGGAGGGAAGCCGATATTGTCCCCGTTCCCAAGCAGGCTCCTGCGGACGACGTAAACAAGTACTTGAGACCAATATCACTTACTCCTGTCCTTTCCAAGTTAACTGAGGACTTTGTGGTTGATCGTTACTTCAAACCTGCCGCGCTTGCTAAGGTCGATCCTAGGCAGTTTGGCACCGTTTCCGGTTCAAATACCTCAGAAGCTCTAGTTAGCATGATGCACACCTGGAACAGTGCCACTGACGGTAATGGAGCCACTGTGAGGGTGCTTCTCTTTGAATTCAAGAAAGCTTTCGACCTCATTGACCACCGGATTTTGGTCGGGAAGTTGTGCTCATGTGACATCCCTGACCCTGTTATCTCTTGGATCATCGATTTCCTCACTTCGCTCAAACAGCGAGTTAAACTTGGCCATGACTGCTTCTCAGAATGGGGTGTTGTACCGGCGGGGGTTCTCCAAGGCACAAAAATTTGGGACCATGGCTGTTCATCATCATGATCAACGAGCTTGATGTTCCTGCCAACGATCTCTGGAAATACGTCGACAATACGACCATCTCGAAGACAATAAGCAAGAACCAAGACAGTCACATCCAGGCCGCCGTCGACACCCTAGTCAACCCGTGCTTCCTCGGAAACGTTTCGAGTAAACGAGACGAAATGCAAGGAACTGCGCATAAACTTTAGCACTAAGAATACCACGTCTGTCGACCCCGTTGTAGTTAACGGCATGCCTATCGAATTGGTTGCCACTGCCAAAATACTAGGCCTCAATGTCTCTAGTGATTTGAAATGGAACTCTCACATTGACTCCATTATCAAGAAAGCTCAGAAGCGCCTGTATGGTTTATCTCAGCCTAAACGCTCTGGCCTAGGTACCCGTGGGCTAGTTCAGTTTTTCTGCACTTTCATTCGCCCTGTCACGGAGTATACATGTCCTGTCTTTCGCGACAGCCCTCCCGCGTAAATCTCCAGTGAACTTGAGCGAGTACAAAAACGGGCTATGCCCATTATTTTCCCTTTCTGCTCGTACAATGAGTCTTTGGTTGAATAAAATGTAATTAAACTTTCAGACCGCCGCCAGGAACTTGTGGACAAACCAAATAAAAAACAGAATAAGCTCCACGGCCTTCTCCCTGCTCTCTAGGTCGAACCTCAGAAACACACGGAAATTTAGGCCAGTTTTCAAGACGAACAGATTCCGTATTAGTTTTATTACGTCCAACGTTCTCAAAGCTTAAACTGTGTTCCCGATCTATAGTTTTAGAAGTTTCGATTGCTTTTTATCATGTCGATTTCGTTTTTTTTAATCTTTTATTTTTTTTAACAAATCACAATTTTACTGTAGTGTATTTATGTATTGTTTCTCGGTTACTCGTTTCTTTCGTTTTTTTATAGATTAGCTTATTAGTGGTAACCATAGTTATTTGTAAATAATCGCGTAATTCAACCTCCTGGTTGCAATGTGATTATGAAATAAACAATCTGTCTATCTATCTATCTATGGACAGCCAATAAGGAAGTCATATATTGGATAAGGGTTAGTCGAGGAATTACGAGAATTTTGTCGCCAACCGAGTCTCGGAGATTCTAGCCTCAGGCAGTGGTGACACGCTCCAACTAATTTTAATTGTGCAGGTGATGTGACTCCAGTGCCGCTCTCGAAGGTGAGAAGTGAGCATTGCTGTTTATTGCACCTGAGTTCCTGTATGAACATAAAGCTGAATGGTCTCAAAGAAAATGTATAGTGTATAAGTAGCGTTCAGAAGAGTGTCTTGCTCAGATAGTCAAACCTTTGTCTTAGAGGTTTCACAACCATTGATGAATCCAACCGAAGTACACCAGGCAAACCTTTGGGTGATGAGAGTTGGAGCGAAGTTATATTGACACCGGGTAAAATAGACGTAGCTAGTTGGAAAGCTGGGAGGACAACTATTACCTCAACCTACTGACGACATAGCGTTTAGTCCCAGGAACCGTTAAAGACTTTTTTACAACCTGCTGAAAGTGTTCTGGAGGGGCTGGAGAGAATAGTTTTTGGCAATACTTAACACCCGAAGGAAAAAGAGGGCGGCGAAGGAGAATTCAAAAAGTCCAAAGTTTGTGCTCTTTGTGATCAGAATGCTCCACGTGGTCAATGGCGTCTGGGTCGAATGGTAGAAGTTTCCCAGGTCAGGATGGACAGGTGCGTGTTTTCAAAGTGAGCACAAGGGGTAAGTAGAATGTGCCCCAATGAAACGACTGCGCCCGTTGAACTTCGCCGGTCAGCCAGAGTATGTGACATTAAGAGAAGATATGGACAGGCGATCAACTAGAACTTGTTTGTTGTTTGTAAATGCCAGAAGCTAGTCTCGGGAACTGGAACAAGTCGAATAAAGAATTTTGTGAGCACATGGAAAAATGCCTGTAATGTTTCTCACGCTTAAGAATATATCTACAACTCAGGGATTAGTATTTCCTTCTCTATCGGTCCATTGTATCGGGAATAATGAAGCTTTCTATTTGCTTATAGGTGTAGTGGGAGACCGGTAAATAACTTTTTTCGAACTTTTTGGGCTAATGCTTAGTGATAACGATCCTAATACATAGATTCAGCCAGGGCTAAAAGCGAAGCTCCCATTAATAAATCTATAATTTATATCAAACGATAAACTTGTAATCCACAAATCAGTTAACTTAACGGCACATTCATGTGACTTTTGAGGGAAAGGGTAAGTTTAATGCATCAGTCAATTCCACCTGCGTCCAGCCCCTCCCGGGCTACTGCGGGGCAATTGCCCGCCTTGTCAGTCCCGGGGATGGGGCATTTGCAAATTTTTCACTGCCCGGGGGCCGGGCATTTGCCAACCCCGGGGCCATTGCCGAGCTTTTAAACACGCACGTGGTTTCCTATCAGAATGTATCTACACAGAGGGTTTTACTGGGAAAAAAAAGCAGATTGGCTCATCTGTCAAGGACAGGAATAAATTGAAGAGGGTTGTAAAGGCATGTTCTGGATTTTATGCATGCATTTCTTCGTTGCTTATCAAGCCTAAATTATTACAAAGCGAAATTGGAGCTATCGATGTGAATCAACGTTTTTTGGTTATTGAATCAAATTTCGGTTGATATTATTTGAAGAACATCCTTTCATATTTATGAAACTATTCATAACATATAACTTTACAGCGCTTTATTAATCTAATGTCAATAATTTTATATTAATACTAAAACCATAAACTGGTGCATGACGGCACGACGCGTCGTGTCGTTAGATATCGTTAGAATCCTAGCGCTACTACAAAGGAAGACGTTGATTGAAACAAAAAATCGCACATTAAAATGCTTAAAATTGAACTATTCGACTGTGCGATCAATGAAAAATGTTGCAGTGTTGACGGAGGACGGGGCATTTGCCCTGTTTTTTTTCGACCCCACCCCGGGGGGATTTGACAGCTGAAAAGTCCCCACCCCACGGAATTTGCAATCCAATGCAAAAATAATGCCAATGCCCGGGGGTCAACCGGGGGGGGGGTGCTAGGCGCAGGTGGAATTGACTGATGCATTATTTTAGAGTGAGACATCTTACATCGAGTTGATAGCCTAAATACATGTACACCCAAAAAATTGCAAACATCTTCGATTACATTCAAGAGCCATAATGGCTCTTGATCGCGGTAGATTAGGCCTCGAAAACAAATTCTTGGAAAACAAATCAGGCCGAATTTTTTGAGTTCGACAGGTTTACTTTACAAATTCTTGCCAACAAATCTGAGGGTGTGTAAACCAGCCTTTTATACTTTTTATACATCACATCTGAGGTGAAACAGTACTATTTATCATACAGACCTCGGACAGAATACGGTATTTCACAATTTTCAATTTTCAGGACGATCAATCGTGGATTTTAGCGAAACCGTTCAAAAACTTTCCAAAATCACCCATACGGCCACCCGGTTCTCAATTCTAGTGCGAGCTGTCAGTGTGGTCGAGTGTTTAAATGAACTTTAATAGATAATAGAGATACGCTTCAACATAATAACGATTTTATTATCATTATTAACGATGTGTAATCTTATAAAGCGTTTGATACGCGCGACATTTTTAAGTACTCCTGCAAGCGATGTTCATGAACGATGAAAATAAACGGCACGGACAAGCGATTAAAATTGCAAGAGAGACTACTAACAATCAATAAAAGAAATATAATTCGGTGAAACATTTACAGAGACAGCAATTTTCAGTCACGAAGACAAGTATTAAAGTGTCTCGAAAAATCCCGTTTCCTTAAGCTTAAGTTTATTTTGTGTTACTATCAGCCGGCCCCCCGGTGTTTGCTTTTTTCAAGGATGAACTCCTAGAAGCAAGAAAATCACTCAAATTTTTCTTTCTACAGCTAAATTTGTAACTAAATATTCTTCGGAACGTTTTCTTGCTATTTGCGGTGAGAAAATATATCTGAAGGTCTTTTAAAGTTCTGTAAGCTTGTATCAAACCTGATACTAGGTCAGATCATTGACTCAAATCTTACATCTTACATAAACTTGCCGCATAAACTGTGCTTGACTTCATGAAATTAGATATAACAAAAACAAACATCAAATACAATAACTACTCAGGCTTGCCATTCGAGATTCGGTTCCTCAAAGATATCAAGGAAGGCCACAGTTGCTAGAGACTTTTAAACCCTCTTACTCATTAAGCAAGGTAAAAAACGAAAAAGATGCCATCCGAAATCGGAATACCGAATTTTGACAAGCGACGCATTTCTCAACCAAAAACCCAATAAACAACCCAGCCATGAATAACAGAAGACTCTTGATAGCAGCTGTATTTCATTTTGCACATCCAGTGGAAAAAGACAGTTAAAAACATCACAAGTTGATACAAATCTCTGTCAGCTTCAGCTGTCAAAGTAAACAACTTTCAAGATGCTGCATAAATTTTACGCATGAACTCACCTGTCAAATTTTGACCAATCAGAGTACAAAAATTGGACGTAGAGCATGACCAACGCGTGACCATGGTAAGAAAAGGTCTTCCCCGCCTGTATTTTTTTAAAAAAATGGCTGAACTTTTGTGTCCGAGGTCAGTTTGAAATCAAAATCTTAACAGTGCGGGGCCATAGTAACATAAACACAACAGATTTCATATGAATCATTGGAAAAAGTAAACTTGAGCCTGCGATCATTTGAAACTGGTAATTTGTCAGCGGATAACTTCAAAAAAGTACTCGACCTCGATGGGTCGACACTTGAGCCCGCGGTACGGTCAGATGATACTGGTCAGCGGATATCCTGTTTTGAAAGCTGTCAATTGATCACAACATTCATGTGCAATTAGTTTTCTCTTGGGCTCCCAAACTAGCTAGAAAGTGTGAGAGTAAACATTGGTTTCCCTGTGGTGCGGACGGTCGGCGTACGGTCACATGATTACCAAATTTTCTCAGATGGGTAGATTACCACATTTCCTTGGCTATGGGGCTCCGTCCATGCGCGCGCTTTGCTGTCAACAAGCTTACTAAGTTCTGACGTCAGATTTTAAATTTATTATGTCTTAATTTTTCCTGATGATATTTAATCATAGGTTTCCAGGTGTAACAACAGGGCTTACGTTCAAAGTGTTTGATTTGTGATCAATAACGATTTCGTCTAAGCCAAATGCCTTTCACGGTTTAAGGCTTGATATAGTGGCTTCCAACAATTCCGTAGCTGAAAGCTTTTGAAACCAAGTCCTTCGCAGCGTTTATTACCATCCGATTTGAATTTCCTTTTGGTTACCAATTTCCCATTTAAAAGGAGTTGTGGCGATACTTTACCTTCATTGACTGAAGGCTTAAAAGAAGGGTGGAAAGAAATGTTCTTGACTACTTGGAAGGGTCTACATAATTTTTTCCAATCATGTTAACTTGCGTTCCCCATCACTTTTCTAATAATGCTTCTCTAACTCGGTCTCTTTCGGCCAGTTGCAATGGATTGCGCCATTACCTTTTGAGTGAGTTACTAGCAAGGTTGGTGCAGTGGTGCAAGCACTCGCTTCCCATTAATGTTGCCCGGGTTGAAATCCCGGTGTCGACACCATATGTGATTGTGTTTGTTGTTGGTTCTTTCCTTTGCCCTGAGAAGTTTTTCTCCAGCTGCTACGGTTTTCCAATTTAAATTCCAATTTAATCAAGAATGGTAGACGAAGAATCATTGAACATAATGTGGATGTGTTTAACCATTAAATAGTTTTTCGTTTGTAATTATTCGTTTTTCTTTACTAGACAGTCAAAGCAATTGAGAAATTTTCAGAGCTCATGACAATCAATAAAGTAACTTTAATGACCTAATAACAGGTACTTTGTTACTACTTAGTAATGTGTTTACCTTATTGCGAGAGAGTCAACATCAGTGATGTGTACAGTACCACAGATGCGCAAAGAACAGATGAGGGCCAGAATGATTAGCAGCATTCATGTAAAGCTTTTGCATTTGCGGGTAAAAATTTGTTATTGTTCTCAAACACAAGGACAGTAAAAAAATCCAATGTTTTTTTCTTTCACAGATGTCAATGCGAGGACGAATCTTCTTCGGATTAATCGTGGTGTCAGTGTGGACAGTTGAAGGCAAGTAAAATTATGATTCGTTTGTACTGTCGTCTTTTATGGTTTTTTCCTGTCTCTGTTATGTATTAACAAACCAGCTAGAAGTGTAGCACAAATTAATTCGAAACCAAAGTATGGGCAAATTCATTATTTTGAGTGTAAATGATAATAAATGTGCAAGAATTAATTTTTCCTTGACAAGTTAATGTTGGGGTTAACTTGAAACGTTCTACAAGGCATGCGCAATCGAAATGCTGAAACTGTTCAGCGGCACCCAACGAGAATATAGTTCAAAACCACTTAAACATAGCATTGTTAAACGTATTTTAGTATTTAAAGGGTAGATATATTTAGGCAATTGTTTCATCTGTTCGGATTTCTTAGCCGAAAGTCTAGTCATCCGAAAATTATAGGGATTAAAACTTACCTTTTCGAAAATTTCAGCCAGAAAAAAGGCTCCCGGAAATTCTGGGTGACCTTTTTAGGGTAAAAATCCGTTAAAAATAGGCAATTATACCATTTTTTAGACGTTCGAAAATCTTAGGAGAGGCAGGGCAGGCAAGCAAGAAATTTTACAAAAAATGTTCCGAAAATTCTAAATCTCAAATCGTCTTCCGGACAGATATTTTCCGAAAAATGACGTTGGGTGCCCCTGACTGTTGTTATAAATTATATATAAAAACATTACTCCATGCTTATTTTCTTGTAGCTTGTAGATCAGCGGCTGCCATATTCCGTATGGGAAATCTACCGACTGATAACACTAGACATAAATCGTATTAATGCATCTTTCCAGGCAGGCAACTGAGGTAAAACAAGGGGTCATTATAACAAATAAAAACCTACAGTTCCATTTCAAAGGCCACAATAATGACCTACTGGTTCTAAAACAATGGAAAGGTGCATTCAATCGGATAATGAACTCGCCCTTCAGCCTCCTTCTGCCGCTGCTTTGTAAGAAGGCCTCGGGCTCAAGCATTATCCTGTATATATTACATTGCATCTTTACGTAATGTATTACTAACCTTTTTTACTGTTTTCTTCAAAACTTGGAAGATAATCTTGGACTGTTTACCCTGTCCATTCATATAGTTCGGTTACTAAATCTCAAGGCTTTCTTTACTTGCGTAACTTTCAGCCTTTCAGAACCTCGACTTTAACCAAACAAGCTTCTTGATTAAGCACTATATTTTTTATCAAAAATTTCCTTAATTATTAAAATAAGGGTCTTTAATTTAGACTGCGAGAGTAGTGATAGTGGTCACTGGGGGACTCAAAGGATGCCGCCGCCGCGCTATTGTTTTGGGCTATTGTTCTCAGATTTGATTGACAGGCTATTGTTTAAGACTCATCAAAAATTCAAGATGGCGGAGAGCGCTCGGAGAGTGTTCGGAACTATGTAAAGGTGAACTCCAAGTGTCGCAAGAAAAAACGACTCAATCAGGGATCGAACCTGAAATCTTCTGATGTTGTGTCAGATGTGTTACCATTACACCACTGAGCCGTATATAGTGAGAAGTGTTTTATTACAGTGTTTTCAGATAGCGTTGACATTTAGCGCATAAGAGATTTAGGTCACCAACGGACTGATCATAGATTAAAGTTTTCTCAGGGTTTTTGACTTCTTTCTTCTCAGCGACGCTCTTTTGCTCTCTTTGTTGTCTCCTCATTTCTTTTCTTTTGAGGCTTTGAATATGCTCTTTGAGGGTAAGAATATGAGTTTCTTTGAGTTTTAAAATAGCCTTGAGATGTTTTAATTCTGCTTGACAGCCAAACCAAGCTTCTCCGAGTTCTTTAGTTCTGGACATCTTTAAAGCGCGAACCTTCTAAAAGTTCCCAGAATGTGTGTCTAGTTTATAAGTTCCAGTCAGTGGTTTTGTATGCTAATTCATGTTTGCTTCAAATTTGCATGAAAACTCACTGAGTCAGCTAAAATAATGTTGCTCCTAGGTCTTAGAAAAAAAAAAGAAGACCTGAAAGAAAGAAAGATTTGAACCTGTAAGCTTAAACTAAAGTTACCTGGCGTCAGTACTAAGACTTAACGCGTTGCGCTAAGCCCGTTCCCGACGAAAGTTGACTACAAAATAAAGAAGTCTTTCTGAATATTGGTCATGACTTTTATTGATTTGGTGGTTCCTCAAGGAACCGTTTTTGTCATAAGACAATTAGTGGGATCTGTTCTTCCTACTTAGGAATTGTGAATAGAACGCCCAGTTAAATGGGTAGGCTGAGATGATTTGCCATTTCTCGCCTGGTACTTTCTCCGAATAGTAGACGGCAAGGTGTTTAGCAGGAAAGCCCTCAGGATCAACACCAATTTGCTGGTTTATATTAAACACAAACAAATAGAAGTGTCCATGATATTCATTCCATCCTTCACGTATGACTGAGACGTCTTCGCTCTCCTGTTCCCAGGTCAGTTCCGATACAGTCTGTAACAAATCGACTAAATCAATTTGTGAGTCAAACTTCGACGCCTTTACATTTTGGTCTTTTGATACATGCCTCTCGTTGATATGATCTGCTTGCTCTTGTGTCAGGAACGTTCCCTCCGTTTCAAATGGCAAAGCCATGGTTGAAAATAAATTTTTTTCTTGTTCATCTTAAAACAGATTGCAACACAAAAGACTCAAACTTGAAAAAGAGCGAAAAAAGTTATTGTTTTTGCCGCCCGCCGTTCAACTAAAAAGAGCAGCGAACTTTTTGCCGCGAAGGTTCAAAAACTTAAAAGAACGGCGAAAAATTAATTGGTTTTTTACCGCTCCACTTTAATTGTCCCCGCACCAATCAGCGTGAATCTCACTTGAATAGCATAAAGGTAGAGTGAATTTGGAAAAGTCATTTTGCTCTGCTCATCCCAGTGTCAAGATATCCAATTGCTCAAAGATGAAGACTTTGTATGAACTTGCCTTGGAAGCTGTCCCTAACAAGGGTTTAATGGCTGAGACGTTTCTGGTCCCTTGTCATCCGATTGCCAAAGAACTTCAAGCCCGGCAGTACATTGAAGACAGAAATAAGTATAGACAACAACACCGCGTCAATTTCAGGTTTGTCTACGCTGATTTGTGTTTTATCCAAGCCTTGTTTTTAAACTCAGACATTTACCCGAGTGATGTTACGTTTTTAAATCGATTGTGGAAACAAATCGACGATTTACTTTAGTCCGTGTTTTGTTTTAGACCTATTCTGGAATCCCTGTTTTGGATAAAAGATTGCATATGGCTTAGTGTGAAGACGAAATGTTATATGATTGAACTGTAAAAACGTGTTTTTAAACGCGCTTGTTGATGTTTTATTTTAGAAATTGTTTGAATCAATTGAAAGTGCGAAGATGGACCATGTATTGTCACAAAACAGAATGGATTCCCGTCAATGCGGAGAAACTTTTGTGTTCTCATTGTAAAAGAATTAGGTCAACACAGTTAACTTTAGATGGTTTACGTTTGCAAAGGCAAAAGAAATTTGTAGATAAAAATGAAGAGGCACGTTTAATTCGGCGTTTTTACTATACGCCAATTCGTAGACGGATAGAATTTGAGTAAGTTGTTGTTTTTATTTTCTGTTTAGCAAATGTTTGCGACAAATCAAGAAGCGTCATTTCTGTAGATCGACCCAATGGCTTTCGTTTCATGAAGGATTTTGTTCTCAGTGTTTTAGAATTGGAGTTGATTGTTTGACGGTAACCGGTCAAATGAAATATGACCGATACGAACGAGTTAATTTTGAACATGAACGGCGAAAAATCTTTAAGCTATACAGGGATACAGGAATTTTAAGAAGACGTCAAGCACTTGAACACAGAGTAATCCAATCTTTGGGTCTTTTTTAGAAAAGTGATGCAAGATATTCGTTTTTCACCGCTAAATCCTTTTACAGAGTGGATTGAAATGAACCAGCAGAAAACTGATTTTCGAATTACCGTGTTAAATGTAACCCTGGATGATCTAAAGCTTGTGAACAATCCTTTTTTTCCGCATATTACATCCATGATCGAGCGCTTTGAGCGAACCTACGCTCACTTAAAATTAGATTTTCCATGGTTTTTTCAAGATTATGAAGATGACTTTGTTGGACCAGATTCATTAGGAATCTGATATGTTCCAGTTTGTAAATAAGAAGAAAGTGCTTTGAAAAGGACTTTAGCCGACTTGCGGTTAAAATACGTTCCTCTCACTGCATTTACTAAGAAAGTGATTGTAACATTTTACCGAAGGGAGGTTAAATGTAAATAAAAGTTAAGTTTGCGTGTAAATTACTTGTGTCTTTTGGGGAAAGAGAAATGAACTGAACTGTGAAATCAACGTTCAGGCAAGGGAGGGGTTTTCTGAGAACTAATAAACCGAGCATTGTCAAATTCAGGGAAAAGAACAAAGAGTATAGCTGACTCAGCCAAAAATTAATTAGACAAAGAATTATTCTAGAGTTAAAAAATTCATTGGAAAAAAGAACAAAGAGCAACCTTGAACGGCTTTTGAAATTCTCATTAGAACGTTCTTTGTTTATGACGCATGAATGAAATTCGAAGCACGTTCTCCACAGCTAATTTAACTAAACTGCGTCTCTTAAAGCGTCATTCAGTTTTTACTGTCTTACTGAGCGGAGCTTTTTGCGAAACTTTTTGAAAACGATGGATCCATACATTCGCGCGCTTATGGAGGATGGACTCGATTCCTTGTTGGAAGAAATTCCAGACTGGACCGCTAGTCAAGGGGAAGAGTTAATTGACTCGGAGGACGAAAGCGATCTGCTTATCGCCGCGCGCCGAGCAGACCAGCAAGGAGGGAACCCGTTATTTGCGGTGAACATGCAGCGAGTGAGAGCGCCCCGTTCATTTCACCGTGGCGTGGCCCTCCAAATGCAAGTCCGATTTTCTCTAGAGCAACTACGCCCACCGAATGGAGAATATCAGGGAGAAGCGGTTGCAGAAGCCTTCCACCAAGGGCTAATTAATTTTATCCGCGATCCTCGCAATGGCATTGTCAACCCTGACGAGTATTCTATGTCGATGGCTATTCACCATAGTACAGGGACCCACACTTGGACCAGTTGTCCTAGAGTTCCCCTGAGCGAGTGGCTTCAAGGTTCGCCCCTCACGCGCCAGTGGTTGGAAAAGCTCGCAAAACAACTGAACTCAGCGGAAAGTTTTGATGCTGCAAGCGGCGAATTTTTCGCAGAACTGTCTTTTTTTAAGACCCAGCAACGGGGCGGAAGACCAGCCAGAAACAAGCCAGGCAACAAGTCGTTTGAGCAGTTGCTCGATAAACGATCCGTGATTACCATTAAGAACAAAGATGAACTTTGTTTCGCCCGAGCCTTGATGTCCGCCAAAGCCTTTGTGGACCAAGACCCAGAGCATAAAAATATTTCTAAAGGACGCGGACTGCAGGGACATCTTGCCTACAAACTGCATCAAGAAGCCGGGGTTCCTGAAGGACTGTGCGGTCTGCCGGAAATTCAGAAAATGCAAGAACATCTTGGCCCTCAAGGGTACCAAATTAAAATCTTTGAAGGAATCTGCGGCGCTCTCTGGTATTGCGATGACTCGTTTGATTCGGCGCCTAAAAAACTGTGTCTACTCAAAGTAGAACAACATTTTCACGGGTTACGAAGTGTACCCGCTCTCCTAAACAAGAGTTATTACTGTCATCAATGTAACAAAGGTTACAACCAAGAAGACGCAGAACATCATAATTGTTCTCATCAAAACTGTAACAAGTGTCGAAGAAAAAACGGCGACTGCCCTGATTTTCAAGAAAGAAAGCCTGCTCTTGTCTTCTGCAATGAATGTGGTCAGTCGTTTTACGGACAAAACTGTTTCAACGCTCACAAAACAAAGCTGTGTCAGCGATTCAAAAAGTGTCCCGAGTGCTGTAAAGTTTACAAGTATTCGAAGAAAAAGAAGCATGTATGCGGAGAATACCGATGTCCTAACTGTCGAGAGAAAGTTTTGCCGAACCATCAGTGTTACATTCAACCGCTTGGAATGGAGTTCAGCAATCTTCTCGACCAGGCCGATGAAATGAGCGAAGAAGACCGTGCGATTCTGGAAGACATGGTTGAAGCGGAAGCCGCGGAAAAAAGTCAAAAAGAAGAGGACGAAGAACCGCCCCCGCTGGTGTGTTGTATTGATTTTGAATGTGGGTTGGATGAAAATAAGGATTTTGAGGATGTGCGTGTGGGCTGGCAATATGTGAATGCGGAAGGTAGCTACCGCGAAGCCGGCAAGGCATCGGATATGTTGGAGGATGTGATGGCGAAAACGGTTACCGCGGACATGAAAGAACGGAAAGTGTTTGTGTTTGCTCACAACATGCGAGGGTTTGATTCGTCTTTTGTTTTGCAGTTGTTGTATGATAAGGGTTACAAAGTCGAAAAGGTCTTGAGTATGGGGGCTAAATTTTTGTCGTTTCAGTGTGGAAATATGATTTTTCGGGATTCTTTGAATTTTTTTAACATGCCTTTAGAACGCTTGCCGGCTACATTTAATTTGAAGGAAGCGCATAAGGGTTTCTTCCCTTATTCTTACATTTCTGAAGACAAGATTTATTACGTTGGTCCCTACCCAAAAGCAGAAGAATACCATCCAGAACGTATGAATGAAAAACGGCGAAAGGAATTTTTAACTTGGCACAAAGAAAAAGTTAACAGCGGCGCCATTTTCGACTGTCAAAAAGAACTATCTGCGTACCTGAAAAGCGATGTGCAAGTCTTAACCCAATCCCTGGAAACATTTGCCAGTGAAATGTTAGAGCTGACTGGCATAGACCCTACGGTGGAATGTGTCACCATTGCTAGTACCGCTTTTAAAGTGTTTCAAAAGAAGTTTTTGGAGCCGTACACGATTGCCTTGGAACCCCTCGGCGGATGGCGCCATAACCAGCAAAACCAGAGTGTGGAAGCCCTGCAGTGGTTAGAATTTCAAAATGCCAAGATTGGCGGCGGCATTCAGGTAACTAGTCTTTTACACACTTAAGAATTTAAGTTGCAGTCAAAGTCTACACTTAAGAAAAATTAGTTGCAGTGTTTTACCTTAAATATCAGCTCGCGAAATGTTTGTAACTGTGCAAATAGGATTGCACGCTTGCATTCAAAAATAACAAGCATTTGTATGGGAAATGTGCTAAAAAAGTCTACACTTAAGAAAATTTATTTGCAGTGTTTTACTGTATTTTTCAGTATGCGAAATGTTTACTACTGCGCAAACGCAAATGCACGATCGAAAAATTATAATCTGCGGACCGCGCAGAAAACAATAATATTATTTTTTCTCTTTTACAGCATGTACGAAATTCATTGAATGGGGAAGTCAAAGTGATCACCCCTGCTCAATCGTACTATGTGGATGGGTTTCACGCAGCCAGCAATACCATCTACGAGTATCATGGGTGCATTTTTCACGGATGCCGGAAATGTTACCCGAAGCAAGGCAATATGAAGCGATTCTGTCATCCTGACCGAACTGTCGATGAAGTCTATGAAGCAACGCTAAAGAAAGCAGCCATCCTCCGCGACGCAGGCTACAACGTAGTGGAAATGTGGGGGTGTGACTTTGCCAAGCAGAAAGAAACCGACCCAGAGCTGGCCGAATTCCTGGAAAACTTTGAATTTGTTCCGCCGCTTGAACCGCGAGACGCATTCTTTGGAGGGCGAACGGGAGCCGCGACCCTTTACTCAAAAGCTGGTGAGGATGAGGAAATCGGTTATGTGGATTTCACATCCCTGTACCCAAGTATCAACAAGTATGGATTGTATCCTGTTGGTTTCCCGCGGATCATTTATCAGCCCCAAAACCAGAATATTAGTGAGTACTTTGGCATCGCGCAAGTTGATATCCTGGCTCCCGAGCGGTTGTACCACCCTGTTCTGCCGGTCAGAGCCGGCGGAAAACTTACTTTTCCTCTCTGCAGATCATGCGTTCAAGAGGAGTTAGCCAACCCTTTGCTAGAACGGAGCAATATGTGCGGTCACACACGCGAGGAACGTATGCTGAAGGGAACCTGGTGTACTCCTGAACTCCAAAAAGCCGTGGAGAAAGGTTACCAGATCGTAAAAATCCACGAAGTCTGGCACTTTCCTGAAGAAAATCGCCGCGAAGGTCTTTTCGCGGGCTACGTGAATACCTGGTTGAAGCTGAAACAAGAGAGCGCCGGATGGCCCGCGGGTGTGGAAACCCCAGAGCAGAAAGCCGAGTATGTGAGACGGTATGAACAACATGAAGGAATTAAGTTGGACCCTGACAAGATAGCCGTGAATCCGGGCAGAAAAAGTATTGCAAAATTACTTTTGAACAGGTAACTAGTTATATTAAATTGTTTAAGTTGCAGTCAAAGTCTACACTTAAGAAAAATTAGTTGCAGTGTTTTACCGCAAATTTCAGGTCGCGAAGTGTTTGTGACTGCGCAAATAGGATTGCACGCTTGCAATCAAAAATAACAAGGATTTGTATGGGAAATGTGCTTAAAAAGTCTACACTTAAGAAAATTTATTTGTAGTGTTTTACTGTATTTTTCAGTATGCGAAATGATTACTACGGTGCAAATAGGATTGCACGATCGAAAAATTATATTCTGCGGACCGCGCAGGAAACAATAACAAATGTCTATTTTTTTATTCTATCTTTCAGTTTATGGGGCAAATTTGGTGAACGGCAGAACAAACCTGTAACACACTGCATTACCCAACCTTCACAACTCTTCCAACTGTTAGAAGATCCTGTCAATGCCATTCACAGTGTGCGAATTTGCTCTGAGGACGTCATGGAGTTGGTCGTCACAAAAAACGAAGACGAATATCAGCGCTCGTTCAAGCAAAACGTGTTTATCGCGGCGTTCACCACTTCGCTCGCCCGTTTAAAGCTGTACGATGCCCTTGATTTTTTAGGTGACCGAGTCTTGTATTACGATACAGACTCAGTCATTTATAAAACCAAGCGGGGTCAAGAGAAGCTTCCTCTGGGAGAATTTTTGGGTCAGTTCACCAACGAGATTGAAGGCGACGTGATCATCGAATTTTGCAGTGGCGGGGCGAAAAACTATGGCTACCTCACCAAGAAAGGTAAAACCGAATGTAAAGTACGCGGGTTTTCGCTCAATTACGAGACAAAACAAGTCTTAAATTATCACACGATGAAGGAAAACATCCTGAAAGAATTGGATGAACCGCTGAAAAAAGCACGTAAAATAGTGATTACTATTCCCGATTACTTTCAACGGGACCAAGTCACCAAGAAAATCAAGCTCACGGAACGTAAAAAACAGTATCAACTGGTGTTTGATAAACGTGTGATTGACCCTGCCACTCGTTCTTCCACACCCTACGGCTACAACTGGTTCGGGGGAGACGCTGAACTTTTAATGGACTTGTAAATAGTGCGGGTACGGTTTGCTTGGTAGCGCCAACCCGCTTTAGCTTTTGTATGTAGTTTTTATAGGGGTACAGTAGCTTGGAAGCGCGAACCCCTTGCATGCTTTGTTTTTGAAATTAAATTAGGATTTGTAACGTTTTATCGAAGGGAGGTAAAAACGGCTTAATAAACTAAGTTCGCGACACAATTGATTGGTGTGGTCTCTGTTTGTATAAATAGAGGGAACAGGGTTGGTCAAGTTACTTGTCGTAAACATGTCGAACATTTACTTAACCCTCGTAAGCGATGTCACCCAAAATTACGCGAGTAATGTGGCAAATCAGTTTAAAGTCAAACCTGGGTTAAGATTACACGGGGAAAGATGGAAAGTCTCAATTGCTTCGGCAATTTTGCCTAAAATGTCTCTATTTAAAGACTTGCAGAGTGCCGATGTGAATTTAATGGAATTATGGGCTGAGACTGAAAAAGCAAATCAATCCGGTGTGTCGCAAAAAGGCTATATCAGTGCAAGTGATTTACGTGAATGGGAAAAAGCAGGCGCTTGTCATGAAGGGGTGGATTTTTTTAATACAGTGAAACATAGAATAGAAGAAACAGCGCACGCTAGTTTGGATGATGGTTTTAAGTTTAGTTCAGCCCGTTGGCATACATTAGCGTGGAATAAAGACGGTGTGCAAGCGGAACTCGTCTTAACTCATAGCCATACGGACAATTTAATTTATATCTACAAACCGTTTGCGGAAACATTGCATTGGATAAATACCAAGTCTAATCAAGCCGATAGCATGGGACCAAATTTGGTACATAGCTACCCCAATCACACTAAAGGAGCCAGTTCCTTGGAGACGGGAAAATCCACCCAAATACTTGGCAATTGGCTTCATTTAAGCACTCTCTCCGATTGGCGTTTTATTAACCTCAATCAAAGTTTTGAAGATGCCTTAAACCTCTACCCCAGACCCCTGGAAGTCTCAGCCAAAGTGACCGCTAACAGCGTGACCGTCACGCAATCCTTAGGCCAAGTCTATTACGCGCCCAAAGGATTGCAACGCTATGTGTTTACCCCACCCGTGGAAGAATTTTATGAGGTGCAAACAAATCATTGGGATGAAGTGGAAATTACCCTGAAAGAACTGGATGACCAGAAAGTAAATTTTTACAGTCAAAGTCAGTGTGTGATTCGACTGCATTTTAAGAAAGACTAAAACTCTTATGTGTGAAAAAGTCTACTAAAATAAAATTCTTATGGGTGGAAAAAGTCTGCAACTTACAAATGTGTCATCCAAAGGTCCCAAGACCCCTACGAAAAATTCTTAAGGCCCCAAGGCCCCTACAAGGCCCCTCAGACCACCAAGGCCCCGGGGCCTTAAAGGCCCCTAAAATTATCAAGGTCCCTTATAAGGTCCCTCACATAAGAAAGAATAAGACTCACAAAATTTTAATTGTAACAACACATTTTATTTAGTGAATAAAAACAGAATTACAGCTTAAGTTTGCGTTTTGTTTGCATGATCTTTTTAACAATCCGTTCTTGCATGGTTTTCTTGCCTGGGAGCTTTGAAATAGCACGAATCATTTTATCGTCCGCTTTCCACTTGTCCTGTAAATTTTTCGCTTTGGAATAATCGATGTCATGGATTTTCGCTAATCCATCTAATCTATTGACGCCTTCGTCACCCCTCCTTAGTCTTTTTTGAAGCTGAGTCCCTGGACCAAGATAATTCATTTTAGGCCAATGAAACTCTTTACCTGTTTTTTCAATAAGCTTCTGAATATCCTACGAAGCCCCACGCTGACCCCGCTTTCTTTTCTTTTGCGGTCTTTTTCTGCGAACCTTCCTTTTACCAGTCTTTGCCATCTAATCGTCTTTTTGCCGGTGTGCCAAACGGTTTCCAGCCTGGAGCAGTTGCGAGTTTCTTTAAAGCTCTTTCTTTAGCCCTTTCAGCAGCTCTTTTTGATGCTTCGTTAAATTTTTTTTCAATACTCTCCTGAGCTTTTTGAAAAGGGGATTTAGCAGCAAAGCCTTCTTCTTCCGCTGTACTAAAAACACTGGTAGGAGGGGAAGGAGTCTTTTTCTTTTTAGGAGTCTTGTATCCAGAGGACGGCGTCTTTTTAGGGGTCTTGGGTAACAGCCGCTTTGCCTTGGATTCGGTCTTAAAAGTTAACTTGGGTTTTTTACTCGTAGAAGGACTTTGTTTGACCACAGGAGTTTGTAACACTGATTGAGGGGTGACCGGTTCTGGTTTCCTTTTTATAGCCTTACCGATTTTGGAAATGTTTCCCATAAATTGTTGTAGCGGGCCAACAGCTAAATTTCCTTCATCATCACTGTCGTCTTCATCGCGACTTATTCCTCGTGTTCCTCCTGGCTGACGAATTTTCTTAACCCATTGTTGTAATTCTCGGTTGACTGATTTTAAACGAGGTTCTTTCCATGTATCGGTGGCGGGACTCTCCAGCAAAAGTTCTTTTTGAGCGGCTAAATCGGCTGCTTTGGTTAAACGGCTATCGTCTAAAAGATTAGATTTATATTTATCTCGCAAACGTAAAAATTGCACTGAGTTTTCAATCGGTGTGGATGAAATGCCGTCCATGCTTGCTAATGAAAATAAGCGTTAAGCCTTGTCTTTATATTGGTTTGGGTCTGCATCTCTCTTTGACTTTTTGTTGAAACTCTTTGATCATTTGTGCTAGTAGCAACAAATAGTCTAATAGACAAAGAAGTCGTTGTAACACTTTACGTTTCATGACTGATATTGCCTTTTAGCACAGTGATAACAGCGATGTAATTCTTTCCACGCACCCGCACCTATTTGAGTACTCATCAAGTGTTTGCGCTTTTTTATACTCTGACGAGGGTTGGCAATGACTCGGAGAGATTGACGATAGGGTTTTAAACGGCTCACTGTTTTTCTCCCAGGTTTAACACTCCCCCGCAATGTGTTCATCACTAACTCACTCACAGCATTAATTTGATCTGCATTTGCATACCGTAATTTTTGTTGCCGCTTATTTTGGTTAGCTTCTTTTAACACATCGTTTAAAAAATGACTCTGTCTCGTCATACGTCCCATGTTTATGTCTTTCTTCATGTTGGTTGGCGTCTCCTCCTTTTATACTTCTTTTTCTCTAACGCGTGGATTGCTTTCTTAGTACCATATTTCGTCAATGCACTTAAACCTCCTAACGCGGCCGCTTTTCCTCCAGCGGCTAAAGCTGGAATCACTGCGGCTAACATGGGAGCAATCCCGCCTCGTTGTCTTCCTACCCCCGGTTTACCTTTTCTTCGTTTTGGGTGTCCTTTTCGTTTCATGTTTAAATTGGCGTTTGTTGGAGAGGGAACGGCTATTTATATCTTCGTCAAAGGTATGAACGCGTGTTGTTCCCTCTGCTTTGGTTAAATGACTCCAAATACGGAAACAGTCATCGGAGGCAGGATGTAAATCCAACATAAAATAGCCAAAAGGACGGGAGGTCAGTTTTAAAAACAATTTGAGTACTTGACGCCATTTTTCAGGGTACACTTGAAGCAGTAAATGTCGAATGCCTGTCTTATCTCTGGGTGATTTAAAACAAATCACATAGTGCGCATTGCGGTTAATCGTTTTCGCAAACTTGCCTGGGGGAAAGAGATCTTGTGTAATATAAAGAGCGGTAATGCCTCGATGGTGAGAATCTTTTGTAAATAAATCCAACACACGCTTATCACTTCCCGATTCTTCCATTAAATCATCCAAAATGAGTATGCCATGATGCTCTGGTTTAAACCACTTCACGAGAGCCCCTTCAGGAGGAAGTCCTTTGTAGAAATTAACGTGTTTTTTCATGCGATCAAATCGGTTTTGCCATCTGTCATAGCAATACACTACTTTTTTCGGAGGAGGGTCAAACAAGGTTTTTTCTTTGAGTAATTTTTCCACTAATTCACTTTTCCCGCTACCTGAGGGACCAGCTACAATCACGCTAGCAGGTTGTCGAATCATTTTCGCCGTCTGTAATGTTGTACGTTATCTTTTATACCTTTCAGCGCTTGTTTTCCTAAAAAGACCCCTAATTTGATAAAACTAGGAGAAGGACCGGACAACCCCATGGCGACTCCCTCGGCAATTTTATCCACTAAACGCGGTTTTCGCCTAAATCTAGCACCCCCTTTTTGACTTTTTCGTTTTTTTAGGACTCTACGATGTCTTCGCCCCATAGTGATTGATACAATCGCGGTGAGTTTAACTGAATAAGGATTAGTATTTGATCTTTCAAATGTGTTTCACCTATTCCTTTTATATGATTTTTTAAGTCCAACCACAAATTAGCTTGCACTAAACATCGTACAAATTGCCAATGATACCCATCCCACAGTTCCGCTGGATCAAGACAGAGTCTGATCCATTCTTGTTTGTGATCTTTCCAATAAGACCATTCTTTTTCTAACAGTGCATGGAGCACTTTTTGAACATCCCCCCGTAATATCATGATAAAAATGACACAGTCAAAAGTAACACACACAATTTTATTCATGAATGAAAAAAGAAGAACGGTTTACATTACATTGCTCATACTCTGTCAGCTCTGTTTTAATGAGACGCTGCAGTTGGTCTGCGACTCGTCTATCATTTAACACTAAATTATTGGAATGCCACTGAGCTAAAAAATCTTGAAAAGAAGCATGTCTGGCTTTTGCTTTTAAAAAGAAAAGTGCATAATGACCGCACGTAAAACTATCCATGGCTTGTAAAGTCTGATCACTGCTAATGATTTCTTTCCACTGACTGAACCAAGCTTGTAAGGTAGGGTTTTTGTAGGTAGAGAGCGGCAACCCATAACTGTCAAAGACTTCACAGGTAGTGGGATTCGTCCAAATCGCTAACCAATGTTCCCCCGGTTGACTCGCTGGATCTGTGTTAACAATGTAAGCATTCACTCGTTTCTTAGACCCAGGGGGTAATTGATCGGCTGGAAACACACCACGAAAATAAGGTCGTAATTCGCGATCATCTTCTGCTAAGTAATTGAGGACTGTATCACTGAGAGGTACGAACTCCATCCTAGCTGTTGATGGAATAAAGAATGCCTCCCCACTGGTCTATTTCATAGACATTTTCATACTCACTCCAAATGACTACCGTCACATTGTGACCTACATTAGCTCTGAAGTCAATTTCATAGCTGACATTCCCCGTGAGTTTAGGATTTCTATAGCTAGGATCATCCAGATCGCCAGGAGCATTGTTAAACATGAACAAGGTACAATTGTTACCTTGTCCCCAGTCGCTTGGGAGCAGCATGGGCACCCTGTGGTGCTTGTAAGCGCCGGACGCTGTGAGGAAGCGATCATAGCCTACTAAATCTTCTGCTTTGGAATTGCCTGTTAGTTCCAAGGCTCTATACGGGTATTCTTCGCCGTCAATCCGTTGTCGAACTCGGGTGACGCCAAACTTTTCATAAGCATAAGGGTAATGCTTCAGACTTCCATTGTAATTCGTGGAATTCATGAGTCCGATAATGACTTTGATAGGTACCTTGTTCAAGAAGACATTGTCCTGAGACCAACGTGTGCTGTTCCCATCGAACGAATACGTTCGGATTTCACTTCGAACGACTGGGTAACGAACTTTTTTGGTTTTACTTAAACTTCTTTCTTTTTGTAGCCTGGAATACACAGAGGCATTGAGAGTGACTTTTTTCATCCAGAGTGTGACAGACAAATCATTGTCTCCCAGTGTTGGAATCTTTTTGTTGACAGACGTAGTTGTGTCCGGGGTGCCAAACAGAAACATGTTGCTGTCATTCAAATACAATTCCAAATCAATCTGCACGTTAGGAACCAAACATTTGCCTGTTTTGAACACAGCAATGTGGGGTTTGATGATAAAGGTATGGTACGCTTTACCGAGTAAGCGACTGGTCAGTGCTTTCAGACCTGTTTTTCCACTCCAGTTGTTGGGGTTGGGTTTATCATTACTGCCTGCATTGGTAGGGGTTAACTCTTCAAGGACATTGAGTTCATTCACCCATCCTTGAGCAGCCAAAGTCGTTTCTCCTTCTTGACGATTAAAATTCTGTAGGGTTTCTAGGTAAGCTTTCTGGTGATAGGCATTGCTTTGTTCTGTCATCAGCACTCCATTGAAAGACACATTCATTTGATTAAAGAGAGAATGCCCAAAATTGTTGACACAATAGACATACTTGGTATCATTACCGTCCGAAGCCCCTGTTTCATCATCGGAAAGTCCTCCTGTCCCAGGGGTGTTCATACGCACTTTGATTTCTAGCTTGGTTTCATTCAAATCATAATAATCATCCCCGGCCGGTACAGTAAAAAGAATAGGGCGTGTTCCAGTATTGGCAGGTTTGAAAGGAATCCACCGTTTGGCTTCATACCTATAGTCAATGTTGGGAATGTCAAACAGATTCAGTGACATGTTGACAGACTGATAGCTTAACGGCGTTTGCGCCGTCTATTTATACGTTTCCGTCCTTTGTTTTTCCAAGGGTAAATGACTGGATGCACTTTTCCTCCTCTTTGTTTTCTTATTCTTCTTGCCATCCATGGTTCTATTTCATACGGATTAGTAAATCGCCAGGGGTTGGGAGGCTGTCTAAAAATAGTGCCTCCCCGTTGATAAGGTGAATGGTAACGACCCACAGGTCGTTGATGTCTTATGCGAGATTGTGATTTCTGTCCTTGTCTCATGGTTTACACGCCTAAAATGTCTTTCACATGTTGTCGTTTCTTTTTATAGGTTTGTTTGGCTTTGCTTTTCACAGCCAGGCCAATAGCGGCGGGTATTTTACGTTTGAGTCCTCTTTTTAACACTTCTCCTGACCCTTTTAAGGCTTCGGAAGCTGACGCCCCTTTTTCATAAGCATGTAATCCATGCCCAATCGAGCGAACTACACTCGGCCCCGCTAATTTTACCAATTCTTGCATAAAGCCACTCCCATACATAGTGGGGGTATGATAGCGTGTCAGTGATCCTCCTAACATGTTGTTTGTTGTAATGGTGATGTTTCCATAAGACAGGGTCTCTTTTATACTTGTTGAAAACCAAGGGTAATGATGGTTTTGCCGGGGGATAAGACCAACAAGGACCCATCTGGTGTAGCCAATGACACTTCAATGCTTTCTATGTGTTGATTTCGAACTCGAATCCATTCACGATGGTAAGGTTCTATGGTCGCTCTCCCTTCTCCTTTTCGTTCTAATTCCACTTTTCTTAACAGGGAATGACGTTGTGATCCTACAATGGTAGATTCTACAGCATCGCAGTAAATCATGACGGCTTGTTTTACGGTTCCCACATGCGTATTAAACAGGACATTCAGATTTTGAAAATGCCATTCCACAGTACGCGTGAGATACAGATACGAATGACCATTCTCTTGTTTGACTTTGAATAGCGAGCTTCCTCCTAAATCTGCTGGACTAATGCTCACAAAATGCTCTCCTAGCCATTGGTACTTATCATTGCTTTTGACGGGTGGAGTGGATGTCGTATAAGTGGTTGTGGGTAAGACAAAGTCTAAATTGGGTCCTAATTGGTATTGGTTGTTTTTGTCTTTGAACAATAAACCAAACTTTTCCGCAAAATCCACATGGATCCCTACAGAGGAAAGGGGGTAAATGTTTAGCTGTCTGTCACGAGCAAACGCATCTTCACGGGATACTTTTTTCAACACGAGGGTGTTTTCGTTCCATTCAAAGGTGGGTTTCCAAGTAGATTTCAGGGAAACAGTGCCTGTATTACCTTTGGTTGTTTTCCAAGTGTCAAAGGATGACTTGACATCTTCCATGATGGTTTGTTCCATATGGGTCATAATATTCTGCCATAATTGATGACCTGAATAGACAGGATACGAACTACCCATGACATCTTTCAAAGTCACAGTTTTGTCTTTGGGCTCAAAGTTAATAAACCAATCACTGGTCACAGCATGACGCTTGGTCAAGGTGTAGCGATAGTTGAGTATCTTGGTGTCACTATTACTGTGAATGACCGCAGAACTATGTCCTACATCGGGAACAGACACACTCCACAAACTGGCTTGCCAGGAATTGCCTTCTAAATTGAGTCGCACCGGTAAACGCACTTTAAAATTATTATTTTGGTTTTGGGGATGTTCGTCCGTGGGATCGCTGATCAAGGTTAATCGAAAACTCTTCATAACACTTGCAAATCTTTTTTCCACACCCAAGAGTTATATTTTTTCGGCCAACCTTTCCAAGACACAAAGACTTGTTTTCCTTTGCGTTTTAAAACTTGATCAATACGAAATAATGAATCGTCTGCGACATTGACCTTTTGCAGATCTGGTTCGTAAAACGTTCCTTTTATAGGAGACCCGTCCCATTCCGTGAGTTTATACGTTACCACTGGTTTTGTCGTATAGATTTGTTTCACTAAAAACACTTCTTCGGTCCACCCAGGCAAATACCCTTTTTTAAAAGGACGAAATTTTTTATTGAGTCTTACTTTATCACCTACTTGACATTGCGGTTTTTTCACTTTGTTGTCTTTTTTCGTATCGTATAAACGATACCAAATTTCGGTTTCGTTGGACTCGTTGACATTGACAGGTTTTTCTTGAATACTACGATGATAGGAATGATTATATGCTTTCACTAAAGCAGGCAACACATCAATATACTTGAGCGTATTATGCGCAGTAAAATAGCGAAACATGTTCGTTTTCAAAGTTCGATTCCAACGTTCCACTACGGAACCGTGAGGATCTCCATGCGTAGAAAAATGATTCACACCCTGTTTTTTAAAAAAGGATTGCACTTTAACATTATAAAATTCACCGCCAGAATCCGTTTGTACTTTTTGAGGTAAACGATCTCCTAATCTTGCCCATAGTCTTTGTAAGGCTTCTACCATCGCTGTTGCGCTTTTACTCTTTAACGGCTCTACCCAGGCAAATTTTGAGAGCACATCAATCACCGTCAGTAAATATTTGTACCCTTTGTTGTATTTGGCTAGTTTTTGCATGTCTACCAAGTCCATCACAAATTGTTCGTTGATGTTAAACACCAGGGTGGGTAATGTTTTAAACCGCCGACGTCTTGGTTTGTGCAGAGTGTAACTCAGTACTTGTTGCAGTTCCTTCTTTGCTTTGGACACGGGAATCTTGTGTGCTTTGGCAAATTTGGCAACACCTCCCAGTGATCCAGGCTCGGTAGGATCGGCATACGAAGCAGATAATTTTGTTTCCATAGTACGATAGATACTGTCCTGCTAAATACCAAAATGAATACATGTTCTTTGAATAGTGCTTCTTTAAATAGCAAAACACGGTTACTCTTTCAGAAGGAAAGTGTCGATGCAACCAAGTGATGTACACAGCATAATGTCCCCAGGATGTATGATTATGATTTATCATCCATTGAAACAGACTGATAGGTTGACAATTGTCTTGAAAGAAGGCAGAGTCTTCACAAATATGTTGGCAAATCCACACAGTACTTCTATACTGCAGATTTCCCATGGCGGAATGACTGCTTTTAAAACAAATCACCCACTTTATACCCTAACCCTAATCCCAAAGGACTAGGGTTTAACCCTAACCTTATTAGCATTTTAACCCTAACCCTAACCCAAACCCAAATCCCAAGGGGCTAGGGTTTAACCCTAACCCTAACAAGAAAACAACCACAAACAAATCCTTTTCAACACTTTTATTTAAAGAGTAACTCAAAAGATACCAGTTCCAAATGTTCTAAATGTTTCAT
The DNA here is from genome assembly GCA_964035525.1 of Porites cylindrica. Taxonomy (NCBI): domain Eukaryota; kingdom Metazoa; phylum Cnidaria; class Anthozoa; order Scleractinia; family Poritidae; genus Porites; species Porites cylindrica. The sequence continues at coordinate 51,424,563 of OZ037777.1, read as the reverse complement.
AGGAATAAGGAAGCAATCCACATTTTCTTCTCTCTGCATTGTTTGCATCACATTCTTGCAAAAATCTCTTTTCTTTTTCTTGTTTTTGCTTGTCTGTTTCTTCTGGTGCATATACATTCACCAATTGAGCAAAAAAACGTTCCTCCACGGGTGTTAAAGGCAATCCCTCCTTCTTTCTCTTGCGGCAATAGGACATCAAACTGCACACTTTTTCGGGCAAATAACCAAAAGACCAGTCCTCATACACTGCTTTGGCGATGGCTACTTCGTTCTTTTCATACTTTTCAGCTCCGGGGGGAGGTTTCCACTCATTATGTTTGCTTGCTATGCAGGCATTTAAGAACTTTTCATCCGCAGGTGAGAGAGAATGGCCTTTGCTTTTTTGTTTTGTTAGATACTCAGCTACATTTGCATCCGCTGGAGGAAGATGATGCCATCCTTTCACACGAGAATGAAACCGATGGTTAGCAATACTCACAACCTCCTTCCATTGCTCTCGTTTCTTGAGTTCCTTGGCTATCTCTGGACTCGACTGAAAGGTGCTTGGCAGAGGAGTGCTCTTCCAAGGAAACTTTGTTTGCGCTTTTCTTTGTTCTTCTTGCCTTTTGGCTGATTCAGCAAACTGTTTGGCTGATTCAGCAAACCATGTATGTTGCTGATTCTGCTCTGTTTGAGTTTCGGCATCTTGTGTGCTGTACCAACCATTGCGTTGTTTCCACGTCTCAACATTCGCTTCTGCTTGTTTCATCCATTCGGCTCTGCTCAGGTTTGTCGCATACTTGAGTTTATGGATGGGTCTCTTATCGATAAACAGCGGTGTGTGAATCCACTGAAAATATTTGCAGCGAGTCTCAGCTAAAGCGGGTGTTCCACAGGTTAAAAAGACTTTGTTCAGGTTTCTGGCGGTCTTACTAAGACGAAGGATAGGAATTCGCGAGCAATGACATTTCAATTCTCCCCATTTGGTTTTTACTTCTGCATGCATGTCTTTCTTTAAGGCATCATACACTTTCAATTTGTCCAATTCTTTTCCATAAAATCTTGGGCAGAGTTTCTTTTCGTCAAAAATAGAAAGCAAAAATTGAGTGTTTAAAGGACCGTCAGGACCGCCAAAATCTACGTTCATCATTTCAAGGTCTTCTTCTCTACTCATTTCACAAGCCATGGTAGCAGAGTTTGTGATTTGACCAGAGATTGCCCCAATTTTATAAGACTCCTAAGGTCCCTAGGGTATCGGGCAAGATCGGGCAAGAATCCCCAAGGGTGTTAGACAAATAAACACACGCTTGACTGAGATCACATTGTTTAATTTTAAACAACAAACTTTTTACAACAACAAGAACAAAGTGTTTTTAGGGAAATTTAAATCCTCCTGCCTCTACTTTTGGTCGTTTCTGTAATCTTTCTTGTACCATCTCATGCATTCGTTTCTTGAGAGCTGAGGGTGTAAAAGCTTTAGGGACCTTCACAGGTTTAGGTGCTTGGTGAATCCACTGAAAGTAATTACACCTGGCTTCTCTGGTCTTAGGACAGCTTAGGAACACTTTGTTTGGATTTCTTGGTGTTTGACTCAGCTTGAGTCTAGGCACTAATCCACAATGACAGCTAAAGGTTCCCCATTGCTCGTAGATTTTGGGATGAATGCTGTTACAAATGGTATCCAACACTGTCTGCTTGCTGTCTGCATTGCCAAAATACACGGGACATGTAGAACAAATGGCAAGGCCTTTTTCAGGCAGGACAAAGTTGGTATGCAAAGGCTTGCTCGCATCCAACAGATATTCTTGCAAAGAAACTTCATCTAAATTAGGCACATCGAATTCCCCTTCTATAGGCCACCATTCCACTTGTCGACCATCTGGTAACACAGCGACTCCTTCTTCCATGATATGCACGGGATCTAGGTCAGGCTGTGTTTCCATAGAACTCGGACCATTGAACAGATCTCGGCAGGCCTGCTGCATTTCCTCATAGGAAGGAAGTTGTTCATTGACAATCATTTGAGGTTCTGGGTCCAGGTATTTCTGCAACCTAAATTTATCGTCTGTAGTGTAATGGGGTGCTGTCCATTCTTTTGTAAGAGGTTCTGCATTCTCAATCATTTGAGGTTCTGGAGTTTTCAGAACTGATTGAACCACTTCTTCTCCCGTCTTATTTTTGGCTTTTCTGGATTTCTTTTCTTTCTTGGGAGGAACAGAGTTATCCATGTCAAACGTCGGTTCTTGCAGATAACACATACAGCAAAATCACATCAAACACACAAATTTATACTTACTTAAAATACCTTAGGGAATTGGACATGTCTGGGCAATGACGTCACTCCTGTCACGAACTCGCTCTAATCACACCCTTGAGACTTGAGCATGTTGGGGCAGACTATAAAAGAGATAAATTACCTCATTTCATTATTTAACAACATGACTCAGCCAAATGACAACTCGTTTTATGTGACGCTGACTAGTCAAAAAACACAGGAATTTCCAGACAATTTACCCACACAATTTCAATACCGTTTGCCTCAAAGCTTATGGTTACCGGGCAAATGGAAAGTGGGTTTGGCAAGTGTGTTTTTACCTGGCGTTTCCAATCCCATTCCCCATGTTGTCACATCCCATGTCAGTTCCTCTCTGACGAAACATCATGACACAAATCCTACCAAACCTTTCGGTATTCGCTCGATTCACAACCTGTACAAAGGGAGCGATACCGATATTTTATTTCAACAATATGCCAAAGCTTTCAAATCTAGTCAATCTCAAGAATTTTTGTCCCAACTTAAAACAGCAGATTTGCAAGATGCCTCCAATGGATTTGATTTTATGTCCAAAGTTTTTTGGTGGATGGAGCAGGATTTAAACAAAAAATTACCCACAGGGTATGAATTTGCAGATAGTAATGATAATTGGAGAATAGATGTTTCTGCTCAAGATAATTACACGAGTTGGTTGCTTCGGCATTACAATGTTGAAAGTACCAACAGAAAAAGTGTGCCTTATTTAGCCATTAATTTGATCTTGGCTAAACAAATGGGTTGGGTTGTAGAAACAACTACCAATGTGTTTGCAGTGGGACCGAATTTACTCATGGAGCTTCCATACGGTACTACTAGTGTAAAACCAGATCCCGCGACCTGTCTCAATGCAAAATTTACTTTTACTCAACCCATTCATGTCGTAGACGGATTGCTGTATCTTTGCTCCACGTTTAGTTGGCGCTTTGTAAATTTAAATGAAGCCTTTGACAAAGCAATTCATAAACCCTATGAAATGCCAAAAACAGTGTTCAATGTGTTCAAACCCTGGATGACTAACCTTTCCTTATGGAATATGGAACTTGGACTCGCCTGGAACGATTACTTTATCGACTTGCCTGTGTCTCCCCATTATTGGAAACCCAGAACTCTGAGTGTGACTTTGTTAAGAGGAGTAAAAATTGTGGATATGGTATCTCACGGAGATTACTCAGGGGAGCTGGGAATTGATATGAGCTCCATAACTCGCAACAAACCTTATACGGTGGCATTAGAGTGGTACCAAAAGGATGAATGGCTGTTTAACCGTTCTAAATTTTCAGTGGAAGGACTGGGTTTACAAGTTCATCATTTGCGGGTTGAAAAACATACTCATGAGCAAAACAAAACCCATTTGATTTATTACCACACCTTAACTATTCAATTCACCAAAACTTCAAGTAGCAATGTCACATTAAGCATCAAGTTTGAAATAGGGTTTCCACTGCCTGCAAAATATTCAGTTGCTTTGAAAGACAACACTTTTTTAGTGCTGTATGGTGTGGATGGACATGTAGAACAGGTACCCGATGTGTATGACGATCACCCGGTCATTCCTTCTTCTCACACAACCACCAAAACAACGACTACCAGTACGGGGGACAAGAAAGCTTCCACACATCCTAATTCTCATGGAACAGTCAATTTACGCCCTCTGTTTTTGTCATGCAATTTAACCAAAAGCATTGATGGAAAAAGAACCATCATGAAATCTGTCGCTTATAATAACGAAAAAACGCTGATTGAATGTAACCCCATTCAATTTTATTCCATGCGGAGTTATTTGGTGGACATTTTAGAAGTGACTGTGACAGAATGGAATAACATTATTCCCGACTTCAATCAGGATAGTCCAGTCATTGTCACTTTACTGTTCAAGAAAAAGCAAACAGAGTCTCAACGTAAATACATTAAGTTGGATGAATCATTCGACCGTGACCAGCTCATATAAGCATGCATGAGCAACACAGTTCATTCATTATGTGTGAGCTCGAGTGGATCAACATCGCTAGTAAATCACTAGCTTATTGCGCTCAGTTGTTGCAACAGATTAAACAGCTCAAGGAAAAGTTTGAGAGACTCGAAGAAGAAGCGGCTAGACTGAAAACTTTGGTTCAAAAACAAGAACAGCTGGTACAAGATCTAACCGAAAGACATGGGGGCTACGACACCGTCTACTAAACTGGAACAGCTGTTAAGAAAAGTACAGCCTCGTCAATTTGCCTCCTACCAAGAATTTATACGAGCCTTGATGATTGAGACATTAGCCAACACAAGCATGACCTTTGATCAATTGAATTACGACTTGTTTGCTTTGAACCGAGAGGTATTTCATCAAGTGAACAGAGAAACCACGGCATTTTTTAAGTTATTGGCTAACAAGCAACAGTGCTTCCTTCCTGATGGACCAACTACCTCACAAGATCAATACTGAGCAGTCCAACAGACTCGAGGAAATTTTACAGCAAATGGACCCTTCGCTACAAGGCTACAAAAAGTTTTTGTATGAAGTTATTATACAAGGTATCAGCTATGACGTTTTTACGTTTGACGCTTTAAACTGTTCTTTATTTGACTTCAACAAAGAAGTGATGAATGACATTTTTCAAAAAGCTATTTCTTACTACGAGATGTATGCGCCAGGAACAATCAAGTCCTATGGGAATTGAACATGTCCGGACAGTGACGTCAATGGTCTTCTATAAAACTCACGTTGTTCTACTCATCACCCCATACTACCATGGCTTTCACTGTAATCTCTGGCGGCGCCAATGGAGTGGATTTAGAAGCAGAAAAGTTAGCAAGACACTATGGTTTACCAGTACATGTCCTCATACCTCCTTGCCATCCGAGAAAAGCCTCCATACAACCCTTAACTCATCAACATTTAGCTGAAGCGATTCCTATCACAACCAAAGTGGCTTTTCGTCTCAACAAACAGTTAACCAACCCGATCAGTTTACAGTATATACATCGAAATTATCATGTGGTAAAACAAGCTGACATGGTGCTGGCGTTTACCTGTTTTGAACCAGAAAGAAATGTTTGCATGGGCGGAACAGGTTGGGCCGTGGAAATGTGTAAAGTCCTCAACAAAGTCTTGTATGTGTATGATGTGGAGCGGAACGTGTGGTTGTGGTATAATCCTAAGCAAGATATGTTTTACGTCTGTGATCAGATGTCAGAAGAACAGTACGCTATACCTACACTCGTGAAGAAAACTGCCATCATTGGAATGAGAAACATCTACGATTACCCTGAGGCTCTTTTAGAATTGCAAGAGACTTTTAAACGTAGTTTACATTTACCAAAACAAGAAGACAAGGATGTCAAGGAACTTTGTAACCCATTTAAATTTTTAACTATTTTATAAGGTTTTCTTCATAAGGTAAAATGATTTTTAATTGCGATTGCCATCAAACGTCTTTGTTCCAATGGATCTGAGAGTTCTTTCTGAATGTGTCGCATCATAGACTCACAGTTTAAGATTTCTCTGACTGCTTGAGTGTTTTTTAATCCCTTGCTTTTGCAGACTTTGGTCCAGCAGAACTAAAGACTGTAATGCTATGCATAATGAGGTGGGAATCATATCCACGCAAATTATGGAAGAATACAGGAATGTGTGTTGTACGCCGCTTGTTTAGGTTACATGAACTATGGGCCGCTCCGCGGTACTCCCCTGTGACATGATTGTGATCTCTCACTTTACACCATTTTTTCTTCTTTCTCATAGAAATAAAATCACACTATTGTTAAACTTTAATTACAAGAAAAATAATAATAATAAAATAAACATTGTTCACCTGTCTACTTTGTTGTGATTAATTTGGAAAGGGGCTGATAGTACAGTGGTTTAGTATCTCTGCTTGTCACGCAGAAGACCCGGGTTCAATTCCTGGTCAGCCCGTTCTTTCTTAATCTTGTGATGATAGCAAGGTTGGGAAAGACTTTTTTCTTTTACTTATAAACCTTCTAAACAATTAAGACTAGTTTAAAAACGATTTAAAACGTTTTTACACAACATTCGGTACTGCGCATGCGTAGTGCGCAAGGACAAAAATTCTGTCCCACATGCGTGAGTCATGACCTTTATCCACGTATATTAATTCACTTTTACATATGCATAAGTCACTAAGTTCCGAACACTCTCCGAGCGCTCTCCGAGCGCCATCTTGAATTTTTGATGAGTCTTAAACAATAGCCTGTCAATCAAATCTGAGAACAATAGCCCAAAACAATAGCGCGGCGGCGGCATCCTTTGAGTCCCCCAGTGACCACTATCACTACTTGCGAGTTGTCCCCCATTTTTCCTCAGGGATAGTAGAGCGAGCGAAACGCGAGCGCACGTAAAAATCACCCCACGCGAGAAAGGCGAGACGCGGTGGGGAGACGCCGCGTGTCGCCTTTTCTCGCGTGGGGTGATTTTCACGCGCGCTCGCGTTTCGCTCCCTCTACTATCCCTGAGGAAAAAGGGGGACTATTCGTAGTCTATCTTTTATTAGAGTTTGTTAATTTCCCGTATTCTGAAAACGTAAAACCTACAAAAAATTTGCATTTAGCTAAGGTGAATCCACGTTTTGTGCCATTCAGCGCAGAGGTTTCATTTTATTGACTCTTTGCACGTGAGTTTTTATGTTTCTCAACAAATCTTCTTACCAATGACGGTATGTACAGTTAATTTTTTATAGAACTGACACTCAGACAAACAAATGAGTTTTAAATCATTAAAATATAATATTTGTCTCACTCTTTAAAAAAAATGAAAAAAGTGAAACAAACATTGCAAACATCATTTGTCCCTCTGTAACAGACCCACTGAAACCCTATCCAGGGGCTCAATTCATTCTATCCGGTGATAATTTATCTTCCCTGATACCTGGAGAATAGTTCGTTTCTACCTGCATAATCCCCCCCCGGCCACTTTCTATTTTGGCTTCTACAAAATCAGTGTATTTCGTTATTCGTATTTGAAGTTTAAAAGAAGCAAAAATATAAAACATAATTACCATTGGCAAAAAAAAGGGTTTTAAAAGGTTTCATACCAGTAAAGATGTAGGGCATGTTACCCCTTTTTGCTTTTATGAGGGATACAAAACCAAGAACAAAAAAGCCAGTGTAAAATAAGCCAGCCCGGTGACGTTTTCTCCGGTAAACTGGTGGAAGATTCTACTGGGTATGTTAAAAGGGTGTTCATGATCATTAGCCCATATAATAGCGATCATAACGATCCAGCTTCTCAGTTGTGCTATGGAACCGAAGAGAATTCTTGTTACTAATAACGTGTTAAGCGTTAAAAGTTAGCCTGTCAAGAGAGTAAAGTTTGTGAGTTTTGTAAACATTGCTTTTTGCACTTCTACTTGCAGTTGTCAACTCTGAAGCATGTTTCTTTGCTGTTAACGGATCCAGTGGGTTCATCAGCTCCAGTGGAGCCAACAACTACAAGCGTTGTACGTGGATCATCACAGCACCATCCAACCACACCGTCAAACTGATATTTACGACATTTCGTTTATCTGGTTATTTCTGGAATCCAACCGAGATCAAAGTTTATGACGGAAAAAGGAAAAATGATACTGTACTGGGAGTTTTTAATGGAACAAGACAGCCCTTCCTCATAAAAACGAGTGGTCGATTCATGATGTTGACTTTAAAAAGGAAATACCCATGGAGCCCTTGTATCTTTAATGGAGCATATTACACGAAAATAAAAGGTTAGCGATAGTTAGTTATCAAAACAACAGAATTTTAACTACATAAGAATGCTAATTAGCTCATTATTAAAATTAGTTTGACTAATGACGCGGCTCACGGTTCGCGGGTCGCGGATTGTATGTCGCGGGTGGGGGTTTGATGTCACGGATGCGGGTCGAAAGTCGCGGGTGCGGCTTTCGATGTCGCGGGTGGGAGTTATTTTGCGTGAAATTCGGGTTAGAGTTCGAGGTAAATGACTAAAATGACTGATAATATGTAGGTACTAACTCCTCTAAGCCACTAAAAAGAATCCTCCTTTTAAGGGAGGGTGTACTAGGTGATCGATAAAAAATTTCCCAACTGAATTGAAATAACTCCCTCGTCAAACTTAAAGTCTTAAAACTTTTACAGCGAAAAGAAAAAAAATTTATGCACAAGACTCCACGGTAGCAACCAACAGCCAATTTACAGGTTACGAATGTCAGAGTCAATATAACTGTCTAAAGGAAAACCTAAAAGAAAAATCGCGCCGAATTATGTTTGTTTCTTATCGTATATCGGGCCCGGACGAATAGTTACGTGTTAAAAACCTAGTGTTTTCATTTCAGTGACCCAGGTAAAAAGATGCTAAGTAAGTTTTTACACATGAATTCACCTGTCAAAACTTTCACCAATCTGAGACTATAGATTGGTTCTGGAGCGTGAACAAACGCCTGACCAAGCTAAAAGCACATCTTTCAAACTCTATTTGTGAAAGGGTTTTTTATCATACCGTATTTATTCGAATAAGCGCCCAACCTCGAATTAGCGCCCACCTCGAATTAGCGCCCACCTCGAATAAGCGCCCATGCTAAAGGCAGAAAAAGTCAATAAGCGCCCAGCCTTGAATAAGCGCCCACCCCACCCAACTCCCTCCCATAAAAACTCCATCAAGAGATAACAAGAGAGAATGATCTCATTCTCTCTTGGAGATAATAAGAGACCCTCCCGAAGACGGAGTTTTCTTCAGAGTATTTTACAGAAACCTTGCTTTGCTACATCTTCGCTTTTTGTTATTACCACTTACTGTTTTGTTGCAAAATATACTACTACACTTGCTGAGAATGGTGAAAATTTAATAAGCGCCCACCTCGAATAAGCGTGCACTCTCAAGGTCCAAAAATTTAATAAGCGCCCAGGGCGGTTAATCGAATAAATACGGTAAGTTAAACAAACGAAATCCAAGATCTTTATTGGAATTTTCTCGCATCGATAGATTTCAATATTTTATAGGAATGGAGGTTCCACCACACCTGTATGCTGAAGCTCCGCTAAATATTCTTGGGATTCATTGAGCGAGGTGTTCTAAAGAGTGTTCGCTTATATTTTTGAAGTAGGTTTAAGCAACTCTAATTTTGCTTGCAACATGATATAACTTGAAATCGGAACATCTGAGAAACGTGCTAAATTGACTTTTTCAGAAAAGCCGAGGATAAGGGTACCGTTGAAGGAGTTGCAAACTGTACCAAACCATTATATCTGGTTTCTGCTGGAAGGTACCCCACCGTTTAAATTGACTCTGGTGAATACATCAACATCTTTTGAGGGCGGTTTCAACAGAAAAGGATTTCAAATAAATCGGACGGGAACCTACAAGTACACTCTACTAGCAGTAAATGAAAAAGGAATTGACTCAAAAACGGTTGAAGTAACCGTTCTGGGTAAGGATTCAATGCTGTTAAATTTCATTCAATGTAGATAAGACATTTTGCAATTAACAACCATTATGATAGTAGTTCGCTCAAACAGTTGTGTTGAATTTTGTCCTTATTTTATCCGTTGATGATTCAGTTCATTCCGGGAAAAATGAATGTAAAAAGTTTTAGATTACGTACTTGCTTTTATTTTGCCAATGTTTTGAACACCAGAACACGGGTAATTTGTGCCCATTTAGGTTTGTAAACAATAAGAATTTACCAAATAATAGAAATTTGGGTTTCGCCATTAATCAATGAGTAAAATTAAAATTCCTTATTGTCTATTAATACTGTATTAATGCATATATCGAAGTGTGCCGCTTTCTTCAAAAATTCCCCCTACCAAATGCCTTATTCTTAAGTTCATTCACTTTGCAGATTGCAATCATTGGTGTCGCAGTAAAGGTTCGATAACAAGTTGTGGCCAAGTTACCAACGAACACGACTGTAGTAAAAGCAACATAACACATAATTGGAAATGCATTCCAACAACAACCACTAAATTGTAAGTGTATTTCCTTTTTCACCTTTCGTTTTGTCCCAGTTCGACACAAACTACAAAATGCTCCAAAATGCCGACCCTGAAAGTAAGATAATCTTTTGGTAACCATTATGTACTTGTTTACTTTAACTTGACAAGAGCGCCAGGCGGGTTTCTAGTTATAAGCGCTCTAAAGGCGATCAACCTTTGACTTTCAACTGAGCGCGGGTGCAATGCAAAACTTGCCCTTTCATTTACAATGTGGAAAAAATTTCGGCTGTACGCATTCACCTTCTCAATCGTTATCTATAGCATAACCTGTTGTGCGCTATTAAATAAGACACACGTGGGCGCGCGACAAACTGATGATGCTTGGGCGACGGATATCCAAAGAAATGACACAGGTGCATCAAAACCTGCTGCGCGCTTTTAGAACCTTCCTTTATTATTTCTTCAAACATGCAGTCTCTTTTACACCAAGGAATCACAGAGCTTTGCAAAAGCCTTATCTTTCAAATGGGCACTCAAAATCCCTACGGAATCAATAAACGCTGCTCTATCAACTAATTCATTATTTTTTTCACACATTGCCATATTCCCGACCGCCAATAGTATTACATAATGTTCAACGAGCGTCTGTAAAAGAAGCTAAGAACTAACAACATTCATCTTCTTTTTCATTATTCTTATTATCATTATCATTATTATTATTAAAGATGATGTGAACTGTGCAAATAAAAACTTTAAAAGATGTGGTCGTCGCAGTGTTAATTGCTATTTAAAAAAACAAATAAACCCGGTTTTATATGTCGTGTCCCAATGCGTGGGTATTCTTAGCTCAAATGGTAGAGCACTGCAACGCTACCGC
>OZ037777.1:51255997-51410997 GCA_964035525.1 Porites cylindrica | reverse complement strand
CCCCTTGAAAAGCAAAACTTCTCCGTCCAAATTCTAATTTTGCTTTGCGAAGTTTTGGGAAGTTTTAGTGAACACCCATTGTTTCGAGTGTTGATGTTGTGTTCAATTTTTGTAAAATATCCTTTAAAAGGGGTACAGACGTTATCCTGAAGACAATCAAACACAAATCGTAACCTATTAATTTGCTCGTTGGTTATGTTTTTGAAACGGGTTTTTCGGCAGGAATGATTTAACCGATTTCTATGATTTTTGATCAAAAACGATTTCTTAAAACATAAGCAAGCGAATAATATTTATTCATTTTGCCTTGAGAATGGTGTCATGATGATACCGAAACGTCGGCTTTTAACGTTAATATTCGCTTGTCTATGATTTTTGGCATCCTTAATAAAGAATTGTCGAACTTTATTTTCCTGTAGGTATAAAAACATTTGAGATATCGGCATATGCTTAAAACCGCATTTTTACAAGAAATGTCAATAATTTCGAAACCCTAAGACAGATTTTTCTCTAACTTCGGGAAGTAAGCCTCAGAGCTCTCTAGTTTCATATCTGCAAGTTTGAAGTCAATCGCGACCGCAGAACTCGCTGCACAAGTAACTGGTCAAATTTAACCTTAAAATGCTACGCTAACGCATTTGTGAAAGTTGACACACAAATAGAGGACAACTGCTGACGGACTATCTCCTATCTGCAAGGGTATTCTTGCCCATAGCTTCAGTTGCAAGAAATTGAGTAATCAGAAACATACGGCGAATACAGTTCGCAATACAAGAAAAACAACTTTATGCTGAATGCGGGGCAAGATTAAATAACTTCTTTTTGTCAAAGTTACTTTGTATTTTCCCTTCTCTTTTCGCAAAAAAATCACAACAAAGCACGGTATAACATCTACGGAAATCTCCTACCAGTTTTTAGCATTGAAGGTTCCCGTCTTGAGGAGAAATAAAGCCACCAACTCCAGTACTTTAACCGATCCATTTTCAGCTGCATCGACAACCCTTGTATTAGGTAATTTAGTCACGTTTGAAAGATTTGCCATCACATTCGCACGGGCATTTACCATTGGGGATAATGAAAAGAATAAGACGATATCATTACGATTGTCATATTTTCTTCATCTTTATCCCCAAGTGGCAAACTTCCCGTGCGAATGTGATGTCAAGTCTAAAAGCCTTGAATAAACTACCAAGAAAAAGGGCTTTCAGTGCAGGTGAAAAATGGACGGTTAGAAGTACTGGAGTTGGTGGCTTTATTTCTCCTGAAAACGGAAACCTACGACGCTAAAAACTCTTGAGAGTTTTTCATTGATAATGTAATAGCCTTGTTAAGATAGGTTTCGAAAAGAGAGGGACAAATACAAAGTAAGTTTGATAAATAGAAATTCTTTTATCATGCCCCGCATTCAGCATAAAGTTGTTCTTTCTTGTATTGCGAACTGTATTCGCCGTATATTTCTGATTACTCAGTATCTTGCAACCGTTGCATTTTAGGGTTAAATTTGACCAGCTATTCAGCGAGTTCTACGGTCACGATTGACTTTAAACTTCCAGATTTAAAACTAGAGAGTTCTGAGGCTTATTTGCCGAAGTTAGAGAAAAATCTCTCTTAGGGTTTCGAAATTATTTGATATTTTTTGTAAAAATGCGGTTTTAAACATATGCCGATATCTCAAACGCTTATATACCTACAAGAAAATAAATAACATTTTCGACCATTCTTTATTAAGGATGCCAAAAATCATGGAAATCAGTCAAATCATTCCCGCCCGAAAAACCCGATTAAAAAACATAACCAACGCGCATATAAATAGGTTCGAATTCGGGCCACCTTAAATTGTAATTATATACCACTGCATATCCTTATTTAAAATTATCATCTTCATTATCGTCATTATTATTACTATTATATTTATTTACCGGTAAAGGTAAATTCTAATTATTTTCTACTGCTTAAAGCTATACATTTAAACCTTAAAATAATTTAATAAAAATGGGTATCATTATTGTTATCGTCGTTGTTGGTTTGTCCTCACTGACGTACAATGATTTCTTCTATTTAATATCCTAAAATAACTCGAATTTGTAAGATAGCCAGAAAAGAAAACATCTAGATTTGTTTTGTTTTGCTAGCTCGATAATTTGTTCTTGTGAGATAGTTTTTCTATTGGTAAGCGGATTTCGCTAATATTTATGTAGCAGGTTTTTGCACGACGTGTTTGACCCTCTTTACCTTAATTTTGCTGCAGGGATTTATCGTCAAGCAAGATCGAGAAGTTCCCGCCAGGAATATTCACAAATCTTTCTTTTATGAAAAAGTTGTAAGATAACCAAATATTTTGTGTTGTTGTTTATTCAGTGTTAGTATTTGAGGATATGATAGTTTATTATATGGCTGAGTCTGTTTTCGCCATGCGATTGGTCAATTTTCGGTTCGTAACTTGCTATACGGACCAAAATTTCAAAGAAAATGCTCATTTCGGAGCTCTAAATCTCTTTACCTCGGAAAAAAAGGTTGAAATAATGTTACAATACGTCTATCAACCTTGAGGATTTAGATTTTGACTTTGTCCTTCAACATTTTAAATTGTGTTTACTTGTGTACGAAGGCGATGAAGAAACTAACTCGTAATCTTATCGAAGATGATTCTAGTCAGTGTTTGAAAATTTTATCGTACTACACAGTTAAGAAGACGAAAATCGACTGGCAGAGGTTCGAGATGTTTTGCCTAAGAGAAAATGAGTAATTCCTTCGACAAATATGATAACAAACATGCCTGCACCCGATCATCTTAACGAGCTTCTTTGCCATTTGCAGTGTTTTTCGAAAGACCAACGAAAGAAAGATAGAAGCGACTTCGAGCCAGACACAATGTCCAGTTTTCAAAAGACTCCAGCGTCACATTGGCGAGTGAATACTTACAGTGCTCTTAGTTTTGACCGAATATACTTAAAAATACGTCTGTAAACCCTGAGAATTGGGATGTTGACTTTGCCTTTCCTGATTTTTACCCTAGCTTGGTTTGAATGAGAACGAAGCTAATGTAGAAACTGAATCGTAACCTTTCCGTGGAAGAGAATATGGTCAGTGTTTGAAAATTTTAACGCAGATCGCACTTGAAGACGAGAATGAACTGGCAGAAATTCAAGAGGTTTTCCCCCGAAACATTAACGAGCGAATCCTTCGACAATGACAACAAACTTACCTTGAAAAGCTTCTTTGCCTTTTGCAGTGTTTTTTTTTCACAAGGACCAACGGAGGAAAGATGGAAACGACTTCGAGAAGGACACAGTGCCCGATTTTCCAAAATACTCCAGCGTTACATTAAAGAGCTAAAACTTGCAGCGCTCTTAGTTTTGACCAAATAAACTTTTTCAACATGGCGAATTTTTTTTCACTTTCTTGGAAACCCCTTGTTGTGTGTTATTGTTTTTGTGAGCCAATAAAAACATTCTTTCTTGACGCCTGTCAAATGATTGTCAAATCGCGAGTCCTGCACTTGTTTGCGGTTCCCCAAACTGGAAGAAGCCATATAATAACATCTTATTAGCCTCGTTTTTTCGGTCCTTACGGATCCTAGATTTTTTCGATCGATTTATGGCCCGCGCGCTTCGCGTTTGAGCCATAAATCGATGGAAAAAACTGGGTCCGTAATTTACAGTACGGACCGAAAACGAGGCTAATAAGAGGTATATACAGCAGCTATATCCCGAAAAGGGACGGTGGGTGACGAGAGGCGTCGAGGTATATATCTGGCACTATGCAATCTCCCTTAGAGGGATGATCGTTTTCCTATTTATCAGTTGTTTACTTAGTAAGTGCTATATTTTACTTTAATTGAAAGTGTTTCCGGGGATCTCATCAAGTGTATTTTTAGGATTTTGTTGCAAATTATATTAGATAATAATTTCCTGTCTACAAGAAAACTGCAACAAGTCAAATTACGTTGATTTCTTGATATTTTCTGGCAAAGTTGGTTTGGTGGCCCCCCTCTACCCCAGAAAAGTGAAAAGCTTAAGATATTTCAAGTTAAGGGAGTTAATCAAAACGCACACTGATTAAGTACAAAAAAATTTTTGCTCTTATTATCTTAAAATGTCGCTCTTCTGATGATTAGGAAACTTGTCATGGCAGTGTGATCAGACAATAGGGGCTTAACTTCATTCACTAACTGTCGTCTTTTGCAGTTTGTAACTCTCCAAACACATTTTAACCCTTGTCAAAAGCTCTAGGATGTAAACGTCTTTGCGCGGTTTGCGGAGAAATGTGTCAAACCCTCTCTCAGAAAGCCAAATTGACATTATAAATTCATGTTTAAATAATGTCATATCACTGCCTTTAAAAAGAACTGTTTTCAGAGAGTTTGTTTAAAAAATATGCCTCGCGCCGCACACTTCGGGTGCGCTATCAGGGAGGTCTTTCTTTCGTACCGTAATGTTGCTGCACCAATGGGTATGCTAAGCAACTTTCCTTAGCTTTAAACATTTTACCACGTCGCTTATCTTTGCTTTTACTTTTTTCAAGTTTCGCTACGGATACGTAAGGTGGACTGGCTTACCTACGATTATCAGGCCTTCAGCCTTATCATTGCCACTGCACGCTGAGATCAGTTGATCTTCCTGAAAGTTAGCCTCCAATGCACGGAGGCGTTTTTAGGGAGTCGTATTCCCTTCCTCTTCACAAGAACCTGCTAACCCGCGACCAACAATCCTTTCGAAATGTTTTTTCGAATGGTAATGTGACCAATCAACAGTGAGATATATTTTCTTACAATTACCGGCGCATTCTATCTACCTTGAGAGATGTGGACGCTGTGAAGTCAAAAATGCAATTATTTTACTTTTCATTGCACCGGAAAAATGATTGAAAGCGAATACAATAGTTTTTTGTGCGACGGTCTAATTCAGTCATCTGCTGGAAGAGTACACAATTTGCGGAAAATTGGAGATGACATTCCTCGCTTGATCGAGTGGGCAGGGGGTAAGAATTTCAGCAAATAACAGAGCTTTGGATCCGGGTTGTTTACTTACGCGCCAAATGCCAAAAAAGGCTCAGTGTGATTAGAAAAAGCAAAGAAGAATTAAGAAGACATCATTTACATTTATGTGGCAGTCTGTAAATCGAAGAGTATATCACCAAATTTCGAATAAAGATGTTGACATTACAAGGTGTCCTAAAAGTTCGTTCCTCTACTTTATAAGTCTGTATTTCAGTACGATTGGACTTCGTAAGGAAATCATTTCAACCAAAATTGTGTCTTTCAATATAATTCACTATTTTCATACTTGTTGTGCCATCTTTTGACTCGAATATTCGATTTGCGTACTTCCCCGCCAAAGGTGCGCGTGCGCGAGTATATTTTCCAGCCACATATTTTTTGTATTTCATAGCCTGAATTGCTCGAACTCCTTCCTTGTTTTTTGTGAATATCACGAAAGATAAAGCCCCTTAACGCAAAAACGTTCAGCTGCGTGAGAGCATAAGCCTGTATACTTCGATTTAATGGCTTATCTGTTGTAGAAATTGCTAAAAAGCTTGCAAAATTCGAGTGTTGGGTGATAGAATGATTATGGAGAAATGAAGGTTCTGAAGGGGAGAAACTAAGGGGAAGACCAAAAGCTCTGAATAAAGCAGCTAATATAGTTTTAAAGAAGGCTAGATACAAAATAGGAGACTCGACAAGGAAGCTCAGTCTCACATAGTTAGTAAGCCAAATAAAGGGGTCGTGAAAAGCTGTTTAAAATGTTTAAAATTAGAGGCCCCTGAGATAGCAAAAAAACCTCTGCTTAGTCCGCCAATTAACGGCCAGCTCGTTTCAAATTTGTAAAGAAGTACAAACGCCTTGCTGTGGAAGGGGGCTGGGATGATTATCTTTTTTGGATGAATGCCCAAAATATATTTTTTTCAGCTGCCTAAACTAAAAAAATTTTGTTTGGGGGTTGAACTGGATCCTGCGCACCAGGTGATAAAAAAGCTCAAAATGGATTATTTTATGGGTCTACACGCTGTATCCCAATTCATGCCGCAACAGTTACAGAATGTGATAAAAACAAAACAAAATGAAGTCAACTTCAGCGTCGAACGAAACCTCTGAAGTTTTCTTACTCATCTCGACACATGAAACAAAATTACTCCATCTTCCCTGCTCTTAAAATTGCTTTATAACCTACCTCATCAACATAACTTTTCCACGTCGATGGGACAGAATCTCTATCCGACGTTCAGTGTTCCACCGTGACTGTATAGAGCCAAAAGCAACCGAAAACGCTGTTTTCTCTACTTTTCCGTGTCTTCTGGCAACAAATCGCGCAGACTGACTAGGATACTCTGATGCGAGAGGTGACACAACTACCGCTACGTGACCCGAAAAAGTGGTGACTGAGGCTACCGATCACCGAATGTTAAACTGGTTAAAGAAGCGATTTGCCATAGCCAGTCAGCAAACTAGCGTATATGTCGCCTTGTTACTTTAAAAATTCGTAAATCGTTTTTATCTGAAATGAATTTAACCGAGAAATCTTAAACTTGATAAACACGGGTGCTAAAAGCTCTATGAAGATCCTTTATCCTGGCTCACTTTCCGTGAAAAGCTTTTGCGTTCAAGGTAAACTCAGTAGATTTTGGTAGGTACCATATGCATTTGATTGGCAAAGCGGCGGAAAGAAATCTTGGTTTTGGCTAAGCAGGCGTTTTTGGGGAGGGAGGAAATACGGCTCCCCTACAAAAGCCTGCGTCAGAGGCTACCTGAAAGCCCAGTTCCTACATGTAGTTCAAACACCGGTCAATTTTGCTCCGTTAACTGATAATTTCATTTTATTATTTTCAAAATTACTTAAACTCATCTTGAATGCAAACACGGCGAACATAGAACAGCTTTTCGGGCCTGAAAAGTTATCGGAACTTTCGAGAAATGGACCCCTGGTCGTAAAGTCACTGAGACCGCCGACAGCGTGGACGTCATCTGAGTGTAAGTGGCTAAATGTGGATGTGGGGCTGGTTAGGTTTATGTTCGTTGTTTTGGAGAAAAACATCCTTGCTGTCTCTAAGGGGGGCTGGTTTTCCTGTATGTGCGCTGAATCTACAACTTGCAATTTCGATTTTTCGAAGTGTGAGTTCCCCTTACGTGGGCTTCATGACCTTAACGATTGGACGTATGGGTTTCTTAGAGTAAGGATATTTATAGGAGAGGGAAGGTCTCAGTCTGGCGGCAGATGATGTTTCTCGAAGACTGACAAGAGAGGGTTGTGACATGAAGTGGTATCACGGTCCACCTGCATTAAAGCTCTACAGTCCTTTCCAGATTAACAAGCTGAAAACCTTATTAGGTATTTGTCATTTTCCAAGTTATCATGAACAGCGGAGACTAAAGAAGAACGCAAAACAACGGATAAGTTATATGGAAATTAGTCGTTTTCCCCTGTGAAGCTGGCAATTAGTGTTTGATTGTGGCGGAGGAGGCTCCTGTTGTTTTTAGAATCTCTTAAACCCTTTAGCTTTAAGTTGCTTTTGGGGATCTGCATACTTTCGCAAGGTGGTCTCTGAGTAACAGTTAGCGCAATAGTTGCATGGCCTGGTTGCTTGGCGGTCTTGAGGGCGTGTTTTGGCCTCC
Source organism: Porites cylindrica (assembly GCA_964035525.1). NCBI lineage: Eukaryota > Metazoa > Cnidaria > Anthozoa > Scleractinia > Poritidae > Porites > Porites cylindrica. The sequence goes on along the minus strand of OZ037777.1, from coordinate 51,403,388 downwards.
ACACCATACGCATTGTGTTCGAAAGGGTTTGGGGACTTGTGTGTCACTTGATTTACCTGCCCTTCTACATTCTGGTTGGCAGAGTCCACAATGACTATATTGGTGTTGTGGGCAGCCTGCTAGTAGTTTATTTGTTGGGACGGATTCTTTCTCAAATGAGAATGGTGTTTCCCTTCGTCTTTGTAATGTTCAAAAATTAGTTCTTTCAGGTCCTTGTTTTGCGAACGTCAATGTAGAGAAAGTGGGTTTTTTATCACCGAATATTTGGACTTTTTGGTGGTGCCTCGGAGCCTCTCTATGTGGTAGATTCGTTGGGTCTTTGTGTATGCTAGTCTTTGAGGCATTACGTTGTTTTCTTTTCCTATGGTTTAAGGAAATTACCCTTTTTAATGAAATATTATTGTCATGGCAAATATGTTTTAGTGAACGTTTGCCACATTGTTGTTAACCTTTAAGCTCGGATAAACTAACAGGAGTCGGCATGAAATTTTTCAGATAATGAAGCCGAAAAAGGAATGTCGACAGCTAAGTAGAAACCAGCCATGGAATTCAATAGGAACACAGCTTATTAATAACGGGAATAATGATTTGATGCTTAAACGGCTGCATTAATCGTCAAAGTATAGGAGAACAATAAGGAACCTAGACTCCAACGCAGGCGTTTTTAGGGGAGCTCGTTTTTCATCCCTCCCCACAAACGCCTGCTCCACCGAAAACAACATTCCTTTCCCATTGTTTCATTTGCGTGGTAAGTGACCAATCAACAGTTGTGAAATAAAGTGTTGACAGGCTAAACACGACTAAAACGTGACCCTAAAGTTACCGTTTTCCTTCTTTTTCTTCCTTGACTAAGGTAATGCAGTGTACAGAGTATTCTAAAATCTGACCAAATATTACTTTTGTTACTGTGAGTCTAACATTTAGTAGAGGTCATAAAGCTTTGCCAGTGTTTCATGCAGACCGAGTAATTATTGGATAACCCAGCGGTCAAGGTCAAGTTTCCACAATTTGGAAAGTACAATGTGATTGGCTAAGTTTGGGAAAGAAATGTTGTTCTTGGTTGAGCAGGCGGTTGTGGTGAGGGATGAAAGACGAGCTCCCCTAAAAACCCCTGCGTAGGACCCTAAAACCTCTGTTAAGGGTTGTTTAGCTGCAACAAAAATAAAAGCGCTGTACGTTTCAAAAGAGGTCAAACAAAATGCTCCATCGCATCAGAGGTCAAATCCTGCCGGCCAGGAACAAAAGCCACAGAAAATCAATAAAAATGTATGCATGAAACATCAACTTCATGACTTCAAACTGTATAAAGACAAGTGGCAAATCAAAATAAGTCAAAATTGTGAACCCTCTAGAGCATATTCAACCCGCAAGAGAAAACGATTGGAACAAGCAGCATTTCATGCAGCATGAGGTAACAGTCGTACGTGCCTATCCACTCTCTTCTTCTCCACTAAAGTTTTCCTCTTATATTTCCCCCACATATTCGGCAAAGCACCTCGAGGAGTCGGATATGTTCTTTCATAACTTTGGATAGAAAAGAAATAACATAATTGTCGGTTACACACTTGAAAGATGCGGTTTTCACATCCTTCAATAATGGTGTTTGAGATGCAGTTGTAGTAACCCATCGAATTCAAAGAGAGTTTAAAAAATTTCGGGGTTGTTTACAAGCGTGGAATTTGGAGTGGTGAAACTTAAATAACACTAGAACCAGTAAAAAATATAACAAGCTCGAAGGAAAATACGCGAATGCTAGAAAATAATGATTTACGTTTACTTACTTAAGAGTCGGACCGTAAAATCACATCTACTTCTTCGCATTGCCACCCAACAACTCAAAGATAAGAAGCTGCATTACAGGTCTGGATTTCCAAAATGACTTTCTGATGTTTCCTCTCACCACCGTTGTCTAGCTTAAAGTCCCGGACATGTTCCAAAGGAGACTGGAAACAATGCCATTTCGCGAGTGCATCAGAAATTTTAAAAGAGGCCCGCCATCTTCTTAGGGATTAATAACTTCGTGACGTCACGACTGTCCTAATATATCGGGATAATCCGGACTGCTCATTGAATTATTAGGGAGCTTTAGATTGAGGACGCGACGGCTTTTTGAACGCGGTGACCGAGCAAAAGCCTGGAATGAGAACGGCGTTCTAAGCGCGGGAAAAATAAGCTTTAGTTTTGCGACGTTCAAGTTCAATATTTTTTTTTATTTTCACAAAAATAAAAGATAGGATCGCCTAATGAAGCCCAGAATTAAATATGATGTTAATGTGCTCAGAATGAAAAATAAAAAAATCAATGATGAAGAATTTTTTTTTTACGAAGAAACCATGCAGCATAATAAATCAACGACTTCCTCACTCGTCCTTCAATAAATTTTCCCTTGTATGCGTAAACAAAAATTCTGCCGAAAATAAAGCAGATTTCCGCTTGGAAAAAGCTTTCATCTTCTGCACTTGATTCTGCTAAAGCTACGATCGTCTCTTAAGCGTTGCATAACTCGGAGTGCTCATATGGTGCCATCCCTGAAGCTTTAATTTTTTCCCGTCTCTCGACTTTTTCTTGTGCCTGTTGACAAGAATTCCCAAGTGGACACAAACTGATCGGCTGTCGGCAATATAATTTTCCTACGTGGGGCTTCGTTGTCGTGTGGAGCGGTTTACATTAGCAACGTCTCTTTACAGGATAAGGTCTTTTTCTTTTGTTCAAAACATCATGGGACTAATAAAAGATAACCAGAACAACAGCTTAAAGGCGGAGTTAGATTTCAGCTAAGATTATAATTTAAAAAATATGCTTTCATGAAAAAGAATCATAATCTGTTTGTTCCAGCCAGTTCAGGGGTACGTTTGGCAAAGACAACGGTAAAATACTGAAAATAATAAAGAACTTAAGCTTGGAGGCACGACTTGCTTCAAATAATTTTGTAGAAGAAGAAGCTATTTCTGATCCATCTTTGCTTCTCTTCTCCAACCTCAGTAACTTTGCATAGTCCAAGTTAAAAAATGTCAACTCTGCCAAGTTTGCAGCGTACATTTTCGCGAGAAAGTTTCTACATGAATCTGGGTTTTGAATTCTAGGTTGAGAAGGTACATACGTAGCCAATTTGTTTTAAAAAAAATGGACAATTAATACTCACGTTTTCTACACAGCGCCAAATCCCTTTGACTCGCGTTTTGTACGCCTTACGACGCGTCAAATTTGAAGGGTCGAGCATGGGCAGGAAGCCTTTTCTGTGAAAAATTACTTCCAGCCGCATCGCAGATCTGTCGCGTCCTCGATCTAAAGCTCCCTATTGTAAAAATAAAACTACAAATATTATTGCTTGTATCAAAGCGGCGTCCCAGAGGAAAACGAGGTCCATTTTCGCTTTTAGTTTAAGCACGATAGAGAGTGAAACCATGGCAGAAAATTATCCACTTTTAACTGATTGGTGCGAGTTTAGTTGTTGTTAGCCTATAAAGACCTGGGAAAAACATTCCATAATTTTCGTTTAACTGATGGGCATTAACTTTTTTCTGCAGGGTTTTGAAAGACAACAAGATCAAAGAACTCCCCCCGGGGATATTCTCAAACCTCATTTACTTGCAGGAATTGTAAGAAAACGACCTACTGTCGCTTTGTTTGTTATTTAATACCAGACGTAACTAATCGATGGTGAATGGCATCAATGAGTAATCGATGAGTAATCATTGGGTAATCAACTGATAAGTCATTGATTACTCCCTATAATCAATGGGTAATCGCTGACTAATCGATTGCCAAACATTTTGTGGCCTATCGATTACTCATCGATGACATCGATCGATCATTGATGTCATCGATGAGTAATTGATGCGTTCGATTACTTATCAATTATCTAATGATTATCCACCGATTAGTCATTGATTACACATCTCATACAATTTCTAACAATTTTTTTTCGGTGATAAAAATTTACGTTCATGTTTCTTGATGATAACAATAGCCAAATAGGAATTGAACTTGCATGTAGAAAACCAATAATGTAGGCCATGACGAAAACAGAACGGCAAATCAAATTTATCTGGTGGACAGTAACTGAAATATCAGAAACGAAATTTTCAGAAGGTCGACTTTATCTGTCTTACTCTCTTGGCAATTGGAGTCTGTGTCTTTGTTAAGAAACGCAGCCACCGTAGAGTGCCTACCGGGTAAAAGATCGTGAATAATTAAAGCTTTTATCGTGACTTTTATGTCAAAAAAAGTCTTTGTTTCTTTATTTTCCATTTGGTATGGTTTGCGTACCCGCGAGATTATATTCGATACTTAATCAATGACTAATCGATGACTGAAAACTTGGGGGCCTATCGGTTATTCATCGATTACTCATTGAATATCGGATATAATCAATGACTAATTAACTGATTACCTATTGATTAATCATTGATTCATTGATGTCATGATCTGTCATCGATTAGTTACGTTTTGTTGATATGAGTGACTCTCCTCTAAAGATCGGAAGACCTCTTATGTCATCATCCGTCAGTTGTAGTGGCAGGATTTCATTGTCCATAGTTTTTCTTCACATTTATTCACATTTTAAGCTTTTATTTAGCTCTTTAAAGATTTACTTACAACCACAGTCCTCTCAAAAGAAACCATTTTCGGGCTACCCAAAATTCAAGATATTAATTTCTTTTGTCTGTTTTGATCGTGTTATAACTTGGAATCAAGGGACTATAAAGGGGACAGAGAGGGCATCCCCCATATACACCCTATTCCATAGGTAATTCGTCTCGAGTTACTTTTAACACCACAGATCTCAAGGGGGATTAGACAACAGCCAATCACATAGCCTGAATGTGTTCCGCGTGGATGACCCACGCTGAGAGCCACGCGTCCTTCACGAAATGACGCAGAACAAAATGGGGGAAGACGCGGAGAGCGATTTTGCTATTCCTTTTGCCGACGAAAACGACTACAGCGAGATTTCTGCGAAAGCTGTGTCAGCGAAACCGAAATTAAAAAAGAATCGCCCTTCCTCTCTTGTATAGAGCTAACAGTAGAGCAGGGAAATCCTTAACACACTGAATATTCTCTCAGGATCATTTATAATTTACAGTTTGAAGAGAGCAATTTCTGGTTTGATGTTTATTTTTTTCAGTAATTATAGCGATTATTCCTACCCACTTACTTTGTCAATTGTAGGCGAACCCTCCTAAAGCTGAATTTCAAGGGACCATATTCAAGCTCAGAAAGAGAAATAAAATTTCGTCGTTGCTTATTTATGTCCTCCATAAAACGCGAAATTAGGCATTTTCATGTCGTCGTCGTGCAAAAACGGGAGAGAAATGAACAAAAAAGTGTGTTGCACGTGCGAAGTTGTTGTTTTGCTAATTAAACCTATTGTTTTTTTGACGTTCTAGTTGTCGTCCGCGTCGTTGGATCTTGGACTCCCTAAATTGTACAAACGACCAGTTTCAATAGACTGGCGAAATTTCTCATTTTATTAAAGCACTGAGGTTACGACAACTTCGAGTTAAACTGATTTCACGGGTTGTCAAAGAGTCCAGCGATTCCTTTTTCCCAGGTGAGCGCCGACTCATTTGGCTTCAATATTCAGGAATGCTCTCGATCTTTTTACGCTTTCATTGCCTCTCGCACGACATGTTTTGCACGGCGTTTGGTCATGCGAAACCTCCACGAAACATCCACGCCTCGCGCGAGGTAACTTTATCCCGATTCTAAAAATAACTCGAGACGAATTACCTATGGAATAGGGTGTATATGGGGGATGCCCTCTCTTTCCCCTTCATAGTCTCTTTCTTGGAATTCATTCAACTTCTTTTAAAACTTTTAGAAATATCTCCTCTCAGACTTACTTTATCGTCTCGGAGCTGAGTGTACTGCACTTCTATGCTCAGTTTCTCGTGTGGTTTCTTCTAGTTTTCAGTAAATTAATTCCTCGCGAAGCGCCGAGCGAAGTGAGTTTATAATCTCGTCGCGCGCGAAGCGCGCGCACAGTGTGTGAACCGCGCGTGGGTCCTAGCGAGCTGCAAAGTCGCAGCTTTCGTCTTTACTCAGGCGGTGTGCGTCACGAGATTCGACGAATCAGAATGCGTTATTTGTAGAGTGATTTTTGCGCTCGGAAATTGCCGTTTTCAGAGCTGTATATGGTGAAATTTTTGCTTTATTCCAAGCTTGTGTAGGTAATTTCCACACTATACGGCCTTGGAAAGTTGTTGGAACACTTTATGTTGATAGTAGTTGCGTTACTTTTAAATATTTTGCTTTCTTGAGCGTTTGTGACAAGTTTGAATTGCTCGGTCATGAGCAAGCCGCCATGATGATTTGAGTGTTGTTTTTGCCGTTCTCCTTGGATTCATTGCTGGTTACTGTTATCGATTTTATGGGTTTGTTTTGGTGATCTTGTTACTTCAACCTTTCTTCTTTGCAAATTTTGAGGTATACCTGGGTCTACCCCTGTTAGTTTTCCAGTTCTGAGCCGTTGAAAGTGTCTTTGAATTAAGGGATCGTCTCAGCCATGCAACTAGCACAACTCCCGGGAAACGGGCTAAGAGAACATGCCGAAGCGGAAGCCGACGTGAAGCGAGTAACGCCAAATCGAGGAAGAGTTTCTACCATTTTAAACCAGAAAAGGTAAATAAGTTTGAATATTGTAATAACCTTTGGAAGCAAGACATTTTTTAGTGCGGAAACTGAAAGCGTGACTTTAAAATAATTTGCATGCAGTGTGTGCTATGTGTATGCCAATCTTTTTGTAAGCTTTACGTGACGGAATAAATTGTTATAAATCTCTACCAAAACACAAAACCATTATCGAAGATTTAGACAACATTTTACAGGATTTTAAAACTATGAGGTTAGGTTTATAAAAAAATCGATACACTGTGCTCACTTCAATGAACGCACAAACAAGATCGTGGTTTATTTCTGCGGCTGTAGCTTCGGTGACGGAAATTCCCATTGTGCTGTAGCTGTTCGGTTCGGCTCGGTCTGTTTTCCCCTTGCCTGATAGCACAGGTAGCCCAAGCTGGAAATATGAGCATCGGCATTATTGCGTAACATTCAAAATGTAAGGATTTGTATGAGAAAAAAACCTATCGTTTCTGTAAGCTACGAAAATGAAAGGATTTCAATAAAAAACAGCTTACCTTACCTACAATGTGTGTTACGTCTCTCCTGTGTGGTCCACGGGCCGATTTATGGCCGTTTTATGGTTTTTTTTTTTGTAAACGGTTTTCTCTTATAAACCTTTATATAGAGAGAAAACCGCCCCTTAAAATCGGCAAGATCGCACCTTCGATCGTCTCCGAATCGCGATAAATTTATTGAAATTGCCTTATGAAGCCAATGGCGAGCATCTAAGGCCACTATGAGATCTTGAAAATACTCCAAATCGCTCTCTTTGGTAATGTTTTTCAGAAAAGGAGGCAGTTTTTTTTATCCCTGGGTTTTATTCATCTCTTTCACGAGATGCGAACTCGACCGTGTCACGATTGAAATGAGGCACAGTAACAATTTTACCCCTGAACCTTTGTGGGTCGTGACGCACACCGCCTGATCTTTACTTGTATATTAGCCTGTTGCAGGCTCCGAGATGGTGGTGGAAAGTCGTTCAGTAATAAGAAATGCGAAAAACGCGTGGGGGCTGGGGAGAGACAGGGCGGCAATCTCTTTTAAAACGTTTATACAAATAATTTAAGGTGGCTCGATATAGTTTTTCAGGGTCAATACCTCCCAAGTTTGAGCATAAACTACGTCGCCATAAACAATGTTTTGGAAAAATTGCCACCACAATTGTATTACGTGAAGATGAAAATTTGTTATGATCAGGGTTGCAACGGCATCGGAGTTGCCATAGCAACGAAATGACGATATTACCTATTTTAATTGCAGCAGCATATCTCGGCACTGGGAACTGTTCTTCGAAAATCATTCACGGGAGCTTATTCCTCCAATAGCAGCCTCGATGTACGTGAAGTTTAAGCGCAATCTGTAAGAGCGTTATAGAAACATTTTGGGATAAAGATTTTGTGCTTAGAAATACGGTAAAAAATGGACAATCTTGGTGTTCGGCTGTTATCTGTAGAAAACCAAGCGCTTTTGACATGCAATTTCACCTCATAGTAGTTTCAATCTTTTTAAAAACGTGTGTAAAAGATCAAGAAGATAGCTCCAGCCGATTGCTAGAAAGAAGGATTTGATTAATATGTATCGAGGCGCTCTTGTTAGCGGTTTTGTAAACATTTTGGTCTACGTTAACAAATTAGCGAATAATTTTTAAACCGCTCGATAGATTTTTAAAAAAATTTAAGATTCTTGAGATTAACCTTCCTTTTATATGACCTTTTAGTTTCAAGATTATTGATATATTGTAAGGCAGTAAAATAAGGGCTACAGGTCGCTAATATTTTGGCAGAAAGTTTGTGTTTACAAGTGTGAGCCTCTCATTATTCAGGGTATTGTGTCCAAGTTTCATATTTTCGTGCACAACAATAGCTAGCATTTTAGCATATTTCAAATGCATTGTTAGTTTCTGCTGTTCACGTGAAAATGAAACTTGGAGACAATGCCTTGAATAATTAGAGGCTTTCATTTGTAATGACGAAACTTCCGATAAAAAAGTAACGAATTGTAGCCCTTATTTTAAAACAATAAAAACCTTATCCCTAAATATCTCGATAACGCTCTTACAGATTTCGCTTAAACTTCACGAACATCGAGGCTGCTATTGGAGGAATAAGCTCCCGTGAATGATTTTCGAAGAACAGTTCCCAGTGCCGAGATATACTGCTGCAAGTAAAATAGGTAATAGCGTCATTTCGTTGCTATGACAACTCCGATGCCGTTGCAACCTTGATCATAACAAATTTTCATCTTTGTCTAATACAACTGTGGTGGCAATTTTTCCAACTTCGATTTTGGCGACGTCGCTCAAACTTGGGAGGTATTGACCCTGAAAAACTGTATCGAGCCACATTAAAGGGGCTATGTCAGCTGGAGAGCATGCGCTCTGAGGTTATGCAAATTACTTTCAACTGTCAAAATTCTATTGTTTTTACTGTAACGCGTGACTTTCTCCATGTTCTCTGTCACGTCCAAGGCTCCGAATTTAGAGAGGTTAACAAGCGAAATGGGTTTAGATAAGGGATATTTCGATAGAATTTACGGAACGTTTCTTCTCTGGTTATGCTAGATCAAGAATAAAATTGTGACGACAATTTTACTTGTGGTTTTGAAGTAAAAACGCGTGCCATTCATTAAATAGAGCGCAAACAAAAATTCAACAACATATTGTCTTAGTCAACAAAATAAATCGAAGTTGTATTTTACAAACGAACTACAAAAGACGCTAGACCGAAGATAAAGACCAAGACTGTTTCAAATCATTAACAATTAGACTTGTCTGTCGCTAGTGATTTTATAATTTAGATGCTGATAGAACAAGAGACATCAAGTCTTTGTTTTGATCTTAGGGAAACATACATTAGCGTGCAAAATTGTTCGGTCGTGCAGAATCACTGCGACGTCGAGAAAAACAGAACCAAGCATCATTGGTATACTACTCCACCATAAGCAGTCCGTTGATAAAAAGGGAAAGTAAACTCTGCTGTTTTCCAAAAATATGCTCGAACACAAACAGTTCAAAAACATGGCATTTACAGGATCTAACTCGTACTAAGGTGCCTCTCTAAGTCCGTTGAGAACAATCTGGACGAGCAAACGGTCGTGTTTATCTTTGCCGTGAATCCAGATAAATACAAGAAGGAATCTAGCCGAATTTTATAATGTTTCCTTCGCCAGGAGTTTAGTTTCGTCACGAAACTCAGGGCCTGATGCTCTTGTAATCGTTTACAAAAAACGGCCGCCGCCAACTCGATAGCCGCTTCATTATATGTCCACATATTTTAGCCTCTAAAATAACTCAATAGAAAGGTTCTGTGAACTATAGGGAAGATTTCATCAAAGATTCCATCACTCATTGTGGAGTAGCCGTCATTAACGCTGCCATTACAACGGCCGCTGATAAGAGGACACAGTAAATCCACGTAAAATCATTCCACTGGCAAACAATTTCAAAATAACGCCAAAAAATTATTCTGTAATCACCATAGAACGATTCTTAATACAAAACTTCGCTAACTATCGAACGATGGCTGAGATTTAGACAGATAAAAACAGCCTTCCAAAGTCTCCGACAGAACTTGAAAAAGTCGGGCCGACTTTTTCAAGTTTGTTTTCATTGGCTCGCGCATGCGTGTGGGGTGACATAGCCCCTTTAAGTTAAAAATTCTAAAATCTAATATCTATACAGCTAGGTTATACCTAAAACCTAGTCAGTTAAAAAAGCTATTTTTTTAAACGTTCTCTCTTCCATTTTTCCCGCCGCCACCGCCACCTTCCCCAAGTCGTGCGCGTCTTATTTTCGCTTTGCTCGTTTTAATACGTTCCCACTATACTATCTGAGGGCCTCTTGATATGAGCTCGGTTGACCGGGCTGGCCCGGTTTCCGAGATCTCGTTTTACTTCTAAATCCTTTGTAAAACTTTCGATGTATTCATATGAGAGGGCGGGCTGGCTCGGTTCCCGAGACCCCGGTAAGCGAGCTGGAAATTTTGCCATATGAACACTTCATCCCGGTTACCGGGATGAACGGCGGGATGAATTCTGGCGGTCCGGATGGCATCGTCTTCCATCGCCTGCTGTATTTTCCACATCATAAGCATCCCATTTAACTGCAGTGATACAGCTTTAAGAGTTACCGATGCTAAGATAGGCCCGAAAGTTAAAAGTTTTGTGTTTCGCTATGTTTGCTTTGTTTCCAGAATTTGGCGCCAGAACTCGTCTCCAGGATCTTTGACCTTTTCTCATCTCGGAAACCGGGCTAAAATTTCTCATATGAAACCAAGGCAAAATTCATCCCGGTAACCGAGCCAGCCCGGTCAACCGGGCTCATATGAAAAGGCCCTGAGAGCCTGGCACAGGCTACTTAACAATTATTCCACGAGGGCGCGTTGGATATGAGATGATAGATAGCCAACAAGGCGCGTAGCGCCGAGTTGGCTATAATCATCTCGTATCCAACAAGCGCGAGTGGAATAATTGTTTTATTAAAAACGCCCACAAAATCTCGTTGAATCTCCCCGACTAGAACAAACCGGAAAAGACAAGGGACTTCCGCTATTTACATGTCACACGTCTATCAAAACTGTCAACGCGCGAACGGACTCGCCTGGACTGCAAGAATGAAAAATCAAAACATTGTAGCGATGAACATTAGTTTTTTAAAAAACTCATCGGGATTCTAGGATTTTACACAGCAGAACAGCTAAAAACCTGGCAGCTAATGTGAAGGAAAAGAATTTTTAAGTGACAGCCGTCGAAATTACAGTGAATTTGGATTTTCGGTGCAGTTATAAAAATGTTAAAGAACAACGGAGAAAAACTATTACCTCGGTCGCTTGTTATGAAGTTGTTTGAAGCCACAAGCTGGTTTTGCTGAACGAGAAAAGAAGCTATACTGCCGCCTCGATTGCTCTAGTGAATGGCTGTATAGCCTGTATTTGTAGCTGGTTACTTGTGATTTATATTCTTGATGTCGGATAAACAAGCCGCATTTATCTATCGGCGAGTGACTCGATCGGCGAATGGCTTCGCGATCATGAAGAAACAACACTTGTCTTCTTTCGTAGCTGGTCAAGGTACTTTTTGTTCCATGTGTTTTCATGTGTTTTTCGACAAACTTTCAAACAAGCTCTTGTGGCTTTTTTGTTTGTTTTTGTCTTTTTTCTTTCGACGAAATTGCATTTCTAGTATTCTAAGAAATGAATTAAAACGGTTTGCTTCGGGCGCCGTTCTATCCTTCGCGAAAAAAAATCTGAGCTAGCTTCCAATTTTAAACTGACGCGTACACCGACCATATATGGAGAGCATGGTATAATAGCTCATATACCATAACGGCTAAGCCAATCAAAATGCTAGAATTGCATATATCCGATGGTGTCCGCCATAACGTCATACAGTAGTTGACGTCACGGCGCATTTTTGTTTCTAGGCAACATTCGACTGAAAGCAATTTCAAATTCCCATCAATGACCAAAGCACTCATGAAGAGCTGTGTTTTCGTCGTCTGCAAAACATTGTTACTATCGGTGAATCACAAGCCATTTCTCTCATGCAAACAGAACATCAAACACAAGAACGCCGAATTGTCAATCCTCGCAGGGGAAGATTTGACACCGAAAAATTCTCTGGAGCGAAGAACGCCGACTTGAAATTCAACGGCGTAAGCAACAAAGATGGATGGAGATGGTAGCAACAAACAGCGAAGCAGAGAGAACATCACTCAATGAATTTCAAATGCTAAAGTTCTTTAAGAGCAAATGGAAGCGATTTTGGATAATTAGCCTTATAAACATATGAGCGAACATCGCGGTAACAAAACACGTTTTGCTCGCAGACGAGTTTGTACCGTATCGTCCTAGACTGTTGGACTTCCATTCTCTACATGTAAATGCCATGAAATGCATTTACGTTGGGTTTTCACTGTCCAAACTACAGTCATTCTCCTGAAAAATATCTTTGAACTCATGTTTAATAAGGCTCGAAGGTTTTAATAATAAAAATTCCAGAAATCTGCGTGTGTGTTCCACGTGGTCTAGTGGTAAAGCTTTCGCCCGATGCACCGAAGGGCCCGAATTCGGATTTGGGCAGTACCTTTTTCTCTTCGCTTCTTTTCTTTTCTTCTTATTTTTCTTTTTCTTTTCATTTAGTTTTCATGTAGGTATAACAGTTTTGTTCTGTTTCTGTATATAGCTCCAATTTTTGATTGACAAATTTTCTTCTCCGCTTTACTCGCCGTTCCCCTCAAGTCCTTCGCGAGGTGCTGCGATTTACGTATCTCTAGTTTTAATGATGCACTAGTGAGCAGCACACGTACACTTCCAGTGAAAATTTTCAGTTGGAAGAAGGAGAAACCATGCTCGCCCGGGGCACGAAAATTACTCAGCTCCCAGCACAGAAGTGTAGTACTTACACTCTGCTGGTATAGTAGAATTCCGATGTCACTAACACTAGAGCCCTGGTGTTTCAGTGGTTAGAACGTCCGATCTAGTATTCGTAGGGTTAGCGTTAGGGTCGCGAGTTCGATTCTCGCCCTGGGCACGAAAATTTTCGTTGCCCCTGGCGAGCACGGTTTCTCCTTCTTCCAAGTGAAAATGTTCACTGCTGGAAGTGTAAGAGTGCTGCTCACTAGTGCATCATTAAAATTAAAGAGCAATTTCCAAGAGCTGGACTATACTAGTTGTTGACAAATGATTAAAGAAACATGGTGGCAAATTATCTACTTTCTCTTGTCCAAATTCTTTCCGTGCAGACTAATAAGCAATTAATGGTCGAGGCTGAGTATGATAATAATACTAATAATACTGCTAATAAAAATTAATATTTTATTCATCGGATAAAAATACATCAGATGTTACTTTGAAAAGTTAAGAATCAAGCCCAAAATACTGATGTACCCAAGTAGAGAAAAATAGATAAATAAATAAAAATTTTGAAATCTCCTTTAAAACGTTTATGCAAATAATTTAAGTTAAAAATTCTAAGATCTAATATCTATACAGCTAGTTTATACCTAAAACCTATTCAGTTAAACAAGCTATTTTTGTAAACGTTCAGTGTATTTACACCACGTGTTATAATGGATGTATTGGAGCTATTTCTAAATCGCTTTTGATGAGATCTTATACCTGAAGAGGAGATTATTAAATGGATGGTCGCAGTTATAACAATTATAAGATAGCATTATAGCATTAACACACTCAAAATTAAGTTACAACTACATCGATTTCTCCATACTTAAGTCATCTTAGCAGCACTTTTTTCGCCTCTTCTGTTTTTTACGAAGTGTTGATTATACACTACAATGTACAAGAAACTATTCGTGTTCTCAGATCAAAAGATCCTTGACTTGTTCACGCGTGAGTTGTTTCTGATATTTTGTATCTGGAAAAACGCAAGCGCCTTACCTATGGCACCTGCGCCTGTCAATTCAATAAACACCCTTAAACTCGAGAGATCTCGGTGAAAATTTTGTACGGGATGATCCTTGACTTGTTGACGCGTGAGTTGTTTCCTATATTTTGTACCTGCGCCTGTCGATTCAATAAACACCCTTAAACAATCACAACAAAGGCATTGTATTGTTAATTGCATTAAGGAACCGGTGGCCGAGAGGAAAATAAAGCCCATGTTCACTTTTCGTTTGAGCACGATACAGGACAAGACCACAACGGTTACAGAAAATTATCCAAATTAACTGATTGCTGAAAGTTGCAACCCTTACGCTTAATATTCCTTCATAGTTGATAATCAATAAAAACTAGGTGAAAACATTCCACGATTTCCGTTTATCTAATCCACAGTAACTTTATTTATTTACCTACAGAGATTTGAGAAACAACGAGATCAAAGAGCTCCCGTCAGGGATATTTTCAAATCTCTCTTCCTTGCAGAGACTGTAAGTGAACGAAGCACTATTTCATTATTTTTTATATAACTGACCACGAAGGATCCAATCACCTCTTTTGGCACCTGCGGGTTGGGAGGAGGGGTGGGGAGGGAGTCCACGGTCGATTTATTACCCATAGTTTGGCTTCGTTTTTCAGCTTCCGTTTTTTAAGTCTTTAAAGAGTCTCTTTCAACCACAGTCCTTCGAGTGCATACAAGTCAGAAGCAACCATATTTCGATTAACCGAAATTCAGGCACGTCTTTTCGTCTGTTTCCATCGTGTTAAATCTCAGAATTCCTTCACCTTCTCTCTTACTTTTCTGATAACCTTGCTTGACTAACTATTGCTAAAATGGCTCTCCTAGAATTACTTTGCCTTGCCTGTTTGCTCGGTAACTTTTTTTAAAAGTCGAGACTGGGCTAAAGGTTTTTGCGATGTTCGTTTGCTAAGAATTTACAATAGCGCTAGCTATGCCCTTTTTAAACATCATACTTATTCCCTTGAACAGTGCAACACGTATGTGATTGCGATGTTTTATTTTCATTTTCTCTAAGTATCTGTTATGTTTAGCGTACAGTTGTCAGCTTTTGTTAGCGCTTTAGAATATGTATACAGTTTAGCGCTATATAAAGTTAATAAAATATATTATATTATATTATATTATATTATATGAACTTTGGAAACAGTTAGGAAAAACAACGTTGTTACCCAAACTGCCCACACCGTTGGATTAACTGAAATGTGACTGATATATGCGATAAGTTTGCTGCTTGAAGAAAGTTTAGGGGCTGCACATTTATGCACAATACATAAGGAGGTTCTCCTTTCACGCTTTCTTTTGCTGGTTTTTGTCGATAAAACTTGCCACACAGCCTTGTCCTTTCGCTTTCCTACGACACCGTCACAAGCGGGAATGCCACCAAGTGGCGGTCTTTTGTTTGTCTTTGTACCACCATCGATCAGTGCCGTAGCACGGTTCTTCTTTTCAATGCAACTTTTGGACCCTGGTTAGACTATCTTGCCGTTACAAAGTACAATGCCAGTGAATAATGAGGACGCTCGCTTGTAAACACAAAATCTGGGGGGGGGGGGGGGGGGGAATTGGCTATATTTGAGGCCCTATTTAAAAGCCTTCCCTGTTTTCAATGTTCTTAAAACTTGCAGGGAATATTTCTTGACGATTGATCTCGGAATTGTCGAATTTATAAAAAAATTTATCGAGCGGTGTTTGGAAAAATGCGAAATTCTTAGGCATGGACCAAATTACCTCCAAAAACTGTATCAAGAGCATCTGAATGCAAGTTAATAAAATCCTTCTTACTCGCGATCGCCCAGAGCAATTCCCCTCTTTTTTTGTATGCAGTTTTCGATGGAATCAATCCACTATGAGATGAAGCCGCGTTCCCAAAGCTTATCATTTTCTTAAAATATTAGCGAATTGTGCGGCTAGCATGCTATTTCACTGTTTTTATGATTCTTAAAACTGCATTTCAAAATATTCAAAAACGCTCTCATAGAATTTCTTCAAACTTTGCCATAATGGAGGCAGTTATAGCAGGTACATACTCCCTTAAGCGATTTCTTCAAAAAACTCCTGGTACAGAGAAACACAAAGATAAATGAAAAACGTAATGGCGTCATTACGTTGCTATGGCGACTCCGATTGCAATAAAACCCAGATCATAAGAAATTTTCATCTTTATGTAATACATTTGTGGTAACCTTTTTTCCATATCTTTATTCATGCCGACGTAGATAAGGCTCAAACTTGGGAGGTATCCCCCTAAAAAAATCCAGTCGAGCCACCTTAAAATAGCCATTTTTAAAACGTTTTGTATTTACACCTCGTGTTATAATGGATGTATTTCTAAATCGCTTCTGATGAGGCCTAATATACCTGGAGAGGAGATTATTAAATGGATGTTCGCAGTTATTACAATTATAAGATAGCATTAACACACTCAAAATTAAGTTACAACTATATGGATTTCTCCATACTTAAGTCACCTTAACAGCACTTTTTTCGCCTCTTCAGTTTTTCGCGAAGTGTTGACAAAACACTACAATGTATAAGAAACTATTCATGTTCTTAGATCAAATGATCCTTGACTTGTTCACGCGTGAGTTGTTTCCTATATTTTGTATCTGGAAAAACGCAAGCGTCTTATCTATGGCACCTGCGCCTGTCAATTCAATAAACACCCTTAAACAATCACAACAAAGGCATGGTATTGTTAATTGATTAAGGAACCGGCGGCCGAGAGGAAAATAAAGCCCATGTTCACTTTTCGTCTGAGCACGATACAGGACGAGACCACAACTGTTACAGAAAGTTATCCAACTTAACTGATCACTGAGAGTTGCCATGCTTATTCCTTGAATCATAGTTGATAATCAATAAAAACTAGGTAAAACATTCCACGATTTCCGTTTATCTAATCCACGGTAACTTTATTTATTTACCTACAGAGATTTGAGAAACAACGAGATCAAAGAGCTCCCATCAGGGATATTTTCAAATCTCTCTTCCTTGCCAACACTGTAACTGAACAAAGCACTTTTGGTACCTTCGGGTTGAGGGAAGAGGGGATATGAATAAGGGGTGAACGTTTAATTGATTACCTACAGTTTGGCTTCTCCTATTCCTCTTATTTCTTCATAGCTGATAATGTATAAAAGTTATAAGAATTATAAGATAGCATTAACACACTCAAAAGTTACAACTACATCGATTTATCCATACTTGGGTCACCTTAAAGGCACTTTTTCCTCCTCTCCAGTTTTCCACCGTAACTTTATTTATTTACCTACAGGTATTTGAGCGACAACGAGATCAAGGAGCTCCAGTCGGGGATATTTTCAAATCTCTCTTCCTTGCAAACACTGTAAGTAAACGAAGCACTATTTCATTAAATTTTATTGTCTTAGATAAATGACCTCGAAGTATCCGAAGCCCTCCGTTGGCACCTTCGGGTTGGCGGAAGAGGGGTGATGGAGAGGGGGTGAACGTTTGATTAATTACCTGTAGTTTGGCTTCACCTTTTTCAGCTTTCTTTTTTTAGGTCTTTAAGGAGTCTTTTTCAGCCACAATCCTCTGTGTCCATTAAGAAATGGTAAACGTGCAGCGTGCAACCATGGAGTTATGGATGCACGCGGGAGGTTGCTAAGCACGAAAGAAGCGTAAGAGTCGCGCGAGGCGATAGCCGAGTGCGACTCTAGCTTCTTGAGTGCTTAGCAAACCTGCTAAGTGCATCCATAACTCCATGGTTGCACAGCTGCGACGTTTACCATTTCTTTTATAACATAATGAAAAGAGAAAAACATTATTTTCCATTTGCCTTCGGTTGAGTCATCGGTACGAGTTCATGTATGCTGCCATCTGCCCGCGCGTAAACAAATGCCTTTGAGTTTTTCTTTCGCTGAATCAACCGTTCTCCGTCTTCAGGCAAATTGCAAAACGTTTTTTGTTGTTATTCTGAACGGCATCTGTCAACTTGCTCTTAATATTAGGGTAAAAACTTTGAGGGAAAACTATAGCTGCAACTATAAACACCTGACTAAAACGAATCTAAAAAATAAGCTAAAACTAAATAAATGAAATAATTATCAAGCTTATTTCTGTGACCATTATTGGAATAAACGTAACGTAGAAATGAGAAAATTTGACTGTAATTCCTTTAGAATAACAGGTAACACTAATTTTAAAAAGAAATTAACTAGCTTTGTATCGAAATCTGTCTGGGGAAATCCAGCTATGAAAGTCAAAGTTGCAACTGAAATTCACCGACACACAGCGGGCGCTGAAGCTGTTGTTTTTCGACCGTTCTCTGAACGACTGTTGTGAATGAACACTGAGGAACAAAATAATACACACAGAAGTTGTTTTATGAAAAATTTATTTGAAAACCAAATGTTTCTGTACTGAAATGAAATTCGCTTATTCCAGCGTAATGTGCCCGTTTAAACTCAACTAAAATTGTTAATCTATGCGACGAACACTTCCGAACAAAGCTGTCTCGAATTTGAGCGTGTTTCCTAAAATATTTGCTTGAATTTGCATCAGCTTGACCAAAAGGTCAATAACACAATGCTAATTGATAAATTTACATTTCAAACAGACTTTCTCTTCTATAAAAAACACACAAAATGTACCTTAAATCTTCGCTCGCTCGATTTTCCTTCAGCCGATTCTAGCCGCGAGGAAAACAGTGATTAATTCATCCAGGGCAAATTTGTCGCTTGAACTTTTGTCTTTTTTCCTTCAAAACGACAGCTTAGTATTTTCTTCAACTTCCACTTTTCATCTGTGCATTTCATCGGTGTATTTTACCGTCAGGAGAGGAGATTTGTTGAATTTGCCTAAATTTTACCGCGCTAGCTCAGTTGCTTGGCGTGCACCCACGGGCAAATGGTAGTGGCTAACTGACCAATCAGAGCGCGCGATTTACTTTTGTTATGTTATAGTATAAGTTAGAAGCAATCATTTTAAGTTCAGGATCATCATTTCGTCTGTTTCCATCACGTTATATCTCAGAATTCCTTCGCCTTCCATCTAATTTCCGTGATAAGCTTGGTTGACCATCAATTGCTAGACTTTCTTTGCTTTCGTAAATAGTGAGACCAACTTTTTCGTAACTTCACTTTTAAAGCCCGTCTGGACTTAAGTTTTTTGGTCAATTTGCATAATAATACCGTGTCAAATTTGTGTTATTTTACCTGCCTTTATCAATAGGCCATTTTCGAGTTCCCCCGGGCCTCTGTATCAAAACGAGGTTAAAAGCTCAGCCTTTGATATGGAAATGATTTTTCATTCTCTTGCAAATAAAACTCATTTTCACAAGAAAAGTTTTGCGCTTGGCCTCATTTTGAAAGTGAGGGTTTGGGAACTCTGAAGTGGGCTATTAAGATGCGATGCTTTTGTATTCACGTGATGAATGATTTTGGATTATTATTATACCTTTGTCGAGCGTGCATAATTCGCGTCTCGGGTGACTTTGGGCGGATCCTACAATTTTAAACTGCGCGGATAAAATTTCAAATCAAAATGGTTTTGGTACAGTACATTTGTTACTGTTGAATGTTCAGTGAGATTTAGACTGGGAGCTCCGAATCCTTTGGCAAGATTGACCACTAAAGTTCACCCAAATCGGCAAACATGATATACAATTTTCCGCCAATTTTTACGTATCTTACAGTTTAAGCAAACACCTTTGTTCGAATGCTTGCGTCTCATCCATAAATATGCTCTTAGTCTACTGTTTCATTTAGAAAGTTTGTTTGCCAAAAAATTGAATTACATTACAGCTTTTGAACGTGTTATTTACCGCGAAATGTAAACATTACTTTGCCTTGATCGAGTTTCACATGCGATGTTTCCTGCAAGATTTACCGTTAAATGCTAAACATAGAATCTAGTTTGCGTATTTTTTTGTTTTATTTACGTCTGGAAACAAGTCTCCAAAATCCCTTCATATTGATTCGGAAAGGGAATTAGCTAGATTAAACAAAGTTCTAAAAGCACTGGTTTTCAGTGATAACAAGATAATCTCATGCGATTCGCCAATTTTACTTGCGTTAATTAAATGCTCAGTTAGATTTAGGTTGGGACCTACGAACAATCCTTCTGGAGGACTGACGATGTTAGTCAGCAAAAACCGGCAAAATCGAACACGTTTTCCTGACATTTTTAAGTAACAAAACAAATACAGTGAGTTACATACATAAATACATACATACGTACTTTATTGCACAGCTCCCCCTTGGGGGCTCATCCGCTATACATACATAAATAGGCCCTCGTTCTTTCTAACACTTCATTGGTGCTGAACAGCAGCTGTGAGTCTTGGAAACAAACTGATCTGTTTTGAACTTCACCATTCCTTAGTCGCGAATACGAGGTGGCCTCCTTCGTGTCTCACTTCTTTTTTTTCATTAGCTAACTAGACAGGACAGGGTCTGCTTTATATCCACTTCTCGCCCCTTCGTTAAATTTTCCAAGCAGAATTTCCTCATTACCTTTTCTGTTATTTATATCGATTAATAGTGAGCTCTTAAGGCCCAATCCGGTTGTCTAACGTTACATATTTCTCTGAAGCCACTGGACTGTTCAGCTGATACAGTAATTCTGCTTTTGCCTTG
This sequence comes from Porites cylindrica, assembly GCA_964035525.1. Classification (NCBI taxonomy): domain Eukaryota; kingdom Metazoa; phylum Cnidaria; class Anthozoa; order Scleractinia; family Poritidae; genus Porites; species Porites cylindrica. The sequence goes on along the minus strand of OZ037777.1, from coordinate 51,382,749 downwards.
GGCGGTTGATGATGATGACTTATTGTTGGGATTACTTGTCCTCCGGCCATCCATTTCAAATTTATTATAAAGTGTGTCAAGTGTTATTATAAAGAGTGACAGCTTATTTTACTACAAGTGCGATGGTCTGTTATTAAAAAGTGGGACAATTTTATTACAAAGTGCGACGATTATTACGAAGTGCGACAGAACCACGTTAGAATTTCTGAAATTTGGAATCAGTAAGCATCCAGCCCGCCGAGATCGGAGGCGAGGGTACTGACTTCCTACATGACTATCGGGAGTTTTCTATCAATTTGAGAGAAAAGGGCATACACTACCAAACTGCAATCGAAGACTGATCATCCGCCCTTACCAAGCAACTCAACATCGCTGAAAGAAGAACACGTTCGATGGAGCAGCATTTTTCAAGAGACCCTCAGAATGTGAAATTGTACAGTGACATTATCATTGAGCAGGAGAAACGGGTCTTCACAGAAAGAGTGACAGTCCCCGAAACCACTGTAGGTACCTGCCACTATCTCCCACACCATGCCTTGTTTAAGGAATCTGCAACCACCCCAATACGCGTCGTGTAAGACTGCAGCTGTCGACAATCCCAGGAAAACCCTAGCCTTAATGACAGTCTGTTACCAGGGCCACCTATTCTTAATGACTTAACTGCTATCCTACCCCGATTCCCCCGCCGTACGTTTGGTTTTGCAACTAATACTGAGAAGGCTTTCTTAAACATCAGTCTTGTTGAACAAGGCAGGGATGGTACACGCTTCTTCTTATTGAGTTACCTCAGTGACCCTAACAGCCCCTTCCAAGTTTACCGCTCCAAGGTTATCTCCAACCATTGACCATAGATAACCAACAGGTCTATCAGCCCCATTTCCAGGCTCACCTACGTCAAACCCTACGTCCTGCGGTTTGTGCGCAATGCCAGAAAGCAGAACAAGAACAAAAGAGCTCTGACAACACAAGAACTGGCTCATGCCCAGAGAGAATGGATCAAGAATCGTCAGCAAGTGAGTTACCACAAGGAGATCTCCAGCATGCTCTCCAAATCTACGGCTAGAAAACCACTAGTTCGACAGCTACTCCTGTTCTTAGATGATACTGGTGTTATCCGTTTCGGCAAGAGGGTTCTCAATGCGCTAGTTTCCAAATCTACCAAGTTCTTACTCCTCAGACATCAGTGCCACGCATGTTAATCGATTATATGCTTGTGCGAATTTCACATTGAATCTTGTACGTCTGAGATATTGGATTCCAGCTGGACGCCAGCGTGTCAAGAAAGCCTATCAATCACGGCGTCACTTGCAAGACGATTATAGGATTGCCGTACAACACCCTGACCCATCTGTTCTTCCAAAGAAAAGACACACAAGAAGAACCATTTACAGTCTCTGACGTAGACTTTACAAGAGCTTTATACATCCGCGAAGCTGTAGCCGAAAAGAGAGATTACATCTACTTCTTTACTTGCCTGCGTGCAGACGTCTCCTATTTCCTTTGTTGCACGCGGTACATGGACGTCTGCGGAACACCGTCGCTAATCGTGTTCCAGCGTCCCGCTGGCAGGGTATTCCATTTCGCATAAATTGTGAAATAATATTCGGTTAGAAATAAGACTTGACAGGCCAAACACAACATCATAAGCTCGTGATAATGCGAAGCGTGAGCTTGAGAGTCTGCTTGAACAGCGGATTTTTCTTCTTTTCTCTCTCGCGCGGAGGTCACTAGCACTACACAGTGCATGTAGCATTCTAAAGATCTCTAAACTTTGACTGAGTAAATCTCGTTTTTGCCACACTAAGTCTTACATTTAGAGATCATGAAGCAGGTTTGTTACATGCATACTGAGTAATCATTTCCTGTGGTTTATGCTTCTGTGGGTGTTCCTGATAGGATTTGATTTCAGATGCAGTTGTTAAGTGTTTAAATCCTCTGTTTGTTACGGCTAAATAAAGATTTTAGTTTCTTTGACTGGCTTTCTCCGAAATGCCTGCCTGGTGCGAAGTCCACGCCGCTTTTGTAGTTTTCTCAGACACTGTTTACAAATATAAAATAAATCTCTATTAAAACGTTGATACAAGTAAATAAAGGTAAACAATTCTAAAATATAATGTTTATAATTTAGCCAGGTTATACTTAAAAACTAACCTGTTAAAATAGCTATTTTTAAAACGTTTTGTATTTACACCACGTTTTATAATGGATGTATTTCTAAATTGCTTCTGATGAGACCTTATACCTAGAGAGGAGTTTATTAAATGGATGATCGCAGTTATTACAATTATAAGATAGCATTAACACACTCAAAATTAAGTTACAACTACATCGATTTCTCCATACTTAAGTCACCTTAACAGCACTTTTTTCGCCTCTTCAGTTTTTCGCGAAGTGTTGACAAATCACTACAATGTATAAGAAACTATTCATGTTCTGAAATCAAATGATCCTTGACTTGTTCACGCGTGAGTTGTTTCCTATATTTTGTATCCGGAAAAACGAAAGCGCCTTACTTATGGCACCTGCGCCTGTCAATTCAATAAACACTTTTAAACAATCACAACAAAGGCATTGTATTGTTAATTTCATGAAGGAACCGGCGGCCGAGAGGAAAATAAAGCCCATGTTCACTTTTCGTTTGAGCACGATACAGGACGAGACCACAACGGTTACAGAAAATTATCCAACTAAATTGATCACTGAGAGTTGCCATGCTTATTCCTGCATAGTTGATAATCAATAAAAACTAGGTAAAAACATTCCACGATTTCCATTTATCTAATCCACAGCAACTTTATTTATTTACCTACAGAGATTTGAGAAACAACGAGATCAAAGAGCTCCCGTCAGGGATATTTTCAAATCTCTCTTCCTTGCCAACACTGTAACTAAACAAAGCACTTTTGGCACCTTCGGGTTGAGGGAAGAGGGGTGATGAATAGGGGGTGAACGTTTGATTGATTAGCTGCAGTTTGGCTTCTCCTATTCCTCTTACTTATTCATAGTTGATAATCTATGAAAGTTATAAGAATTATGAGATAGCATTAACACACTCAAAAGTTACAACTACATCAATTTATCCATACTTGGGTCACCTTAAAAGCACTTTTTCCTCCTCTCCAGTTTTCCACAGTAACTTTATTTATTTATTTACAGGGATTTGAGTGACAACGAGATCAAGGAGCTCCGGTCGGGGATATTTTCAAATCTCACTTCCTTGTCAACACTGTAAGTGAACGAAGCACTATTTCATTAAAATTTTTAATATCTTAGATAAATGACCTCGAAGTATCCGAAGCCCTCCGTTGGCACCTTCGGGTTGGCGGAAGAGGAGTGATGGAGGTGGGGGAGGAGTCTCTTTCAGCCACAATCCTATGTGTCCATATAAGTTAGAAGCAATCATTTTAAGTTCAGGATCATCCTTTCGTCTGTTTCCATCACGTTATATCTCAGAATTTCTTCGCCTTCCATCTAACTTCTGTGATAAGGTTCGTTGACTATCAATTGCCACACTTTCTTTGTTTTCGTAAATAGTGAGACCAACTTTTCCGTAACTTCACTTTTAAAGCCCGTCTGGACTAAAATTTTTTGGTCAATTTGCATAAGAATACCGTGTCAAATTTGTAAGTTATTTTACCTGCCTTTATCAATAGGCCATTTCCGAGTTTCCCCTACCTTGTGTGCCAGAGACTTTTCTAGCGCGGTTTCCGGTTTCTGTCAAGTCTTTATGTGTTGGCCTTTGGCCAACACCAAAAATTCCCGCCGCACGAGAGAAAAACCTCTGGTACCCAGGGTAAGTTTCCCCAGGCCTCTGTATCAAAACGAGGTTAAGGGCTCGGCCTTTGATATAAAAACGATTTTTCATTCTCGTGCAAATAAAACTCATTTTCACAAGAATAAGGTTTTGCGCTTGACCTCATTTTGAAAGTGAGGGTTTTGGAACTCGGAAGTTGCCTATTAAGACGCGATGCTTTTGTATTCACGTGATGAATGATTTGGATTATTATTGTGCCTTTGTCGAGCGTGCAAATTTGCGTCTCGCGTGACTTTGGGCGGATCCTACAATTTTAAACTGCGCGGATAAAATTTCAAATCAAAATGGTTTTGGTACAGTACGTTTGTTACTGTTGAATGTTCAGTGAGATTTAGACTGGGAGCTCCGAATCCTTTGGCAAGATTGACCACTGAAGTCCACCCAGATCGTCAAAAATGATATACAATTTTCCGCCAATTTTTTCGTATCTTACAGTTTAAGCAAACACGTTTGTTCGATTGCTTGCGTCTCATCCATAAATATGCTCTTAGTCTGCGGTTTCATTTAAAAAGTTGGTTTGCTCAAAAACTGAATTACGCGACGGCTTTTGCACGTGTTCATAAGCAATATTTACCGCGAAATGTAAACATTACTTTTGCCTTGATCGAGTTTCACATGCGATGTTTCCTGCAACTGAGATTTACCGTTAAATGCTAAACATACAATCTAGTTTGAGTATGTTTTTGTTTTATTTACGTCTGAAAAAGTCTCCAAAATCCCTCCATATTGATTCGGAAAGGGAATTAGCTAGATTAAACAAAGTTCTAGAGGCACTGGTTTTCAGTGATAACAAGATAAGTCTAATTTGAGCCGCTACTTTTACATCGAAAAACACGTCAAAATTTTCGTCTCCTGCGATTCGCCAATTTCACTTGCGTTAATTAAATGCTCAGTTAGATTTAGGTTGGGACCTACGAACAATCCTTCTGGAGGACTGACGATGTTAGTCAGCAAAAATCGGCAAAATCAAAACAGGGTTTCCTGTCATTTTAAAGTAACAAAACAAATGCAACAACACCAAATGCTTTATTTGCATGACCATAAAGGAATTACAGTATTGCAAAAGCTATTAGTCTAAATTTAAGTACTAATTCAACTAATTAGTACGTGCAAAACATTACAAAACGTTACAGTTCTCATTCATTCATTCATTGGTTTCCTGTCATTTTAAAGTAACAAAACAAATGCAGTGAGTTACATACATACATACATACGTACTTTATTGCACAACGTAAATAGGTCCTCGTTCTTTCTAACACCTCATTGGTGCTGAACAGCAGCTGTGAGTGTTGGAAACAAACTGCTGATCTGTTTTGAACTTCACCATTCCTTAGTCATGAATACGAGGTGGCCTCCTTTGTGTCTCACTTCCTTTTTTCCCTTAGCTAACTGGACAGGACAGGGTCTGCTTTATATCCACTTCTCGCCCCTTCGTTAAATTTTCCAAGCAGAATTTCCTTATTACCTTTTCTGTAATTTATATCGATTAATAGTGAGCTCTTAAGGCCCAATCCGGTTGTCTAACGTTACATATTTCTCTGAAGCCACTGGACTGTTCAGCTGATACAGTAATTCTGCTTTTGCCTTGGGCGTTTGATGATGATGACTTATTGTTGGGATTACTTGTCCTCCGGCCATCCATTTCAAATTTATTATAAAGTGTGTCAAGTGTTATTATAAAGAGTGACAGCTTATTTTACTACAAGTGCGATGGTCTGTTATTAAAAAGTGGGACAATTTTATTACAAAGTGCGACGATTATTACGAAGTGCGACAGAACCACGTTAGAATTTCTGAAATTTGGAATCAGTAAGCATCCAGCCCGCCGAGATCGGAGGCGAGGGTACTGACTTCCTACATGACTATCGGGAGTTTTCTATCAATTTGAGAGAAAAGGGCATACACTACCAAACTGCAATCGAAGACTGATCATCCGCCCTTACCAAGCAACTCAACATCGCTGAAAGAAGAACACGTTCGATGGAGCAGCATTTTTCAAGAGACCCTCAGAATGTGAAATTGTAAAGTGACATTATCATTGAGCAGGAGAAACGGGTCTTCACAGAAAGAGTGACAGTCCCCGAAACCACTGTAGGTACCTGCCACTATCTCCCACACCATGCCTTGTTTAAGGAATCTGCAACCACCCCAATACGCGTCGTGTAAGACTGCAGCCGTTGACAATCCCAAGAACACCCTAGCCATAATGACAGTCTGTTACCAGGGCCACCTATTCTTAATGACTTAACTGCTATCCTACCCCGATTCCCCCGCCGTACGTTTGGTTTTGCAACTGATACTGAGAAGGCTTTCTTAAAAATCAGTCTTGTTGAGCAAGACAGGGATGGTACACGCTTCTTCTGATTGAGTTACCTCAGTGACCCTAACAGCCCCTTCCAAGTTTACCACTCCAAGGTTATCTTCAACCATTGACCATAGATAACCAACAGGTCTATCAGCCCCATTTCCAGGCTCACCTACGTCAAACCCTACGTCCTGCGGTTTGTGCGCAATGCCAGAAAGCAGAACAAGAACAAAAGAGCTCTGACAACACAAGAACTGGCTCATGCCCAGAGAGAATGGATCAAGAATCGTCAGCAAGTGAGTTACCACAAGGAGATCTCCAGCATGCTCTCCAAATCTACGCCTAGAAAACCACTAGTTCGACAGCTACTCCTGTTCTTAGATGATACTGGTGTTATCCGTTTCGGCAAGAGGGTTCTCAATGCGCTAGTTTCCAAATCTACCAAGTTCTTACTCCTCAGACATCAGTGCCACGCATGTTAATCGATTATATGCTTGTGCGAATTTCACATTGAATCTTGTACGTCTGAGATATTGGATTCCAGCTGGACGCCAGCATGTCAAGAAAGCGATCAATCACGGCGTCACTTGCAAGACGATTATCGGATTGCCGTACAACATCCTGACCCATCTGTTCTTCCAAAGAAAAGACACGCAAGAAGAACCATTTACAGTCTCTGACGTAGACTTTACAAGAGCTTTATACATCCGCGAAGCTGTAGCCGAAAAGAGAGATTACATCTACTTCTTTACTTGCCTGCGTGCAGACGTCTCCTATTTCCTTAAGGAAATAGGAGACGTCTGCACGCAGCCAACTTCTTTACACGTGCTACAACAAAAGTAGTCTACCTTGTAGTAGTTACAGATTTTTCAGTACAAACCTTCGTTCTCGCGCATAGAGGATTTGCTGCCCGAAGGTATGTCCCCCGACAAACGATATGTGATAATGCTTCTACGTACCTGTTAGCTGCTGAAGAGGTCACCGCACTGTTTCCATCCCAAATATCAAAAGCGTCACTGAGCAAACAGAGTGTAGATTGGCGCTTCATGCCCAAAAGAGCGCCCCAGCATGGAGGATTCTGGGAAAGGTTAATAGGTGTCGCCCCTCAGGGTTTTTCAGGGATAATTTACAACACTGGTTGGAGGACTGTGCCAGACTGCTTAAGGTGCAGTTTACAAGTAATGAAGGAATGAGTAATGATGCCCCCATACATAAGTGTGAAAGTGAGATAGACCACTACACCGGGCACTACGTGCCCTACTCTTTACGAAGAAGAGAAGAATCCAACAGATTTTTTACATGTGCAAGGGCTTGTGAGACGGGGACTGCAGTTTATCGTCCTTATCCGAGAAGACTAGAAAGTCTAACCGTTTGTAGATGTTATTACAAAGGCAGCAATTTCTCCTCAGTTATTTAAATACCCTGAGTCTTGGTCCGGCCGGAGTTTGAACCTACGGCCTCCCGCTCAGCAGACCGGCGCTTATCCCGTTGAGCTAACCGGGCGGGCCGTCGCCTCAGAAGAGAAGGTCCTTGGACGATCATCTTATAACTTTTAACACCCTGCACACCATTGTTATTTAAATTGAAGCTATCCTGAATGACAGACCACTGACACATGTTTCTTCCAACGCACACGATGAAGAAACGCTCACTTAACCCCATCTTCTATAAAGAAGAAGGATCACAACCCTTCCCCACATCAGAGTTGAAGAAGATGAGATCCTGATTACTCTCAGAATGGAGATGCTTCAAGAGAATTTCAAAACGCTTTGCTCTTGTCTTACAACACTTTTAAAATAATCATAATATGAAAAGTTTAATGAATATTTAGCTGAGTTATTTCTTGTTGCTTTTCCGCATGTAAGGATTTCCGGTCAGCGGTCATGATGTTATATATGACGACACGAACTTGTGCATGTAATTTTACTGAGAGTTTTTTAGTAGACATATTAAATTCTGCAAGCAGAATACTGCAATGCTGATCGTACTACGTGAAAATTAACTGTGCAAGACATCAACACGACACTGAAAGAACCCAAAACAGAGCGGGATTGTAGCTATAGACAGCTGTTTCGCCCTCTTTGGGGCTCGTCAGTATGGCGTAACAACACAGAAAACTCTGGTGAAAAATATCCGCGCACTCTGATTTTAGCCCTTACCTAGAACTCCTAACACCCACAGAATCACGCCATACCACTTGTCTTCTGGGGGGCAAGAGTCCAAGTGTCAAGTTGATGTCTCGCAGAGAAAATAAAGAATTGCCCAAAACCAACCTAAAAAACATGGACAAAACCATGAAAAAATAACAGCATATCGGATCTATAAAAGATCTACGGCCCAAAAATTCATAAAGTACAAACATTAACCACAAGGGACTGCAAAGAACCGTAAGCGAATATGCCGAAGAACGTAGGGTCTATAAAGACCTGATCAGCAAATATAATAATGTAGACATATTAAATTCTGCAAGCAGAATACCGCAATGCTGATCGCACTACGTGAAAATTAACTCTGCAAGACATCAACACGACACCGAAAGAACCCAAAACAGAGCGGGATTGTAGCCATAGACAGCTGTTTCGCCCTCTTTGGGGATCGTCAGTATGGCGTAACAACCAGAGATCAGGCTCTGGCGAAAAAACATCCGCGCACTCTGATTTTAGCCCTAACCTAGAACTCCTAACACCCACAGAATCACGCCATACCACGTGTCTTCTGGGGGGCAAGAGTCCAAGTGTCAAGTTGATGTCTCGCAGAGAAAATAAAGAATTGGCCAAAGCCAACCTAAAAAACATGGACAAAACCATGCAAAAATAACAGCATATCGGATCTATAAAAGATCTACGGCCCAAAAATTCATAAAGTACAACATTAACCACAAGGGACTGCATAGGACCGCAAACGAATATGCCACAGAACGTAGGATCTATAAAGACCTGATCAGCAAAAATAATAATGTAGACATATTAAATTCTGCAAGCAGAATAGTGCAATGCGAGGTTGGCGTGATTCTGTGGGTGTTAGGAGTTCTAGGTCAGGGCTAAAATCAGAGTGCGCGGATATTTTTTCATCAGAGCCTGATCTCTGGTTGTTACGCCATACTGATGTCGTGTTGATGTCTTGCAGAGTTAATTTTCACGTAGTGCGATCAGCATTGCGGTATTCTGCTTGCAGAATTTAATATGTCTACATTATTATTTTTGGCTGATCAGGTCTTTATAGATCCTACGTTCTTCGGGATATTCGTTTGCGGTCCTTTGCAGTCCCTTGTGGTTAATGTTTGTAATTTTTTAGTCTTCGTTTCTGCTGACCGTTTGTGAATTTTTTCCTCTTTTCAAAACAGTTTATTTATAATTGTTCGTCCGAAAAACATCCAAACAAGATTATTACATCTCTGGTTAAACTGAATATTTAACAATTACTGAATTCGGCTTTCTTATCAACTGAAGAATTATGGTGTTATCCGCCAAGGACGTAGGCTGAGGCGGATAACATCCTCCGAGATCTCCATAATTCTTCAGCTGATACGAAAGCCGAATTTAATAATTGTTTTATTATTAATTCAAATTAATCCCCAGTTTAAAAACAAGCTAAAACGTACTTAACTACGTCGGTGTTAAGTTCAACTCGTTAGTGTGCATGTTTATCGGGAAGTTTAGGAGATAAAGGGCTGTTGTTCAGGTCTGCAAATATACTCCAAATAGCAGATGTCGTCGAGTTGTCTTCTAGTTGTTCTTGCTATGTTTTTAGATAATAGTTCGCCGTGAAACGAGTAAAATGTTCCGCCATTTTGTACTCACTACGAAAACAACTCAAACTCGTCCCCAGGTCTTCTCAGTTAACGGTTCAATAATCTGTCAATTTTGTAGCACGATTGACGTCATTACATTAACAGGTGAAACAACAACACCGTCATTTTTTATTAATATTTTATTTCCATATTAGCAAAATTTTCCCTTTAATCTGACATGTTTTTGAGCGTTAACAAGACATTACACAAAATTTTGTCGGATGTACAATAGAAGGCATGAACCGTTTGGTATTCTGTGGTTAAGAACATAACCCTCTTTAATAATTTACCTTTGTTATGGCAAATATGCGTTAGCAAGAGAGGATAAAGGGGACAGAGAAGGCATCCCCCATACACACCCTATTCCATAGGTAATTCGTCTCGAGTTATTTTTAGAATCGGAATAAAGTTACCTAAAGAGATCGAGAGCATTCCCGAATATTGAAGCGAAACTGATGAGTCGGCGCTCACCTGGGAAAAGGGAATCGCTAGACTCTTTGACAACCCGTGAAATCAGTTTAACTCGAAGTTTTCGTAAACTCAGCGCTTTAGTAAAATGAGAAATTTCGCCGGTCTCTTGAAACCGGTCGTTTGTACAAAGCAAGTAGAAGTCCAAGTGTTATTTTTGTTGAATAATAAAAGACTAATAAAAGGATAAATATCAAACCAGAAATTGCTCTCTTCAAACTGTAAATTATAAATGATCCTGAGAATATTCAGTGTGTTAAGGATTTCCCTGCTGTAATGTTAGCTCTATACAAGAGAGGAAGGACGATTCTTTTTTAATTTCCGTTTAGCTGATACAGCTTTAGCAGAAATCTCTCTGTATTCGTTTACGTCGACAAAACAAATAGCAATATCGCTCTCCGCGTCTTGCACCATTTTGTTCTGCATCAATTCGTGAAGGATGCGTTGCTCTGAGCGAGATCATCCACGCGGAACACATTCGCGCTATGTCATTGGCTGTTTTCTAATCCCCCTCGGGATCTGTGGTCTTAAAAATGACTCGAGACGAACTACCTATGGAATAGGGTGTGTATGGGGGATGCCTTCTCTGTCGCCTTTATCCTCTCTTGGCGTTAGTGAATGTTAGCCATGTTCTGTTCAATCTTTAAGTCAGGCCCGTCCCAGGCATAAAATGACTGGGGAAGCTGAGCGAGTGGCCCACATTAAATCCCCCCCCCCCCCCACCCCCACTTCGGTCCCTCGGTTAAAGCATACTTCTTGGTACATGTCAGATCACTACATTTGTCTAGAATAACTTTTGTTCTTGTCTCTAATTTTTCGTTTGTGTTGACTTTGACGAAATAGAGAACTTGTTTGGGATATCGTTCGCGGAAAATTTGCCAAACAAGTGCTTTCGGTTTTCTTTCTCCCCAACGAAGTCATTAGCTACGTCTACAAGGGTCAGAGCATCTGTTCTGTCCTTGTGAACATGCAACATGATGTGGTGGTTCAGGTGGGATTGTCATTGGCGCATTTCGATTCATTTCGCTTCTGACTATTTTGATGCTTAATAAGCAGGTATTTTAAAGCTGTTAGTTGTTTTTTGCAGAGCAAAAATACGATCTCGTTCACTTACTCAATTCCAAAGTGCACAGAAGAACAACAGTACATAATCCTACTATGATCGACAATACTTTGAGACTTTAACTTCCATGTCTAGCTGTCCATTTTAGTAAAAAAATTCCACTTTTGTAGCAGAATTTAATTCAAGTCTGAAACTTTTTGAGGGGGCTCGAGCCAAACCCCCCACCCCCCCCCCCCTGCCCCTTGCCCTGCGCGTCCACTTATCATTTTGGTCTTTCGGATAAGAAACAACGACCAAGGAAGCTACTTGTTGAAGAATAATTCAGAAACGTTTGGTATTCTGGAAATTGCCCTCTTCAATAAAATATCTTTGTCATGGCAAGATGAAAGGATGGAAGTTTTTTGAAATAATGAATTTGTCTTCTCCTGGCGTCAGTGAAATCTGTCTGTAGTTTCAAACACACACGAAGGAGCCGAATAAAGAGTAGAGCGGAGCAGCTAGGAAGAAATTAGCCATGTAGTTCAATATAAACATCATTTTTTACGATAACTAGAACGATAATGCTGATGGTTGCTTTAAGCTTCATAGGTATACAGAAGTTTGTTTTTTTATTTTACGACTATGGGAAATTACCCCTTGATCACTGGTATTGCAATTCGCGTTTCAGTTTCGTTGCAGTAATTTTGCATGGTTAATTCTTATTTTAAGTCTTCGTTCTTTTTTGGAAGATTTTCTTTTCTCGACAACCGATCTGACCGATGTTCCACAGCGAGGGAACACTTGTAAACATCCTTAACAAAGGGTTGTTCCGGTATACTGGATTCCAGTATACCTCTTATTGGTCGATTATGACACCTTCTGTTAACACTCTACCACTGGTTACATCGATGAGGAATGAGATATAGAGGGGGAGAGACATCTGTTATCGCATCACGAGGACTTCGAAGCTACTAAAAACAATGCAATCGAGCATTTCCTGTATGTGGAATCGTTTCGAGACGAGCATAAGATTTGCTTGAATCTCGTTCGCCGAGGCCAGGACGTTTTTGCGATTCTTCCAACGGGCTCCGGCTGGGAGATCTTGATTTTTTAACTCTTTCCACGAATAATGAACGTACTCGATTGGCGTGTCAATTTCCGGGATCATCATCAGTGCGCCTCGCATAATGAAATACCAAGTTCAAGCGATTTGGAATAACAGCAGCAACAGCCAAAGGTTGGGGGCATGGGGAAGGCATGGACGAAGACACGGCAGTGTGGAAGGAAGGTGTGAGACCACTTACGGAAGCCCAGAAAGGCAAAAATAATATCTTGTTTGAAAGGTTATTTAGTCGCAATAAAAAGATTAATACTCTGACAGAGGTCAAAGAAGATCAGTACTTAAAAGAGGAAGTCTGCGTTTCGAGTCGGAAAATCAATTTCCCTTAAACTTTGCCCATAAATTTATCTTAGTCCAAAAGTAATTGAAACCGCATTAGTTTTTGAAAATATTTCCAAATAAATTTTTTCGGAACGAAAATCACTTCAGCGCGCGACGGCCAAATTTTTGCAGTGACAAAGTAAAAAAGCGCAAATGGCCGAGTCCACCACTTCAAAGTCTTGCACTTTCAACGATTTTTTTCACTTCCTAGGATTAAATTGGTCCTTAAAAAATGTTAAGCACACAATTTTGGTCCTTCAAAAGCAACCAAACATGGCAGGCGTTAAAAGGGGGGGGGGGGGGGGGGGGGGGTAAGAAAGAAAAGAATGAAAAGAAGGAGGGAGGAAATATGTGAAGATTATCTCCGTCAGGTCACAACATCCTACACCGGATAACCCTAACTAAACTCCGTCTAAGTAATCACAAATTGGCAATAGAGACGGGTCGGTATGTAAGACCTTATAAGAAACCGAAAGAGAGGATCTGTTCTATCTGTAAAAAAGACGTAGAAGATGAAATACACTTTTCAACTCTGTGCCCTGCGTATCAAGAAAAAAGAAGTACTTTATTTGAATACTTAAACAAAGAATACAGAGTATCAGTAAACAGAATGGCACCAGATGATGTTTTTCTGTTTTTAATAAACCCCTCGAGCAAGAACAAACCAGTTAAGTTAATTGCAAAATACGTATTCGACTGCTATGAGAAAAGAAGATCATTAGTTCTTGAGGTTAACCGTGATTATAGTTCCACTAGTGTGCAATTTGTGTTATAATTTTAAATTAATTGGATAAAGTCGATGTACATAGGGCTGTATAAGAATCCAAATAAAGCATTGTCTTGTCTTCTTTTGTCTTGGAAAAAAAGGAGAGGGGATTGGGGAGTGAAGAAAGGGAACGCCTGCTATAATAACCCCGTTTTGTTCACCTCTGCGGACGCTGGCGATCGCAAATTCTGATTGGTTAATCAGACAATAGAACAAGCTTGTTAAGTACACCAAACTGGCGATTTCAGTTAGCCTGCGTCGTGTTGTCAAACATTTTCCGAACGATGACTTCTTCCCTTAGGTTTCAAACTCAATGCCGGTGCCTTCAGCTGAGTGCTTGGCTTTCCCGTAATATCTTCTATACTACAATAATTCAACAAAATATCGGCATCTTGTCCAGCGAGTATAAGTGTTACTTGCTCAGGCGTCTGTGTATAAAATGTTTCAATACCAGCAATTCACGATTCTACGTCCGACGAGTCACTCACTGTCGAGCTTTTTACAAACAAGATCTTTCTAGAGTTAACCTTTCCAGGCCTTTTTTCTTTCAGCTGTTCACCGTCAGATTCGAGACGTTCCTTTTTCACATCACTTCTTTGTGGCGTGATAGTGGTGGGAAGCTGTCTTTTGCTTCGATCTTCCACAGCCTCTCAATCTTAATCTTCCTCGACAATAGTGTTGCTTACAGCTAATTTCTCGATGAAACTGTACAGTTGAGCTGCGTTTCTAATTTTGCGAGCACAAGGTCTGCAGACCCGTTCTGACAAGTTTTCGTTTCGTTAACTTTTGGTGACTTTTAACACAATAGAACATCCGTCCGATCGAGTCGTCTTCGCTGCGTACACAAAACTGATATCACATGATGGCTCCCCATTGTCACGCGTTCCTATATCTGGAATTGTTACACCGCGAAAACATTTTTTGCTAGACTGCGAGCAGTCTCTTTTCTTTGCAAAGTTACTGCACGCGAAACCTAACCACGCAAGCGGCGAGGCCGCTTGTCGCGAAAAACGAGGGCGTAAGCCCGAGAAGAAAAAATAAGAGACTGCTGACTCTCTTGTTCTGTCTGGGGACAACAAAGCTGTCAAGGTAATTTAATTAATCAATTAAAAGTTTTATTACTGAGATTACTGCTTGGTTCGCTATTGTTTGCAGTTGGTTGTGACGCGTGACTACTTTTATTGCTTGCAATCTCACCACGGACCAGTTAATGATCTGTCAACAGCAACAGCAAACAAATAGCAATATCGCTCTCCGCGTCTTGCACCATTTTGTTCTGCATCAATTCGTGAAGGATGCGTGGCTCTGAGCGTGGGTCATCCACGCGGAACACATTCGTGCTATGTCATTGGCTGTTTTCTAATCCCCCTCGGGATCTGTGGTCTTAAAAATGACTCGAGACGAATTACCTATGGAATAGGGTGTGTATGGGGGATGCCTTCTCTGTCGCCTTTATCCTCTCTTGGCGTTAGTGAATGTTAGCCATGTTCTGTTCAATCTTTAAGTCAGGCCCGTCCCAGGCATAAAATGACTGGGGAAGCTGAGCGAGTGGCCCACATTAAATCCCCCCCCCCCCCACCCCCACTTCGGTCCCTCGGTTAAAGCATACTTCTTGGTATATGTCAGATCACTACATTTGTCTAGAATAACTTAATTCTCTAATTTTTCGTTTGTGTTGACTTTGACGAAATAGAGAACTTGTTTGGGATATCGTTCGCGGAAAATTTGCCAAACAAGTGCTTTCGGTTTTCTTTCTCCCCAACGAAGTCATTAGCTACGTCTACAAGGGTCAGAGCATCTGTTCTGTCCTTGTGAACATGCAACATGATGTGGTGGTTCAGGTGGGATTGTCATTGGCGCATTTCGATTCATTTCGCTTCTGACTATTTTGATGCTTAATAAGCAGGTATTTTAAAGCTGTTGGTTGTTTTTTGCAGAGCAAAAATACGATCTCGTTCACTTACTCAATTCCAAAGTGCACAGAAGAACAACAGTACATAATCCTACTATGATCGACAATACTTTGAAACTTTAACTTCCATTTCCAGCTGTCCATTTTAGTAAAAAAATTCCACTTTTGTAGCAGAATTTAATTCAAGTCTGAAACTTTTTGAGGGGGCTCGAGACCCCCCCCCCCCCCACCCCCCTGCCCCTTCCCCTGCGCGTCCACTTATCATTTTGGTCTTTCGGATAAGAAACAACGACCAAGGAAGCTACTTGTTGAAGAATAATTCAGAAACGTTTGGTATTCTGGAAATTGCCCTCTTCAATAAAATATCTTTGTCATGGCAAGATGAAAGGATGGAAGTTTTTTGAAATAATGAATTTGTCTTCTCCTGGCGTCAGTGAAATCTGTCTGTAGTTTCAAACACACACGAAGGAGCCGAATAAAGAGTAGAGCGGAGCAGCTAGGAAGAAATTAGCCATGTAGTTCAATATAAACATCATTTTTTACGATAACTAGAACGATAATGCTGATGGTTGCTTTAAGCTTCATAGGTATACAGAAGTTTGTTTTTTTATTTTACGACTATGGGAAATTACCCCTTGATCACTGGTATTGCAATTCGCGTTTCAGTTTCGTTGCAGTAATTTTGCATGAGAGCGAGGGAACGCTTGTAAACATTCTTAACAAAGGGTTGTTCCGGTATACTGGATTCCAGTATACCCTCTTATTGGTCGATTATGACACCTTCGGTTAACACTCTACCACTGGTTACATCGATGAGGAATGAGATATAGAGGGGGAGAGACATCTGTTATCGAATCACGAGGACATTGAAGCTACTAAAAACAATGCAATCGAGCATTTCCTGTATGTGAAATCGTTTCGAGACGAGCATAAGATTTGCTTGAATCTCGTTCGCCGAGGCCAGGACGTTTTTGCGATTCTTCCAACGGGCTCCGGCTGGGAGATCTTGATTTTTTAACTCTTTCCACGAATAATGAACGTACTCAATTGGCGTGTCAATTTCCGGGATCATCATCAGTGCGCCTCGCATAATGAAATATCAAGTTCAAGCGATTTGGAATAACAGCAGCAACAGCCACACTTGGGGCCGGGAGGAAGGCATGGACGAAGACGTGGCAGTGTGGAAGGAAGGTGTGAGGCCACTTATGGAAGCCCAGAAAGGCAAAAATAATATCTTGTTTGAAAGGTTATTTAGTCGCAATAAAAAGATTAATACTCTGACAGAGGTCAAAGAAGATCAGTACTTAAAAGAGGAAGTCTGCGTTTCGAGTCGGAAAATCAATTTCCCTTAAACTTTGCCCATGAATTTATCTTAGTCCCAAAGTAATTGAAAATATTTCCAAATAAATTTTTTCGGAACGAAAATCACTTCAGCGCGCGGCGGCCAAATTTTTGCAGTGACAAAGAGTAAAAATAGCGCAAATTGCCGAGTTCGCCACTTCAAAGTCTTGCACTTTCAACGATTTTTTTCACTTCCTAGGATTAAATTGGTCCTTAAATGATGTTAAGCACACAATTTTGGTCCTTCAAAAGCAACCAAACATAGCAGGCGTTAAAAGGGGGGGGGGGGGGGGGAGGGGGGAGGGGGGTAAGAAAGAAAAGAATGGAAAGAAAGAGGCAGAAACAATGTGAAGATTATCTCCGTCAGGTCACCAACATCCTACACCGGATAACCCTAACTAAACTCCGTCTAAGTAATCACAAATTGGCAATAGAGACGGGTCGGTATGTAAGACCTTATAAGAAACCGAAAGAGAGGATCTGTTCTATCTGTAAAAAAGACGTAGAAATACACTTTTCAATTCTGTGCCTTGCGCATCAAGAAAAAAGAAGTACTTTATTTGAATACTTAAACAAAGAATACAGCGTATCAGTAAACAGAATGGCACCAGATGATGTTTTTCTGTTTTTAATAAACCCCTCGAGCAAGAACAAACCAGTTAAGTTAATTGCAAAGTACGTATTCGACTGCTATGAGAAAAGAAGATCATTTGTGTTATGATTTTAAATTATTTGGATAAAGTCGATGTACATTGGGCTGTATAAGAAGACTCCAAATAAAGCATTGTCTTGTCTTCTCTAGTCTTGGGAAAAAAAGAGAGGGGATTGGGGAGTGAAGAAAGGGAACGCCTGCTATAATAACCCCGTTTTGTTCACCTCTGCGGACGCTGGCGATCGCAAATTCTGATTGGTTAATCAGACAATAGAACAAGCTTGTTAAGAAACCAAACTGGCGATTTCAGTTAGCCTGCGTCGTATTGTCAAACATTTTCCGAACGATGACTTCTCCGTTAGGCTTCAAACTCAATGCCAGTGCCTTCAGCTGAGTGCTTGGCTTTCCCGTAATATCTTCTATACTACAATAATTCAACAAAATATCGGCACCTTGTCCAGCGAGTATAAGTGTTACTTGCTCAGGCGTCTGTGTATAAAATGTTTCAATACCAGCAATTCACGATTCTGCGTCCGACGAGACACTCACTGTCGAGCTTTTTACAAACAAGATTTTTCTAGAGTTAACCTTTCCAGGTCTTTTTTCTTTCAGCTGTTCACCGTCAGATTCGAGACGTTCCTTTTTCACGTCACTTCTTTGTGGCGTGATAGTGGTGGGAAGCTGTCTTTTGCTTCGATCTTCCACAGCCTCTCAATCTAAATCTTCGTCGACAATAGTGTTGCTTGCAGCTTTCTCGACGAAACTGGACAGTTGAGTTGCGTTTCTACTTTTGCGAGCACAAGGTCTGCAGACCCGTTCTGACAAGTTTTCGTTTCTGGTTAATCGCAACCCAATAGACCCGCAACAATGAGCTAAATTCAACCCCGCACATTCAACTCTTCCCGACAGCGAAAATAAATTTTCAAATGAGGCTGGTCCTCCCCCTGAAGAAAAGTTAACTCCACATGATCTAAAACTGCTATTTTTTAACGTTTACATTGGGTTTTTTGTGGGAGTCGCGGCGCCGACATTCTGTTGCGAAGATTTTCTCATGCTCTGCAGTTACGAAACGGCCCTTGGCGATACATTCCCACGTGAAGTCAGTCATGCAGAAAAGCGTACATCTAATTCTGATTAGTCGTTGAAGTCACAGCTGGGATAATTGAAATAAGGGGCGAAATGCAAAAGACGCGGCTCTTGTAGCTTGCGTTCCCTTCTTCTCCCTCTTGCACCCCCCCCCCCCCCCCCCACCCCCACCCTTTAACGCCTGATTTACTTTTACTTTGCCGTAGGCGGGAAAGGTGCTCAAAATGCATATTTTCATCCCAGCACATCCCCACATCTTCTAAATATAATATCTTTTCAGACCAACCAAGGGAAGGTCCAAAAACATAGAAACATAAAAATATGTTGGGATTTAAGCGATTTATCAGTACAGCCGATCGACGAAATATGCCTATTTTCTGTTATGACTGTTTACAATACACGATGGAAGGTCTTAATGCAAAGCGCAATAACATAACATAATAATTCATTAAACTGTTAAATGTATCAAGTATTTTAAACTTTTGGTGACTTTTAACACAATAGAACATCCGTCCGATCGAGTCGTCTTCGCTGTGTACACAAAACTGATATCACATGATGGCTCCCCATTGTCACGCGTTCCTATATCTGGAATTGTTACACCGCGAAAACATTTTTTGCTAGACTGCGAGCAGTCTCTTTTCTTTGCAAAGTTACTGCACGCGAAACCTAACCACGCCAGCGGCGAGGCCGCTTGTCGCGAAAAACGAGGGCGTAAGCCCGAGAAGAAAAAATAAGAGACTGCTGACTCTTTTGTTCTGTCTGGGGACAACAA
The DNA here is from genome assembly GCA_964035525.1 of Porites cylindrica. Taxonomy (NCBI): domain Eukaryota; kingdom Metazoa; phylum Cnidaria; class Anthozoa; order Scleractinia; family Poritidae; genus Porites; species Porites cylindrica. The sequence goes on along the minus strand of OZ037777.1, from coordinate 51,363,357 downwards.
AGATGTCAAGGTAATTTAATTAATCAATTAAAAGTTTTATTACTAAGATTACTGCTTGGTTCGCTATTGTTTGCAGTTGGTTGTGACGCGTGACTACTTTTATTGCTTGCAATCTCACCACGGACCAGTTAATGATCTGTCAACAGCTGTGCAATTGACCAATCGGTTACTCCGTTTCTGGGCTGACGGAGGGTTTGTTTACTACAAAAGAGTCAGCAGTCCGTCTTTTCTCGTCTCGTCTCAATCCCTAAATCATAATATAACATCGTAGTTTGCAATCGCGCTGGATGAGATAAGAACTGGACGGATTTTAAGAGAAAAGACGGACTGCAAGCAGTCTAATTTTTTGGTAGTCTCACTAAAATTGAAAGGCAGTAAATTATTTATCAATAGAGTATACTATTACATTTCTTGCTGTTTTCGTTGACAATCTAAAAAATAAAGAATCATGCATGCACAAGTGCCTAGTGCATTAACAATAGCAGCTTTTTAGTTTTCCAGAACAGGCTCAGGTTCAGGTTAGCATTTTTAAAACAATTGGTTGTCGCTATGAGCTTTCGCTTTGTTTTGTTTTATGTTTGTCGTTCATGTTTGCATTTGTTATTTTTTAAAATATATTTCATATTTCTGGTAGCCTGTGGTATTAAACTGACGAGTACCTTTTTTCAGGTCTTATCAAGCTCCCCGACTCAGGTTTAGCCCCGGGGGTGACTATGAAATCTACTTTTGGGGCAGCGGACCCAAGAAGGTCACACATCTGGACGATTTTACGGAAAGATAAGGGACAGTTAATGGTCTAGTGGCCAGCAAGCAAACATCCCCCCTCGTTATTATTCTGGAGCAAATATTGTATCTTTAAAATTAGGTTACCATGCATTTATAACTGGCATACTGGTTTACCTCGTTTAGCGCTTTCGATTTCTTTCATAATCACTAATATATAGATTCAGATAGGGCTAAAAGCGCAGCCCTCGTTGATATACTTGGAGTTGTACTCCTGCAAATAATAAAATCGTGTGATGCTAACCTGCGACCGCAACGAGAATTGCAAAAAAAAAACAAAATAAAACATCAACAATAGGTCTAATAGACCTTTTTACCGATACGGCGACCATATTGAATTAATTCGATTTAAGGAGTTTTATAGGATGCCCAGGGGGCATGAGCACATTTTGTTTGTATTTTCGAGCGCTTTTCTTAGAATAAGATTGTAATGGGAAAAAAGATCCTTGTGCCGTGTTTTGATGTAATAATGTTCGCCTTTTTCTAGTTTAGTATTAGAAATATGGACTTTCATTGTATATTTCTCGGGAAAAAGGCGATAATTATTACATCAAAACACGGCATAAGGATCTTTTTGCCCATTACAATCTTATTCTAAGAAAACTTTCTCCCACAAAGCGCTCGAAAATACATGCCCCCCTGGGCATCCTATAATACTCCTTAAATCGAATTAATTCAATATGGCCGCCGTATATCGGTAAAAAGGTCTATTTGCGAACTTAGCTTTCCGCCTATCTGGCGGGGGGGCAGGGGGGTATACAACAAAGTGTTATAATTAGAGACTCTCCGTCCTGACTGTCCAACCCATCACTCTTTTGTATACCATTTTTGACTGAAGAGGTGTCCCTTGAGGGGCAGAACGCAACGCAAATCGCAGACGAACGTTTACCAAAGCCGAGTGGCTCAAGTTTTGTCGCAATATGTTTTCTAAAAAAATCATTTGAAAAAATTATTTTCGGTTTACTTAAAGACTATGCATACAAGGACGATGGGGAACCTGGAGAAAGAAATGGCAGCAAAGCTGTGGTGGAGGCAATTGCTGGCAAACGCCCTCTGATGTATGATGAGTACAATCTTTGCGAGGAGGCTCACATAAATCAACTCTTTTTCCTTCAAAAGCAATTTGCTTAGGGAAATTTACAAGCATTTTGAGATTTCATTCGGCACAAGAACCACGAAATCTGATCTTCTTCAAAAGATAACTGAACTGGTTGTAGAGTGCTCTTGTGCAGTGTAAAAGGTTGTTGCAAAAGACGCGATCGCGAGAAGAAGGAAAACGACTCTAGATCGGTCAGTTTATACCCTGCCTATTATTACTCATTTTTCTTCCGTGGGCTAACTGTGAATTCACTGCCCTTCAGGAAAATCACCAGCTTAATATGTGCATTCGAGAGAGAATGAGCTAGATCATTCTCTCTTGGTGCATTTCTGCAAAAGCGGTACAAGAATTAGAAAATATGGCGCTATTAATAATTAACCACTTTTCGCATTAGCGAAGCTTTCGCACGCGCGAAAGAAAAAATGGAAACCAGTAGATACGAAAAAAATTGGTAATTACATGATCGTGCGTACGTCTGTTCACCCCTACTATCACCACACTGACGCCAGTAACAGATAAAGAGCTAGAACGAAAGACAAAACAAAGAAAAAAGAAAGGAGACGAAGTTCATCGAGGAAGAAAAAACATAAAAAATTCAAAGCTGGGATGAGAAAATAGGAAATGCTAGCGGCCAGCAAGGTTCATTTGAGCGAGGGGGAATGTTTGCTTACGGGCCACCAGACTGTTCACTGTCCCTTACCTTTCCGTAAAATAGTCCAGATGTGCGGCCTTCTTGGGTCCGCTGCGCCAAAAGTAGATTTCATAGTTATTCACGGGCTAAACCCGGTACATTTGAAACCAAGATGGCGACCTGTTAGAGAATGTGCTTGATCCCGACGATTTTACGGACAAATAGAGGACTGTGAACAGTCTAGCAGGCCTCCTGTCAGCAAGCACACTCCAACCCCATCCCTAGCCCCAGCCTGAGTAGGGAACCCTGATAAGACCTGAAAACAGGTACTCGTCGGTTTAATACTACGGGCTAGCAGAAAATTGAAATATATTTGAAAAAATAACAAATGTAAACATAAACGACAAACAAAAAACAAAACAAAGGTCGCCAAAGTTTATATCGAATAACTGTGTTGGATTACAAATTAAATAAACAAAGGGAACTAAATTAAGTGGCATAGGTGAGCTTCGAACCCCGAAGTGCTAGCTCCGAAATCCATCACCTGTATCACTACACCACGGAGGATTTAACTATTGTAACAAAATTTTCTTTTATTTCACATATTTTTAGTGGCAAACCTAACAGTAAATGCTTGCTAACAGTGCTTAACCCTAATCACGATAGTCAGTGCGCTTACTCCTAGATTAGGAAATGTTTTGTGTAAACATAATGAGGTGTCCAATGTGGTTCTGGACGATGGAATCTAATGTTGACCATAAATAACACATTTTCACAAAGAAAGAGATATCGCATTTATCTCAGACTTTTGCAATATTCATTAACGTCCCCCGCGTCCCCGTCCCACACGTCCCCACGTCCCATACTTGATATCCCGAAGTCCCTCGTCTCGCGTCCCCAAGTCACAAGTCCTCACACACGCGTCCCAATGTCCCCGTCTCCTTGTCTCTGTCCCAGTTTTATACACATCCGTAAACAGGCACACCTGTAGTATTAATGCGTTCGGCTTAAAGTGTTTACTTTCCTAAATGATGTTCCATTGTGTTAAAAGTCACCAAACGTTTATACATTTCATGAATTATAATATGTTATTGCGGCTTTGCATTAAGACCTTCCATCGTGTATTGTAAACAGTCATACTGACAGAAAATAGGCATATTTTGTCGATCGGCTGTACTGATAAATCGCTTAAATTACAACATATTTTTATGTTTCTATATTTTTGGACATTCCCTTTGTTGGTCTGAAAAGCTATTTTGTTTAGAAGATGTGGGAATTTTGCACAGTGCTAGGATGAAAATATGCATTTTGAGCACCTTTACCGCCTACGGCAAAGTGGGTGTAAATCAAAAACTTTTGGTAGATATGAGTTGCTTTTGAAGGACCAAAATTGTGTGCTTTACATCATTTAAGGACCAATTTAATCCTAGGAAGTGAAAAAAAAAATCGTTGAAAGTACAAAACTTTGAAGTGGTGAACTCGGCAATATGCGCTATTTTTACTCTTTGTCACTGCAAAAATTTGGCCGTGGGGTGCTGAAGTGATTTTCCTCCCGAAAAATTTTATTTTGAAATATTTTGAAAAACTAATGCGGTTTCAATTTACTTTTGGACTAAGATATATTCATGGGCAAAGTTTAACGGAAATTGATTCTCCGACCGAAACGCAGTGGACCGGTTTTAGGGAGACTCCCTCTTAACTGCATCTGTAATCAAATCCTTACAGAAACAAACCGCAGGATATAATTGCTCAGTATGCATGACTGACCCTGTTAATGTTGGACTCAGAGCGGCAGAAATTTGATTTGCTCAGTTAAAAGAACGAAAACCTCTGATGGTTATTGAAAGCTAATTCAAAGGTCTCGTTTCACACTATCACGAGCTTATAATTCGCGTCTATCCTTTCAACACTTCATTTTACAATTCAGTTCAGTCTGTAGTTCATGTTACAGTTACGCGGTCGGCGGTCAATTAAGGGCGGAAAGAGCTCTGTAAGGGAATGTTTACAGGCGTTCCCTTTCCCCCTTTAGTCTCCCGTCGTTTTTTTTCTCTTCGTGAATTTTTCTCCCGCGCTCTACTATCTGAACGCCTGGAACAAGGTAGTCCATCAGCCAGATGTCTCCTGTTCACTCCCTTGGACAATTCAATCCCTCCTTACGGATATCTACGGAGCCCAGTAAGTGCCATTCAAATTTTGCGCTCAATTTTTTCTGTCTCGACTTTTTTCTCGCCTTTAAGTTTTTTTCCCGACTTATTTCTCGACTTTTTTCTCGACTTTTTTCTCGACTTTTTTCCCGACTTTTTTCCCGATTTTTTTCTCGACCTTTTTTCCCCACTTTTTTCTCGACTTTTTTCTCAACTTTTTTCCCGACTTTTTTTTCCACCACTGATCACATACGCATGCCTCAATGGTTCATTTCGGCACGTGTGGAATAGGAACAACCACTCATTCCACGTTAAGTGGGTAAATTACCATTTTTTGGTGTCCATGGCAAGTTTTGGGGACTCAAATTGTTTTCCTATAATCATTTCGCTGCAAAATACTTAAAATATGCCCAAATAAATAGCGACAGTACCCTTTTGTGCTCCTGTAGACAGTAACTTTGAGGGAATCAAGGCCAAAAGTGTCCAAAAAATGCAATTTTGCCATGTCCACAGAGAGGGTGGGTATAGAAGGTTACGGTATATTTGTGCTTGTCGCCTTATACTATGGAAACTAATCAATCCAATGTCTCGGAAGGGACCTAAAGTAAAGTCCTACATGATCATTTCTCACTGCAGGTCAGTTTTGTGGCATTTAACTACAGTGAACTGGTGTCCGCTATTTTTATGAAACTTCCGTTACCGATCTGAGAGCAGATCACAAGTGGCCTAGAAATAATATAAATACTGCGAATGATTTATATCGGGTAAATATTACTTAAGTTTGCTCTTTTTGATACGCAATACAGAAAATGAAGAGCAAAAGCCTGTGGAAAGAAATTCCCTCTCACAATAGCAGGATTTAGGGTGAACAGTTAAGGTTGTAACTTCCGTTACTAAGATTACAGTACGAAAAAATTACAAGTGGGTCGTACTGATTTTTTTAATATCTTCATCAATTCTCTAACTGTCTCTTTGCCAACAACTAGCCCGTGATCAACTACCAGCCTCTGAGTCATTTGCCTATACCCAATAGTGCTACCACTGCCTCGTAGTTCTTCCTCGATAACTTCGCAAACCTGCCGTGGATCAGTCCTATTAGCTCTTCTTCCAAGACCACGACATCTCAGTATTCGCTTTAGTTGACGAATACTTAAGCAAATGCCGTGCAAAAGAAACAAACACATCAAGATCTCGCTGTAACCCAGACCTAGATGAAAGAAGTGGTCGATTATGTCGTCACGTTCTGCATGTGCTGGGAGAGAGAAATAGCCTGGCAGAACACATGTAGAGGGAATTACTATAGACAGCAACATCGTATAACGAAAAATTCTTGCGGCCATTTTGTTTGCGCTTAAATGTCAGCGGATTTACTCCAAAGTCAGGGGGAAAAGTCGGAAAAAAAGTCGAGAAAAAAGTCGAGAAAAAAGTCGAGAAAAAAGTCGAGAAAATAGTCGGGAAAAAAGTCGGGAAAAAAGTTGAGAAAAAAGTCGAGAAAAAAGTCGAGAAAAAAGTCGGAAAAAAAGTCGAGAAAAAAGTCGGGAAAAAAACTTAAAGGAGAGAAAAAGTCGAGACAGAAAAAATTGAGCGCAAAATTTGAATGGCACTTACTGGGCTCCGTAGATATCCAATAGATCACTTGAGCGTGTTAATAGAACCAAGCTCCTCGGGATCCATTTCAGTGAACATTTATATTGGGAAGAGCATGTGCACAATTTATCAAAGTCCTGCTACAGTGTGCTTGGCTTTTTGCAGAGAATTAAAAAAATTAAAAACTTATCTCACAATAACCCTCGAGAAACTCGAGTTAAGCCGGCCTGTCTGGTTAGGAACTGGATGGATACTTCGCTGCGAATATCGCCGTGAAGGTGCCTACTTTTTTCTTTCCTTTGTTCTTCTTCTTTCCGTATTGTCTAAACTGAAACGCAGTTTGGAGAAACATAAAGTAAAACAAGCTCGTTTGTGGAGTGAGATTTACCGACAATTGCTCTTTTATCTCCATTTTCGATCGCTCGTATTTTGAAGCTGCTGGGCCAAATTGCTTCATTGGTTTCTGTAAAATACTTCTGAAATCAAAATTTCTAGCCAGGATCATTTCTTGATCGCCAGAACGGGCGCAAAAACAGTGAAAAAAAAAACATTGGGCACCTCGACGTCACAAATCGATGACGTTACTGCGACTACCAACTCGACTACTCTCCGCTTTATTAGGAAATGCAACCGCTCAACTTGCAAATTCATTTGACTTTATAAACTATTTTAACGATTTAATAGAACGCCAGAAAAAACACAAGCGGAAAGTCGAACGTACGGTTTCGAATTGCGCTCGAATTTATTTTTGTCAGTATGCAAATCACCCACCCTCTCGCTTACTTTCCATCAAACTTATTTTACATTATTTTTGTGAAAGCTGAATTCTTTCATGTGAATTTACACTAAAAGGAAAAAAACTTCGAGGAAACGTTGTGTTTACAACCACGGCGATACGTATCTATTTCGCTCCACTTGCACTTATACTCTACACCTATTTCAATTAAGGTTGCTTCAGAGAAGAATGATGCATGATCCATTTTTCATAGCCCGCGGTGCATTATTGTAGCAAGTCTACTAAATAATATACCCGCAACGAGCTTGAACCTAGAAAGCAAACGCTGCTGACGCTTCTATGCTACGCCAGCAGAACGTTAAGACAATGTACTTCAAAACACTGAATCCTATTCTGGGCTTTTTAATGTAAGACAGTGATTGGAGGTTGGGTTTTCCTCTGTGATAATATGCAAATGTTGCAAATTTTCAACGAGTTTGCCTGGCTCGGGCACGTGGGAATTTTGGATGGAGTTAAAAAAATAAAATTCAAGGTGTTTCTTGAACAACAATAAATAACTTAACATTACGTGTTTACGTTAAAACTGAATATATAAAAAAAAGAATAGCGTTGATTTGCTTTATTGAAATAACCAGCATTCTGGCCCATGCAAAAACGCAGCTTAATCAGGCGGTAAAACCCTATTCATTTAATGTTGTTAAAGGAAGAGGCTTCCAATTTTTTACTATGAGATTTTAAAAATGAAATTTTTCAGCTCGCTTATACTTAAGAATTTTAGCAGCCATTTGACTTGAAAGCTCTCTCAAGTGAACGCCTTTTCACAAATGGTCTCCATTATTTCAATGAACGTGAACAAGACTAAACTTTCTGCTACAAAAGGGTTTACCATGGTGCACTGCAGGCCATACCCTGGTCCCAGAGGTTTTTCTTGATTTTTCTTCGAGAAAGAGATCAAGAGGAAGCCGCGAAGCGGCGACAACGAGTCGCGAACGCGACGAGGAGAGAGAGAAAAACCTCTGGTTACCTTGGCCTCGAATCTCACTTTCATGCAGACGACAGCTGTCAAACACGTCAAATTGCTAATAAAAGGAGTGACCAATGGCAACTTAGCAAACACGTGCTTATCAGCCGCTATTTTTTTAAGTGGGGGTAGACCTGGGGAAATTATGTTATGAACAAACCATCTCCACTTGGGTGGTAAAGAGTGATTTGTTAATCGGGGTCAAGCTAAAGCATGTGTTAACGATGGGCGACAAGAGTCCAGGAATAAGAAGACCACTTTATAAAGAAACCGACATTGTTCCAAACGACTGCTGCAGGATTTGCAGAATTTATGTAACAGTAAGTGGCCGATCTAAAATCAACTTTTTTGGGTATAATAACAAGGATTTTTCACAAACATTGTCATTTGTTCTGTCGGCAGTGTGCCAGCGGGAAGTTGTAAAGTTTGCAAGAGTCTATCAATCGCGCTTATTGCATTGTTTACTTCTGCGGGGCGCGCCGTTCGCGTCGATTCGCGGGCATTCCCTTCAAAATAGTAATATTAATATGTATTCTGGCAATCTGGCTCGCATTTTGGTTTGGCCACTCCATTTCCTTTTTTTGTGGAACAAGAACGCTAGGAAGAGTCATGCAGCACAACAAACCCTTAATGTTCGGAATGTACTTTCAGAGGTTTTTGTTGACCCAATAGACCTATTCGGCTAACTCAACGTTGTACCCAATTCAAACCCTTTGGGAATAAAAGGTTTTGTTTCAGGAATTTCCATATCATTTAAATGTGAATGCCACATTATAATGCAAATGCTATACACAAAGAATCTTATCCCTGGGAGGTTTGAATTGGGTACAACATTGAGTTAGCCGAATAGGTCTATGCCAAAAATTACGTTGGTTAGATCTTTTTTGGGCGTCGCAGGAAAATCAAGCTGCACCGAAAATGATTTCGTACTTGTACAAAGTTGTATGTTTTTTTTCCTACAAGGAAACTTTCATTCCGTATTCGGAGATTTTTTATTTTGCTGCCCTAAACAAGTTAGTTTATTTAATGGAATGACGGTATTGTAACAGAAAATATACTTTCCATGTCCGGTTGATAAAATTGTGAACACATCCTTTCGACTCAACGCAGCGAACAAAGCTTTCTTTTGTTGTTCAGTGAGACTCAGGAAAGCGCTCATTAAGTACCGAGGTCAAAATTTCTTCGAATATTCTTTCAGGAACAACATCCATGTCAAAATCTCGAAATATGGCGTGCCTTTACGTGCATTGGTCCCGTGCAAATGTTATTGCGAGTGCAGCATACAAACAATTTTCTTCCCTAGTAGAGAGAGGAAAAATGAGGTGTGAAAATCCTCAGCGTCCCCTCGGTAGTTACAATTAAACGAGCCAATCAAATTGGTTTGCGTGTTTGAAAAACTATCAACCAATCAACGCCCGAGGGTCAGATCCTGACCCTGTCGTCTGCATGAAAGTGAGATTCGAGGCCAAGGTAACCAGAGGTTTTTCTCTCTCTCCTCGTCGCTTTTGCGACTCGTTGTCGCCGCTTCGCGGCTTGCTGTTGATCTCTTTCGCGAAGAAAAATCAAGAAAAACCTCTGGGACCAGGGTATGCAGGCCATGGTTCACGGGAGCAACCTTAATTAAAATAGGTGTATGCAAATTCCCCTTCATTCGGCGGATCTCGCTAGAGACAAAAATGTCGCCTTTAATTGCTCAGATGCTGGCCTTTTTGGGCACTCTGTTTATTTTGACTATGGCTTCAAACTTCTCATTCCAAAGTTTTAATGCGGGAAAGTTATGAGAAACGCTGTAACTGAATAAAGTCATGCAACACGCTGTAAGACCGCATAACTTGATCTTTCTGGTATCTTTTGTTCTTTAGTATTGTCTCCAAAACAATCAAGAGGTTTCACCAATAGTCCTTTTTAGCTTGTAAGTTTTGTTTCCCCAATACAGGTCATGTGATAATACTCTAGAGAACTGTTTCTTTCAAATTTCGTCTCTTATGTGCATATGTACGCATAATTTATGAAAAGACAAAGGGCTAAGTTCCCCTGGGACCTCTATTGGGAAAACAAAACATACAAGCCAGACGCGTAGAAACTAGTAATAACCAAAGGTTACGGAGTGCGAGCGACAACGATCGAAGGTCAAAACGCTTTTGCTCCAGCGCTGTGCTTTGCGTAAGTTTCACGTGGCAGATGGTCAAAACACGCGTGATCAGATTACGAGTGATGGAAGGTCCAAACGGGCGCGGGCTTCTCTTATCGCCCGTAATAATTTGATTGACAGAATAATTTGCATTTTCTAGCAACACATTTCAATTGACGGGATTTTGTAATGAAGTAGACTCCTGTTTCTGTCTCGCTTTGCATCCACGCACATTCCACGTGCGATGCGCATTTCGACAAAATTATTAACTCCATCCGCCTGCAAGGAACAGACTCTAAGGGCAGAAAACACCTAATTGAACAACAATTGAATTGAAAACACCTAATTAGTCTCATCTGAAATAGACCGGCGGTCTTAAATTCTTGATAAGCCGAAAAGTCTGTTATTCTCTAGAGATGCGAAAATTGATTTGTATACCTCTTCTGAACAACTGGGGAGAGTTTATGGCTATGAAAGCCATTTAGCCAAAAACGTTATTTTCTTGATTCGATGCATGCAAAAGCAAAAATTATAATAGGAGGGTGCCCTTATTGTTTGCACGTCAGTTCAGAACTATTTTTTCGCATACCGTATTTTACCTCTTACATTGATGTTAATGGCTTGCCTTTGAGGCAAATGTGCAATAATTTGTGTTTTATGGGTCACCTAGTGACCATATGGTAGCCATGGTAGCCTGCAGTGCAGGCGTTTTCTTTGAGTGCGCCATGTTGAAACTTTCCGAAGAGAGGAGGAAATGGGGCGAGTCAAAGGGAGCGGGGAGGGGGCGGGGAGAGAGAAGAGAAAACGCCTGCCCGAAAACACTGCGAAAATGAGAAACACCCCCTAATTAGACGCGCGTGACCGCTCTTCCAGAAATGAGTAGCCGACAATAACAAAACAATCAGTCACTCCAGTCCAAAGACTCGCATTGTCTTAAGAAAAACAAGCTGGAGTTTATCATTGTTTTTATCTTGACTGAGTGACAATGCAATTCTCCACAGCTGATGAAGCTTCAGTTTAACCTGCAATTCATTCTTCTACGTTCATCTCTGCAAATCGCTATCCGTGAGAGTTTAACATCCTGCAAACAATTTAAAAAACTAACGAGCTGGGCCCAGTGTGATAAAACATTGCAGGAAAGCATCACATTCTCGGACTAGAAAGAAAATCGCTAAGTTATTCAGATCCTGAGGCACTTTGGACAAAAATAAAGAACCTAACAGCCTTATTTAGCGACAAAAAGAGCTTTACGCTTCGGAAGAGGTCAAAGAAAACGCTCTTGCATCAGAGGGCAAATCATGAAGACCAGAAATTCAAAACCCACGGAAAATCAATAAGCGTGTCGTGACCTCTCAGTGTGAAACAAGCGGCTAAAATCACATTTGCTCAGTCAAAACATAGAACCCTCTAGAGCATTATCTAATCGCCATAAAAAAAAAACGTATTGGAACAAGCAGCATTTGGCATGAGGTAAAAGTGGTGTAGGTTTTAGTACTGCGACCAAATCTTGTCCTGATGACCAGTGTAGAAATCGCTTTGACTTTCTCATTGTGTAATACATGCGACATTCTCAGCCGCTCCAATTCAAAAAGACTGACGGAAACGGAATAAACAATATAGACTTACAGTTAATTGACAGGCATCAATCTACTTCCCTATCCCGCACCAATCAGGAGCTCAGTTTGCCAGCGTACGGAGTCACCCAAAAGAACAATGATATCGGGCAGGCGTATTTTTTTTCTCCCCTTCCCCTCCCCCTTTCCTTCTTTCCCCCTCGCACCTATCGTAGGAACCGTAGGGGTTACTATTTCTACTCTCCCCAATCTTCCACTTTCATAAAATCAAAGATGGCGGCTACAACAATATTACAAACACGAACAAGGTTTCGCCCACCTAAAATACGCCTGCACTGTAGGCTAACCATATGTAAGCAAAAAAACACCTTCCCAGTTATAACGTATGTACATTATGCCAAATGGACGCTGTTTCCAGATAAATTACCTAATTTTCCATCATTTTTTTCGTGATCGAGAAATACACACGTTATCTCAGCATCTGCTCGCAGCACTTAACCTTCTTTTAGGAACCAATAGTTTTGTCTTATGGTATCTATACGTTTAGTCCGTGTATTTCATTCAGTTTTTTATCATTGTTTTGTTCTATTATTCGTCATAAAACCGCCATACAGGGATTGTTAGTACAGGAGCATGGTCTATTCATTACGGAACAATATGCAGTTTGATTTAGTCTAGAATTTTGTGCATGAAACAATGTTCAGAGTCAAATACTGCTAAATATTACGATTAAACATATTTTAAACTATATTTTGTGTCGCCAATTATTTGTGAAAGCTTAATACATTTGCACATTAATAAAGCTGTTACTTATTTACTTAATTACTTACTATATGCCGACTTCAAGTGGACGAGGTCGACAATTAGTTCATGGCTTTGCAAACCAAGTACAACGTCAAAAAGCCTTTTGTCATAAGGCGTATGGATTTTAGGAAACTAGGTCTGAAAACGGGTGTTAAAAAGGACATATGAAACAGGCTTGCGATTTGAAGAATCCTGCAGCACACCCCAATACGAATTCCGAGGGTTACGCCTCCCTCGCTACCAATGGGCAGAGAGAGTTTTATTGTAGATTTGTTACTTAATGTTCCTATGGCTGCCTTTAGTTTTTTAGAATAAAACGTCATTGTGGAGCAATCGCTGAGCGTCGTTTAGATTGCAAAAGCCTCATAATCTTTTTATTTTTTAAATTCCCATATGGAACCGAATAACGTACATGTTGTAGTGGCTCCACTGTAAGGGTTTTTTAATCTTGTGTCATTCGTAACTGGCTCGCGTAATAACTATTGTACCCTGGGTGCCAGAGACTTTTCTAGCGCGGTTTCCGGTTTCTGTCAAGCCTTTATAGTGACCCGCGCGAAAAGAAGGCGCCGAAGATGTGACGGCCTTTGGCAAATCCCGAAAATTCCTGCTGCACGCGAGAAAAACCTCTGGCGCCCAAGGTATAACTATTGGTCACACCGTTATCAATCACGAATAAGATAAGCTTTCGGAAATATCACTCGGTATATTTTCAAAATTCCATTTGTTTATACTCATCTATAGCCTTTAATAAATAGCCAAGCAGACTACACTCATCAGTTTCTACAAATACCGCGTTCTTTTGTTAAAATTTTGGGAGGTTCATTTTGCACGATCGAAGAGCAAAATTCACTTCTCTTGAAGCGAAGTTTAACGCAAATTTCATCGTCTCAATAGTAAAACTACTAGTTGCCAGACTTTGAGTAACAACTAAGATCAGGCTTTGATGCAGCCTTTGTTACTGTGTGAGGGAATTTGAAAATTCAATCATTGCTATGTTAAGGTGTCGTTGATGAAGTTGATTTTTCTTAAAGCATTTAAACAAATGTTCCTTAAAGAGCGTATTGATAGAACCGTAATTATTATTTTGGTAAAGATAGATCATGGCGGCAAAGCCTTTTCACATTATGGTTCTCGGGCTGATACTGATCTTACTTAAAAATTAGGAACATGTATAAAAACATTTTAGCTTCAGAATACAGCATCCTTCTATTGATCCCAAGCTGTACCCCAGTAATAGAACTAGCTCTACTGGCGCTCGTGATTGCCAGACTGGAAAGTTTGTGTTTTCGTATTTACTCGCTTGCATAAAACGCGGACGTTCACGTGTAATCTTCATGAACTACTTTCGTAACAACAACGGACAACGGATATACTACAGGGAAGAAACAAAGAAAGATATAAGAAAATCGAGTGAAGAAACAGTTGGTGTAGCTTTTTGGCCAGACCTAACTCAATACTAGAGATAAGCATTTCGTCACAATGCGTCTGTCAAAAACAGTCGATAGCGTGAAGGGAAGGTTGGACATGCAGCAATGTGCAAAGCACTATGTCGCGTATGGCAAGGGAGCCCATTTGGAACAAGCCGTCGAAGCACTGGCGCCCTAAGGCTGGTATTTGCACGATCGGCGTAAACTGCCCTATGGCAAGATGTAAAAAAAAAATCTCAGGAAAGATCAATATTGCGTACTGATTTTAAAATGATCGAGACTACATTTTGTACGTCTCGGTCACAACGTAAGCGAAACACTAGCCTCTGCTCAAAGGGTAGAGATAGTGTGAAGTAGTATTTCAAACACGACAGGCACTGTTTCATCCAATTTCCAGACACCGAGAAGTGGGCGCACAGACCTACTTTTTGTACTCAGCTGAGTTGTCATTTTTATGCTAGAGACGATAAAGCCGTCATAAGACGACTATAACATGTATTGTAGAAACGGCAAATAAGACAGACGCATTTAACGTCTGACGACATTAACGTCTTCTGTTAAGTGCGTCGCTTAGACGCACTCACTAACAAACGACTTTAACGTCTCCGACGTTAAATGGGCCTAGCCTAAAAACGGGACGGCGTAAACTGGGACGCATTTACACGCCCAACCCGTTCGAAAACGAATGGGAAGAGTCAGTGTTTTGTCCTTTTCAGAAAACTCTGTTTTGTTCAACGTGTACCTCTACTTTTATACGTCCCGGTCTTACACCAGACGACTTAAACGTCTCCAGCATAAAAACGGCCAGTTAATAACTTGTTCTCCTTTCTTTCCACTTTATACAATATTTTACTCACTGGAAGTGAATTAAGTTAACCCAGGGTCATAAAGCGAGAATAACAGAGGGAGCTGCAATTTCTTTTGTTTTACAGTGAATCGTCTTTCGTTTTTTAACAACACAGTAAAAATTTATCGTTTTCTATCTAACGTGACGCGTTTTTTATTCTCACTGGACGAAAGCTATCCGTCTTATAATTATGGAGACGTGGAAAATTCAGATTTAGCATCCTTCTTCACTGCTTAGTGAACTCAACTCCAGCCATTTAAAACGGACCCGTGAAGTTCAATTCTTGCTAGACAGGCAGAGGTGGAAGCCCGAGCTTCTGTCATGCCGCCAGCTTTAGCTAAGAGAGAATTTCAAAGAAACAACCATATTTATTAATGTCGCCTTGCAAGTCAAAAAAGCAAAACTCAAAGAAAAGACAGGGATGGCTATAAATTCAAACTTTTAGATTGAAACTTTTCATGCGCATCACATGTTTTGACTCTGAGAGGTACGTAGTGTGGTACCAAATGAACACTGTTTTTGAAGGAACGGTTAAGCTTCTAAGAAATAAAACTGTGGTGTTGCGGCGGTGGTGGCGCCTGACATGCAAAACTTTGGTTTTATCAACTGAGTTGATAAAGTAGTTTGGCCTCTGTAGAGGGATTGAGAAGCTGTGGTTTATACTGATCAGATGCTCAGTTTTGAAACACAATGCTATTTGATCCGTTCGATCAAACTTTCAGCCAGAGGTGACGTAGACTAAAAACTTAGCAAAAAACGAGTGGAACTGCGTGTGTCACTAAATGGTGATGCAGATTGGGTGAAAAAGGGTGAGAGGTAGTCAGTTTGTCTAGTTTGAAAGGGTCACTCTCCCGGGCGATAAACAAATTAGGTTTGACTCTCCCCTACCCTCCGGCTTCTGAAGCCCCACTCCCCTTCCCAAAACAGGTAACTTTCCTGAGAAAAAGCAGATGGTGCTATTTTTGTCACCTCATAACGAGTTCTTTTTCGTTTTTCGTGTTGCTATTTTCGATATTGCTTGTTTTCTCTTGATCTGGCGAAGTTCTAGAGCAAAATTGTTCTCGAAAATCCCAGAGTTTCTCAGGAATTCTTGAAAATTCCTTCGCGTTAATTTACACTAAAATTCTCGAGAATATAAAAAAATGGTATTCACTTCACATCTGATTTATGTTTTTCAAAGCACCTTCATAACAAGAACAACAATAACTGGTATAGTCTTCAAATAAAAAGACACAAACTAAAATATAAAAAAGTCAAGTGGAAAAGCGGTTGTCATAATCTCTTTGATCAAATTGTACACGTGAGATAAGCGTGCCCGTAGTCACAATACACGTGTGAAAAAGAAACGCCAGAGTTTACGCTATATAGCATTTCGAAGTCGAAGGTGCGTGTTCGTGGTGGTGGTGGGAGGGGGGATATTAACAGAAGAGACAATATGGGCTTACTCAAAAGGAAAAAGATGCCAAGCGTCTCTTATCGGTTTTTCGGGTCATGAAGGAGACCCTATATGTTATTGTCTAGTATTGATACCATAAAAGAGATTTCTAGTAATCATTAGTATGAAGGGAAAGGCAATATAGAGAGTGCATGAGCCAGGCTACGGAGATTATGTTCAAGGCCCGTTATTATGCGTTATAGCAAAGGTTACTTAATAAACATCTATTCTGAAAAGTAGGCGTCGTCTTGGGACCTCTGCTCATTTTGGAATATAGTTAAAGCTCATGTTGGAGGTGTGGTCACTCGGGTTTATAAATTGGCACCACCTACCATAGACTAACATTCTCCCCATGGAGATTATGGGGGAGGTGCTGCATGCTACAGAAACCGCATTAAGCTCAACCAGTTTAAGGCTAGGTGCATATGCATAGCCAGGTGCGCCTTTACCTACTCAGTAGCCTTTGACGTTGCGAGCGAAGGTTGTATTTTTGCCGTTCTTTATAAAGATAGTGAATGAAAACGAGTTCTCTTGCAAGATTTTGAGTCATTATTTTACATTTAAAAGAATATTACGTTTGAAATCAAAGAGAAATTAATCATATGATTTGATAATTCAGAAACCTAAAGCCCCAAAGAGGTGACAATAAACTGCAAACTAGGTTAGAAGAAATAAAGATGATCCCTTACTGCTAAGGCTTTGAGGAAATTTGTGTATAAGAAAATTAACGAATTCCTTAGAACATAGCACGATGAGATTCATCTTATTGTCCCTTTCCCCAAAAATAAAAACCAATTGCCAACGCGCTGTTTAACCGTGTTGTTTTGTTGTCCTTCTGTTGCCGTGGTCTTTCTCTTTTAGCCTGCGTAGCATGATAGCAGGCGTCAAAAGTGGCAGGGGATTTGGGGAAAGAGGAAAAGGGAGGTGGATTGAGGAGAGAGGGTAAGGGACGCCTGCTATAAGAACCCTTTTGTTCATTTCTGCAGACGCTGGCGTCGGCAAATCCCTGATTGGCAGAGTCATGATGAGTAACTTATTGACGTGTATTAGTAAGAAACAACCATGATCCAGGAATCAAAGGAATTGTGTCCTATAGAGACATATTTAAGCTTTGGAAGATCCAAATTACTCCATTCATGTAGTTACTTCACGTTGAAATCCGAACTAGAATAAACTGTTATAGCTTGTTTAGCAGGCAGAAATGCTCAGGAGGTTTTCTATTCTGGATTTGTCCAAACACCGAGCGGCGATTCGAGGCGATTTTTGTCAGGCATCTGCAATGCCGATCCACAAGACCACCGGTTATAATATTTGAGAAACCGTACGCGCGCCTGTTCCGCAAAATCATATACCGCCTTGGATGAACTTCTAAATGGTTTGTAAAGAGAGAGCTCAAGTTTCGGTTGGTTAACACTGTCCTTTGAGCTTTTTAAAAAATGCTCATAAATTACTTTCCCCTCAGGCTGGCGACTGTTCCGTTTTTTGCGACCATTGTGTTTGATAAGGCAAGACCAAAGGTTTTGTGTATTCACACGAAACTGATCGTTGTTTGTCGTGTTTGCTACAGGAACCAGAACAGCAAAAATGTTTCATTTTGCTCGTTCCGGTAAACAAAGTTATTTAGTTTGGACCATGCTGGGAAGTGCCCCTATATACTTGTGATTAGTCATGTATTGACAGTTGCCGTCATCGGATTAGTATGGAAATTGATGAGCGCAATACAAAAAACACTGACTCTTAGGGACGGACCATTAGAAAACTTATGGTGGGGGGGGGGGGGGGGGGGGGGGGCGAAGTACAAAAAAAATATTCGCGCAAGGGAAAATTAAATGAAAAAAAATTCATGCATGCCAATTAACCCTAAAAAATATTCATGCTACGGCCTAAAAAAAATTCATACAAGGAATTTGATAACAAAAAAAAAATTCCTGCGGCTCGAAAATTCCCCACCCCCACCATAACTTTTTTAATGGTTATGGGCGGCGGGGAGGGGAATTTTCGAGCCGCAGGAATTTTTTTTCGTTATCAAATTCATTTTATGAAGTTTTTTAGGCCATAGCATGAATATTTTTTCGGATTAATTGGCATGCACGAATTTTTGTCAGTTAATTTTCCGTACTAGTAATATGCTGAAAAAACCATATGCGGAAAAATGCCTCGTTAACCTGTTAATACCTTGTGCAAGGCCTACGTATCACCACGGAAAACGGTTTATTATATAGATACTGATGAAATACCAGTCGCGCGCAGTGAAGATATATACTATTTTTATCTTTCACGTGTGAGGATATTGGTGTCGCCATGGTTACTAACATGATTAGCCAATTACAAGTGAGCTTCCCGTTTTTAATAGAGTTTTCGAAGTTTTCACGACAAACTGAACTTCTCCGGATCCTGTGGAAAGGCTAAACAAACCAGATGTCTGATAGGCGAAAAGCTATAACCAGAATCTGTTTTAAAGTACAACTCCAAGTACGATTAACCAGTATAGGTAGGAAGAGACTCAAAATACTAAATCTGAAATGCAACACTCTCCCGCGGTCCATGAATATCTGGGCAGAACAGGCCAGAAGATTAGCAAGTGAATTAACGATGAAAAGTAAAATTGAGATCAAACAGCGAAACAGAGACGGGGGCACAGGACAGTTTATTTATGATCTCCCTATGGTTTTTCAATAATATTTTGTCATGCGGCTACACTAAGCTCCAGAAGTGTACAACATTAAACTACTGTCAAAAAGTTGTAGAAATGTAAATACAATATTACTAAGTATTAGGTATTAAAATTAAGTGTATGTTTGTGCAACTTAATTTGGTTTGTAAACATTCCTCTAAGTCTATTAATTTTGTTGTTCAATACCATTCCATCTAGTTGTCTACTTTTTTCTTGTTCCCTCCTGCACTGGAAAAACCAGGGCATCAGTAACTACTTAAGAGGGTATATGTTGCTTTTAATGATTCCCTAGAAAAGACAAAAACAAATCATTATGAAAATTAGGTACGCACTCCTCCCAGCCTAAAACACGTCCGATCCAACAAAAATAATTATTTTCTGCAAAAAGTACAATCCCATGCATCGGCCGCCATTTCCTGCCAGCACAACCTCCTGTGTTAATGGTGAGTGGTCCGCTTGCAGCTGTGCAGTGATGCAGTCTAGAAGTGCGTGTGTGTTACTGTTAACATATTCAATAATTACATGTATACTATTCAGAGGAACTACCCCAATTTCAAAGTGGCACCAGCCAGAAACATCAGATTTTCTCAAAATCTCAGTAGTAAATACTGAGTGTGTACATGTATTATATACAGTCTGTAAAAACACTGGCAATCTGTTAGGTTAATTATTAATGATTAACTTACATCTTCATTGTACAGCTGTTCAATCCATTGCACTGGGTCGGTGGTTTCAGTTGTCCCTAAATAACTTGTTCTTAACTTTGTGTGCTATTTCTCTTCTGTGGCACTGTAATCTTGAAATCCGTATATATGTGGCTGTAGACAGAAAAAAAAAAACACTTCACTTTCTTTGTGAAAGCTCATTCTGTGTAGGGTTTCCTCTCTGAGTATTGTCACTTGCACTGGATGTCTATTCAACAAAGGCCTTGTTGAATAGAACCTGTGCATAAAATGTATACAACTTACTAATAACAAAACTTGCCTTTTGCTTACCCTTTCCTTATATAATTATGTAGGTTAAAAATTAACTTTGTTCCAGCTGTTTGGCATTATAAATTGTAATGCTGTATTAACATTTATCTTCCCTGCAGCTAGCAGCCTCTTTCCCCTGGTACTACAGAAGACCAGGGAAAAGTCAGCCTTCTTTTAGCAGGGGGAAATAGTCATTTCATACATGTAGTTTAGTTTAGATCAAGCTATCCTACAAAAGGATCATAGTACTAAAAAGAATATCCCTTTTGAGGATAGTCTGAGCAACTCACAAAGCTAATTCTGCTAAACACTCCCATAAACTTTACTGATGGGGGTGCTCACACACCCCAGGCCTACCTGTCTGCTAAAGGTATGAGAAAGTCTCGGTAATGGTTGCTATAATACTTTGATTTAGAATACCGGGTACCATAGGGAAATTTATTGACTTTTCTTTTTAAGGGACTAGCCATTAGCACAGTGATATCCTTGGGGGGTGGGGGAGGGGGAAGCATAAAAAAAAAATCCAGTAAAGGTTTGAGAAAAATACAAAATCTCCCTTGCCATCAGCACAAAAAAATCCCATCCCAGGAGAAGATGAAGACTGTTGCCATTTCATTTAAAAAAAACTAAGAGTCATCACTCAGCAAAACCATGAAATTGATTCATTCAACCCAGCTTGGAGCTGATAATCCAACTGGACCACAAGAAAAGGACCTTTGTCTTTTAAAACGTTCCCCCTTTGCTCAAAATTATTGTCTACATTTGATAATAAAATGCAATATCGTATTCAGAGGGAGATGTGTAAAATAAACTAATGTTTACTTGTCCTAACCCTGATCACCACAACCCACACGACCTCTAATCCCTACTGACAGTTTATTTATACGACTTACGTTAGAAGGAAACAAAAAAATAAACAACAAATTTAAGCATTTTAACTCTATTCTTCATAACAAAAAATAATCACAATGGGAAGTCATAAAAAAAACACTTTGTGCTGGAAAGTGCACCTCTGAGGGTCTAGATTATTTCATTCTTTTTTTCTAGGGGGTGGGTGGGGGGGGGGTGGGTGGGTGGGAGTGGTGCAGGGCAGGCAGGCATGCCCCAGCCTCCTAGATTCTAAGAGAGTCTTAGTGACCTTTTACCCTTACAGTCTGTAGCACTTCCCATGACACACGGGTAGCCACCTTATATCAGACACTGAACATATTGAAACAGAACTCTCTGTGAATTATCAAAAGAAAAAAGAAAAAGACACAAGTGCAAGCATTGCCACATAAAAAGGTATTTTATAGTGGAGGTGTATGTAACCTGTTATTTTCAACATTTTTAGTTCTCTGATGAAATCTAGGGAATGATGTGTATGCAACTGCAATTTTAAAAAAATGTTCATGGGATTTCACCTGAAAATAAAAATCATTCACAGACACATTTGGGTGGGGAAAAGAAAGTTCTGCAGACAGAAAATCTCTTGAGCCTACATAACTGGCCAGATTGTTTTTGCAAAGCGACAAGAAGTGAGCGTCTCCTCCTTATTCTCCACATGGCTTTACAGCTTGACCTCTACCAAAACTTTGTGCACACTTTCAATCCTGCCAGCAGCTACACAGGCTAGAAATGTCTCCCCCCCCCCCACCCCCAATCCATCGCATAAAATTGAAATGCTCCATCCCTTATAAAGTTTAGTAGCTGTTGATGTTGTTGTCCTTTGTCAAGGGTTCAGCTAACCCTTCCCACTGCACATGAAGGAAAAAAATCAACATGGCTGACTGAGACACTAACCTTTACCCCCTGCCCCCAACATTTACAAAAACCATAGAGGAATAAAAATCTTATATGAAAGTGGATCATCGCAGTTATAGACGCAACTTTTGCAGTTGTGAAAAGAAAGCAGAGGTCAAGGGTTTGAATCCCGTACAAGCCTGAATTTTTTTCTTTTAGGCTTTCTTTTCACAACTGCACAAGTATAATTGCATCTATAACTGCAATGATCTACTTTCATATAATTCTTCAGCCCGCAGTTCACATATATGATTTTTATATATTCATGTACAGTTAACTTCAATAAAAATACTCTCATACAGTCACTATTCCTTTGTTGTAAAATATATACTTATACATGTACATGAAGTATAAAGCTGAGCGATTACCTTTCTTTCAATTTGGTTGCATTTTTTTCTGCAAGCCTTTATGGCTCAAACACAAACTGCATAAGGCCAATTTTTAAACAGTCAAACATTCCACTATATCAATCACTAAGTGTATTTGTAAATAAACAATAGAAAAAACACTGAGAACATTAGGCAAGGTGTCTTAATTTAAGCACTTGCACAGAAAAATTCAGCAGCAACTATTATGCTTAATTTACACTATCTACTACAATGTGCAGCCTGTGTACATGTATTACAGCTGTATGTACTCATGATTACACCATATATATATGCTGTAGTGGTACATAATATCTACGTAATGACCAGCCTCCTCTCTATCAACAATAATTATTTTATAATATTTTGTTTACCTGTTTTAACTTTTGGTCTATTGTATTTCAATTCAACCCATATATAATACTCTTACTCTTACATTAAATGATAGAAAATCTAACGACAAATTCTCATTTCAAAACAATATTCTTTGACCGTTAAATGCTCAGATCACTGGTACCTTAAATCCTCCACAAAACGACACAGTCTCCGCTGTGAAGAGGACAAAAAAATATGATAATACCTTCGAGGAAAAAATTAATAATATGAGTTTGTGGTTCCTTGAAATTTTTTGCCTTCCAATGTCAAGATTACAAGAAACTTTTAAACTTTTTCTTTGCATCTGTATTTTCTAACTGTGCATTTTTTAGGCTTACAGCTGTACCATGAAAACAACGGCATATAAACCAACCCTCAGAAAGAGGAGAAATCATCAATTTTGAACATGCATTAAGTGCCCCACAGCTTAATATTCCTCCATCTTGCATTGTTCTCATGACCAATAACCAAAAATAGCTTGCACTTTTACTTTTTATGTTATAAAAAGAAAAACATTGGTGGGATGCAGATGCTGAATGGTATAATAATTAAAAAGGTAATTGAGGTCCTGCAATTTGGAATGCTGATCTATTGTACATGTATGCCAAGAAATTACAAGAAATTAGATGCTGATCACTGTTAGGGCTTAAAGGGTTAAAACATCACTCAGGTTAATCAAATATAAATTAAAGGTCCCAAGAATAACAAAACATGATCACTAACAAAAAAAGGTCTTTAATGTTATAAATAAATTCTCCTCATCAGTACCAAGATAGGAAATGTAAAGAAAACAGTGTGCATGGAGAATATGTACTGTATATTCATCTTGATAAGTGAAATTAAATGAAATAGAATATTTAATTAAAACAAATGTACATTGTCTGCATGTTCCAACACCCATGACCAAAAACGGATGCACTCAATTTCAAGGAAACAGGCAAAAGTATAGTACATGTATTACTCCTTTAATTTATAAGCATATCTGAGCACAAACAAACTTATTATCATCATTTCAAATTTGTTTTAATAAACCACACAAAAATTAAAATTCACAAGATTTACTTATTTTTGGTCAAAAATGTTTTGTTTACACCTGTACTTATGTTAAAGCTTGAACAAAGATTCATTCACTATAATTTACAAGCATTACATGTACAAATCTTTGTGGTAATATTAGTGCACGCAGTGTATGCTAATTTTAACCAGTTGCAAAAATGTTGAGACACTCCGATGAAAAACCGGCCTTTCTTATTTCAAATCGCTGCTAATCACACTAATGACCAATGATCTTTTACTGCTAGCAATTTTCATAAGGGGAGAAGATGGGTATGACAAGCACAAGATCATTGACAGGCCATTAAGCCAAAATAAGGTACACTGTCTCAAGTACTTTTGCAACTGCATGGTTGTAGATTTGCTTGGTGCGGCATGTATGAAAGCTTACCAAAAGGGTTTATAATAAACAGAAATTGTAATAAAAACAAGGTGCTGGCACATGTATATTGGGAGTAATTTTAAATCAATAGTGAAAGGAACAACAAAAATGACAAAAAACAATATTCTTTTGATAAGATTCTGGTGTTTCAAATCCAGCTTAACTCAGTAGATAATTTAACCCTTTTTTATAAAAGAATTATCATGATGAATAATCAGCACTTTTATTTGCTGAAAGACATGTTACTGTGCTCATTTGTTTACAGGAAACTTGCCAGGCGCATTTGAGAGGCATTATATGTATGTGCAAATCATAATCACTTATAAGCAAAACAAAAGAAATAAATTATATTGAGCTGATCTCAGGTGACACAAGAAACAGCAGTTTTTCCAAATAGTCATTGACTCTAATCAGTTTACATGTATGCAAACTTGTTAATTATGTCTTCAGTGCAAAATTAAGTTAAACACATTTCATGCTGTACTTTGCTGTACTTTGTTGCTGAGCAAAAGTTCAAACTCTTCAAAACTAGACCCATAACTATCAACTCTGCAGGCTTCTTATGGAAATAAAGTTTGCTTAAAAGAATGTAAAGAGGTGCTTTAGTACTGAAGGGTAATTGGGTTTCGTTCAGGAGAAGGCAAAATTCTTGGGTAGAAGTACATTAGTGTAGAGGCATGGTTAAAATGTTGAATTCCATTGGGCTACATTATTTTTTGCATCATTGTCCTTACATGAGAATAATATTAATAAATGGAAATATGTATACAGTCATGTAAAAAATATTATAATCAATAATTATGGCAAAGATCTTCTGTGTACATAAGTCTTCCCTTACCCGCATTAATATTGTAAACACAGAATTGTTGTACTGTTTACATTTCCAGTCAAATGAATAGATATCACAATTAATCATTCAAATACCGATATAGACAGCTACAAACGACATGTACTTAATGCAATCACAGAAACTGTACAGTAGAGATGATCATTGGACCAATGAAAAATCCAGTTAACCAGGGGTTTCAATAAGTTTTTGCATAAGTGGGTACTTAAGAGTAACAGGCGGGTATATTTGCCAAAGGCCCCAAGGGTCTTCGACCCTAGGGGGGTCCGGGGGCATGCTCCCCCGGAAAATTGTGAAGTTCTAGACTCTCGCAGATGCATTTTCAGGTCTTTTTTTGTTGCTTTGTTTTTACATTTTTTTGCTCCTAAGTCAACTAATTTAAACAAATTTGAAGAGAATTATGTTACAATGAAGTAGTCATAGTCAAAACCTATTTTGCCAAATTTTTGGGCAAGAATTCGAAGCTGAGATGAAATTATCTGGTCTTAGTTGAAGTTCATGTGAAGGCTCCAAGCGGGTAATCAGCCGTTGCAAGCGGGTAGATCTACCCGCTACCCGGCTACTATTGAAACCCCTGCAGTTAACCATAAACAACAAGGTATGCTTGGTACAGTATAGATTCAGGATGTATTTTGTAGAAAATGCATGTATAAAGAGAAGCTGTAAAATTTCAACATAATCAATTTATATTATGATCATGCTCAGAACTATTCTACACAAATAAAATAAATAGCAAATGAAACAAAAAGACATGTACACATACAGGTGTATGTCCAAGCTTTGTTCACTTTTCTGCCTCGAAACAAACAACATGAACATTAAAAGGAACGTTACATGTGAAGAACCCTGCAGTAGTACATTACAGCGGTTCCCAACAATACGCGCCCTCAAAAGGTTTTTTCTGTTTGTTGAAACCTGAGTTTTGTGTACATTAATCAACTGTTTCCATTGTTACCCCCTTGCTTTGCTAGAGAAATTGTTTTACTCAATGAGCAAAACATTGCAAGAACATTTTCGAATGACAAAGGATTATTTTGCTGGGATGGAGAATTATATAATGGTGAAGCAAAGTGGACGATGGCTGAATGAATTAAATCATAGCCGAAACACTTTCTGTACTACGCAAAGTTTTTCAGGTTGCTAAGATTTTTCGATTGTATGAAAACATGAGCCATGAGCAAGTTCTGCAATCAAATTTAAAGTCGATGAAACAAAAGATATCAGGTATCAGTCAGAGAAAAAATTCTCCTAAGAAACAAGACTCTTTTTCCAAAAAGTGAATATTACATGAATGTGGATTTCTTTAAGTTGTAGACTAGAAGTATCTTTGATTTCTACTTTTCTTCTTCTTCTTCTTAATGTTTTATTGTACAGAACTACAGTAAACACCCGCATATAAGAACACATGATTTCGGAGGTCAGGCTGATTGAGTTCTTATTTATCGGGTGCTTAATGACAAATCAGCCTCAAAATGTTCTTAAATTTTTATTAAGTAATACTATCCAAAACATGTTGCTAGAGGTATATTTTAAGCATATTTTAGCAAAATAAAATAAATAATTATCCAGTAATTTGATCATATTATATATTACATTATATCATAAACTTACATGCTTTGTAATCATGACACTTTTTCCATTTTATAAGAACAAGTTACAATTTTCAGGCTAATCTTGTTCTTATAAAAATGGGGCTTTATTGGCCAAATTTCAGCCTGGTGTTCTTAATCCGCTTGTTCTTATATGCGGGTGTTTACTGTTTAACTTCTATAGTTATGTTTACAAACATTGTGAATGTCGATTAAAACAACAGTATATTAGGGTTGTATAAATCTCCAAAAGGGTAAGTGAAAACAGGACCCTGGACCCATGCGAGCTACAGCAAGAATGGTGAAAAAGCAATACAGTGTGGGTTTAGATTAGCAAAACAATAAGTTTGCACAATGTATCTCACTTTTTCATTGCCATCACTGCATGACTACCACGTGAAATTATTTCATGTTTTATGAATGACACAATACAAGGATTTTCTGTTTCTATTTGTCTGGACTATTGGCTGCCCGAACAACCTGTCACCATGATCTTTTTCTTTCAATTCTCTCAAGAATGTCTCTAAATTTTGTCCTTAGAGCTGCCAATTGATAAGAGTATTTCCATTTCAGCTCATTAGTGGTCATTAGCTGATTTTATGTCTTCAAAAACTCATTAATAATTCATAAAGAAAAAACAAAAGACATCGCTACACTTTTTTTTTTATGTCCAATTCTTTAAACCAAAATAACCCCAAACCTAAATATTAGTGCAACAGTGAGTTGATCTGTATCAGAGATTTTGAAGCCATTCAATGAAAAACTCGCCTCCAGTTTTTAAACCTGATAATATGCTCCTGCTCGTTTTCTAAACAGCACGTGATGTACAATGCACACTTGTACCTCATTGTAGGTCAACACACAGGTAGCCCAAGCTTGAAATATGAGCATCGGCGAGCATCGGCATTGTCGCGTAACATTCGAAATATAAGGATTTGTATGAGAAAAAAACCTATCGTCTCTGTAACCTACGAAAATGAAAGGATTTCAATAAAAAACAGCTTACCTTACTTAAAATGTGTGTTACATCTCTCCTGTGTGGTCCACGGGTCGATTTACGGCCGTTTATGGGTTTTTATGTAAACGGTTTTCTCTCCATATAAAGGTTTACCAAGGTTGGGTACTCCAGCAAAGCGGCTCGACCGATCCACCGAAGGAAAATGGCCGTAAATTCGCTCCAACTGCTCCAATCGCCTCCAAATTCTGCCTAGGTAACACACGATAGTTCTCCTTTCCATTCGTTATCTTGCTTCAAGATGCCTTTGCATCGAGAGTGAATCAAAGGTCACAAATCTATGCAACCTTTCCCGTCTGAAGCCATCAACTGAGGCTCGGCTTGAACTCCGCGTTACTGTTGAAAGATAGCGACACGGCTTGAGACTCAAATTACTCACACTCGGGATGGGAGACAGTCTCTGGCCCCCGTTGTTTTCTTTCTCGGGTATTGATGTCAACGGAAGCACGAGACTGTCTCCTACCCCGAGTGTGAGTAATTTGAGTCTCTGGCCGTGTTGCTATCTTTCAACAGTAACGCAGAGTTCAAGCTGAGCCTCAGTCCATGGCTTCAGACGGGAAAGGTTGCAGAAATTTGCGACCTTTGATTCGCTCTCGGTGCAAAGGCACGAATGAAAACGAATGGAAAGGAGAACTATCGTGTGTTACCTAGGTGGAATTTGGAGGCGATTGGAGCAGTTGGAGCAAATTTACGGCCGTTTTCCTTCAGTGGATCAGTCAAGCCGCTTCGCTGGAGTGCCCAGCGTTGGTCGGTCATGTTGAAACGCAGACCATGCAGACTGCAGACTGTGCAGACCATGCAGACTGTGCAGACTGAGTGTGCAGACTGTGCAGACTGAGTGTTATTGTTTTTTTACTTGTACCTTAATTTTCTTGTAAAATTTTTACTATAGTTTCCTGAAGGAGCGAGCACGATGGAGGAAGGTAAGCTGTTTCTTTCTGTAACTGTATTATATTGCCACGATTATTTAAATTTTTTTAGTAGAAGAAGCTTTTTCAGGTTAAGTGACTTAAAATAAAACCCTTTTTGGCTTCCTACAATGGCTGCGAGAGAGACATTTCCTCAATTTCCTTGATTGTTGATGATCGTCTTTGATTTCATTCTGTGACTTGCCGTCATTTCTTCTAATCTTACAGATACCGATGTCGTCGTTGTTAGCTCGTAAGATTCGGGCAAGACTTTTGTTTATGTATTTTTTTTATTCGATTCTCAAGAGTGTCCTTCTGGGCAGGTTTTCACTTGGGGATCGACAATATTATTGTATTTGCTCCATGCATTCACGCCAATAAGTGGTAGTGGTTTGAAACCGACAATCTTGTTCGAGTATCATGGTTCTTGTTTATGCAGCTCCAAAACTAAATAGTTAATTAGTAACAAATGTATTATTTGTACAACTCGAAGATGTGGAGGGGGTTTTAACGTGCATTGAACTAGATCCCCCGCGGTGTATTTTAGGTATATTTTGTCTTAATTTTCATTGAATATTATCTGTGAGAAGTTTCAAGTTGCTGTCGCAGCCGTTCTTCTCTTAATTCTGACGCTTACGGAACCGCCAAACACGTGGAAATCAGAATATTTATTTTTAGGTAGATATACCGTTGATTTATTTACATATTTTAAAGCAAGGCCCATCCCTCAAACGTCTAGCCTCCCCGCAGACGTCCTTTAGGGTTCGTTTGTCACGCATGAATGCGTGACAAACGAACCCCAAAGGACATCTGCGGGGAGGCTATCAAACGTCTCGGTTTGATATCCCGAGCTAACTACAATGACATCGGTATCTGTAAGATTTGAAGAAATGACGGCAAGTCACCGGTTTGAATTACAGAGTGAAACCAAAGACGATCATCAACAATCAAGGAAATTGAGGAAATGTCTCTCTCGTAGCTGTTGTAGGAAGCCGAAAAGGGTTTTATTTTAAGTCACTTAACCTGAAAAAGCACCTTCTACTAAACAAATAAATAATCGTGGCAATATAATACAGTTACAGAAAGAAACAGCTTACCTTCCTCCATCGTGCTCGCTCCTGCATGAAAGCGGCGCAGCTAAAAGCACATGAAACTGCTTTTACATCTGCCGGTAAACATGAGCCTGTGATTTTCTCATTTCCTACCAATGACCCTTGCAGGTACACATCAGTGCAACATATGATGGTGATGCACAGAGCACATAATGAGGGGAAGCAGGAAACTATAGTAAAAATTTTACTAGAAAATTGAGGTACAAGTAAAAAAAATAACACTCAGTCTGAACAGTCTGCACGGTCTGCACAGTCTGCAGTCTGCAGTCTGCAGTCTGCATGGTCTGCGTTTCAACATGACCGAACCTCGGTAAACCTTTGCATAGAGAGAAAACCGTTTACATAAAAACCCATAAAACGGCCATAAATCGACCCGTGGACCACACAGGAGAGACATAACACACATTTTAAGTAAGGTAAGCTGTTTTTTAATGAAATCCTTTCATTTTCGTAGGTTACAGAAACGATTTTTTTTCCCATACAAATCCTTATATTTTGAATGTTATGCAACAATGCCGATGCTCGCCGATGCTCGCCGATGCTCATATTTCGAGCTTGGGCTACCAGTGGTCGACATTAATTTTTTGTAGGTCATTCAAGCCCATTATAGCTCATTATTTATCACTGTATAAGCTCATCGTACCTCATTCCTTGTTGTAGTAACGACAGTGTACGAGTTTTTAAAACATAAAGTTTCATTTGCTTAACAAATGGGTGTTTCCAGCGACAGTGGTCTATCCACTTATATATAAAAGGAAAAATGTTAGCAAGAAGCAGAGGGAAAGGAGTAAAATTTAATGAAACCTAACATTCACATTCCCTAGTACATGTATGTACCTGAATCACTTTGCAGTTGCTGATGAACACCTCACAGATCCCGTCCCACATCCTTTGATAAGCTTATTCTGCAGTGGCTATAAAGACGAGCACATACAATTAAGGGGAATTACATAATCGTAAGTGGATTACCTTGTAAATTCAGGGAAAATAGCACATGTACAAAAAATCGGTGGGAAAGTGGCATAACTGTAGAGTATGCATAATGGCGACTTGGCATTATTTATCTTAACATCGCATCCAACAATTTTAGGTGCCATGGTGTATTGAACGCGAAAATACAACCATACCTTTAAAATTTCTGAACGGTCTCCAATTGTAAAATCGTAGCAAACCACTTTTGACATCTCTAGCAAGCAAAATTTCACGAGAAATTAATGCAAAAATAGCGAATCCCACAGTCGATGTTAGTTTGTGCTTCCTCGTCCGCCATGATACATGTTAGCAACATCGTCCCCAGCGTTAGCCACATCGATCAAGAGGGACTGAGATTGAATTTTGGACACCTTGTGACATATTATACCAATGAAAGATGCCTACGATGTTTCTCGGGGAATCGCGTTCTCGCCAACGAAGGGTGAATATAACGAGTATAACTGTATTTTGGCAAATATTGTACATGAAGTTTTAAAACATGTTTCAGATATTTCATGGGGCTACGTGATACACATCTAGCCCCGAACACTGTTGGTGGTTTTGGTGGATGTTGGAGTCTAGTCATCCACCAAAACCACTCGACCTGTCCAGACCGCACATATGAGCCCTTACCTATAAACATTGTTAAATCTCCAAAGAGGCAAGGGCTTTAATTTCTTTAGGCGCATAAATACGCTTCTGCAAAATACTGACGGACTTTTTAAGACCATACTCATAAAGCATAATAATTATTGACACAAACAAAATTTTAATCATGGTTTTTATATAAGTTCAGAACCCTCACGGTTCGCTTTATTATTATTGCTCATACTGTTATCAATCACAATAAAGAGCGACTTTTCGAAAATATCGGTCTGTATAACTTTAACCAAGAGAGGATAAAGGGCTTGATTTCGCTCATTTTTGCTCATCGATAATTAACAGGTAACCAACCAGGATATACTCAGTTCCTCCAAATACCGCGTTCTTTCGTTTAAATTTCTATTAGATTCATTTTGCACGACGATCGGATAACAAAATCTACTTCCTGTGAAGCGGAATTTATGGCAAATTCCATCGTCTCCGTAGTCAAACTATGACGACTTTCCAGACTATAGGTAACACCGAAAATCGTGCTTTAATTAATTAAGCGTTTATCGTGCATAAGAGATCGTGCTTTTATTTAGCCTGATGAGAGGCCCTGCCAGGGTAAATTCCGACAAGCGACATGGCCCAAAAAGTAGCGACAGAGCCTAAAATGAAATCGCGACAGGCGACAACCTCCCTCGGCCAAATTGCGACAGTGACGCCAAAGCCGAGAATATACGACAAAGAACGGTGGTTTGGCTAATTTATCACCAGGCTGAATACCAAGGATAAGTAATTTTCGTCAATTTTCCTTGCGCTTCAGAGATTGTCTCTCGTCAGGGAGTTTCATTGGACCCTCCTGAGTGCGTCGCGTTGGCCCGTCGTGTAGTCTTCATTTACGCAACCCCGCACAACTCCTGGGAGACCTTGGAACTAGGTTGTCCGTCAAATAGCTCAATTTCACGCTCGCTTTACATCTCTTGTAATCACTACTTTCATATATAGACCATAATGCACCTGGTTTACCCCCAAAATTTTGCATAACCATTGTTTCCAAATTATCCAGTGTATTACTGTTGTCCCAAGAGAAATCGAAAACAATGGTTATGCAAAGTTTTTTTTGTTGTTGTTGGGGGGGGGGGGGGGGGGTAAACAAGGTGCATTATGGTGTATGTGAAAATGGTGAATACTTTGCTTGTTCCTGAACTTCTCACATCCTTGTCGACCGTCGACCTCTGTCATACGGTGACGACGGTGGAGACACTAGGGATCAGGTACTGGCTTAACCACCTACCTTCCAACCGCTCTCACAGAGTAGACCACCGTTAACCGGCCTTCACGTACGATTTATCATGTCAATTAGTCTTAAAATGTTGAACGTGGTTCACTTAGGGTGTGTTGACAGTGTTCCTTTAAGCGAATCTAAAAACGGATTTCTGATCCGAGATTTGCCGGATTTCGCGTTCGAAAGGAACGTGAAATTCGAAATTGCATTTGTGACCCTAGCAACCTTTCGCAAACGCGTGCAATATGCTTGACAGCCTTAGCCTCTCAAGAAATGACATGTGTTCTATTGTTTGACAAATTATGCGATTATACCGTGCAGAATTTTGTGGTCGGCAGTTCGAATAACGACGATGGAACATTAACAGATCAAGAAAGGAGCGCGTTAAAGTTGAAAATTATCTAAAGGTTGTCGGCTCAGTTTGATCCAGTTTCGTAGCTCGGTCTTTTGTGTAACACGATCGAGTGCCTATCGCGTTTGTAGAAAGACAGCAGGTATTTGTCCCTTTTACTTATTTGTGTTTTTAAGCAATCTTTAGCGACAAATTGTCAACACATGGATATTTTACTGTACCACTATGAACAATCTTCTAGTGTTTTCAGATGTCTTACGGCAAATGGCAGCAATTAGGAAACTCTACGGGAATACTTCAACTGGAAATACAGCTGGATCATCTGACTAATTTCGAATCCACTGTGAATGGAACAGCGTAGATCACTAATCCGTTAATCTGGATTCGAATTCTTCGGATTTCAAATCCAATGTGAATCTTTTTTCAAAAAGGATTCACCAGATCAAAAATCCGAATTTGGATTTGCCGAAAGGAACGCGAAATCCGTTTTAAGATCGAAAATCCGTTTTTGGATTCACCGAAAGGAACACACTCTTATTTGTGAATGGCGATGTATAGGTGTTCTATACGCGAAAGGTTAACTGAGAAATTGCACAACTGTAATGGTTTCTTTACAACGCATCGCTATCCCCCTTTTCTAAAATTCCGACAAAGACAAAGGATTTTCGTTCAATTTCCGACAGCGACGTGAAGCATTAATATCATCGACACGAGACGTTTTAAAATTCAGACGAGCGACATGGGAGCCCCCCTGGCAGGGCCTCTGATGAGGTCTTACCTTTCCTTAAGGAATATGAAAGTGAATAAAAATTTAATAACCTTAAATAGATCGAGGCAAGGCATGTATTATGCTACAGGTGTATTCACAATCCATGTATTGTGCTACAGGTGAAGTCAAAATGCCGTGTTTTGCGATACAGGTGTAGTATTTTTAAAGTCCCTCTGCACTCGCGCTAAAATGATGCCTTCATCGTGCTTAAAATTTGTGAATGGTCGCAGAAATAATTGCTGGCCCAATAACCGAAATAATAAATAACCGCATATTGAGAAATCCTATTTTCCATCGATTTGGAAAAAAGGCAAGGATAAGCCCCTCTTTATCAAAAGTCATGCTGATGATAGGACTATTTAGAACAGCCGCCGCCCTAATGACCTCTCTCAAAAAACTGAAGATCTCAACTGTGTGCTCAATGCCCTCAGCTCTTGGTCTAGTCTGACTCTCACCTAGCATTTAACTCCACCAAGACCAAGACAATCGTCCTGTCCACCAGCCAGATGTCTCGTGTTCACTCCCTTGGACTATTCATTCCCTCCTTGGGGATATCCAGTAGATCACTTGAGCGTGTCAATCTAACCAAGCTCCTCGGGATTCATTTCAGTGAACATTTATCTTGGGAAGACTGCATGTTCACAAATTGTCGAAAGTCCTGCCACAGTGCGCTTGGCATTTTACGGAAAATTAAAAACTTTACAAGAAATACTTATCTCGCAATAACCCTCGCGAAACTCAAGTTAAGCCCTGTCCGGTTAGGAACTGGATGGGTAACGAACATCGTCTTGAGGTTCCCTACTTGTTCTTTCTTTCTTTCTTTCTTTCTTTCTTTCTTATTTCCGTATTGTCCAAACTGAAACGCACTTTGGAGAAAGATAAACAAATTCGTCTGAAAAGTGAGACGTACCGACAATTGCTCTTTTATCTCCACTTTCGATCGCTCGTATCTTGAAGCTATTAGCCCAAATTTCTTCAATATTTTCTGTTAAGTACTTCTCTAATAAATATTTCTAGCCAGGATCATTTCTTGACGGGAAAACAGGCCCAAAAACAGTGAAAACAACAAACCAAGGCACCTGGGCGTCACAAATCGATGACGTCACTGTGACTACCAACCCGATATAAAGTCAACTCGTGCTTCTGTCTCGCTTTCCAATCCATGCACGTTCGACGCGCGATGCGAATTTCGTCAAAATTATTACCTCTATCCGCTCGCGTGGAACAGACTCTAAGCGCAAAAACACCTAATTGAATCATAAGTCTCATCTAAAATAGACTAATGTGACACTGTCTTTTATCCACTTCCAGCTGATTTTCTCTTGAATTACAATTTGCTGCAACTAGTTATGTCACTGGACGTTATGTTAGAGACATATATGTTTTAAAAATAGTTTGGTTTCCAATGAAGGAAAGGATAAATTTTCATTTACTTCAACTTGTTTTCAAGGCTTTATATTCTGACGCCTGGCCATCTTACCTCAAGATCAATGAGGTTGCCCATACAGGGCTGCTACGTTCTAAATGCCGCTAAAAGATTCACACTGTAGCAGTACTACACGAACAGATGTTAACAGTCGCTTTTTATGAATAAATATGACTAATAGCCTAAGAAAAAAGTCGTATTCTGAAAATACAGAATTTAACTGTTGGTTAGTTGTTATTGTTTTCCCGTATGACGATCCATTGAGTGTGCAAGAGACAACAATCGCAAACCAGGGAAACATTTTTGGAAATTACTTCAGTCTATATCTCTCTATATGCCGCCTGACTACTGTATTGTACATTGCTTTCTCCTTTGCGTAGTTAACAGAAACTTTTGTTCATAAAAAAGACCAAAACTCTTCGCCCAAGCAATTGCCGAACGTTGCACTGAATGGTTTGCTTTCTGGCGTTTGCTTTCAAACCGGCGGTCTTAAATTCTTGATAAGCTGGAAGGTCTGGTTTTCTCTGGGGATGCCAAAATTGATTTGTATACCTTTTCATCACATAATATGATTTCGAAACCCATTAAGCTGACGGGCGTTCTGGCTTAAGTTTGCTGCTCTGACTCGAAAGCGTCGAAAGCGTTTGTATGATGTGGAAAACTTTACCAATAATATTGTTTGGATGAGGCCGTCTTAACTTTTGGGAGCCACGTGACCAGCCGCAACCGGGGTTCTTTCTCGAAGCAAGAGAGAAAACCCTGGGAACGCGGTTATTTTTGCGAGACCTGCCGATCGGATTTGTCAAGTATTTTAAAGATTAATCTTATTTTGCTGCTCTTACACTATAAGGAGTTGCAGACCTGTCCCTTTATGGCTACGAAAGCCATTTAGCCCAAAAAGTTATTTTCTTGATTCCATACATGCAAAAGCAAAAATTTAATAGAAGGGTACTCTTATTGTTTGCACGTCAGTTCAAAACTATTCTTTATATAGTGTACCGTATTTTACCTCTTATATTGATGTTAACTGCTTGCCTTTGCGGCAAATGTGCAATCATTTATGTGCTTTGTAGGTCACCTAATATGACCATATGGAGGGACAAAAACGCCGTCACACTTATAATATGCATACATCATGCCAAACGGACACTGTTTCCAGATAAATTACCTAACTTTCGATCATTTTTTTCGTGATCGAGAAATTTAACGCTTGTTATCTCAGCATCTGCGTGCAGCACTTAACCTTCTTTTAGGAACCAATAGTTTAGTCTTATAGTATCTATACAATTAGTCCATGCATTTCCATTCATTCATTCTTATCATTGTTTTGTTCTATTATTCTTCATATAACCGCCATGCAGGGATTGATTAGTACATGAGCACGCTGTATCCATTACGGCACAATATGCAGTTTGATTTAGTCTATAATTTTGTGCATGAAACAATGTTCAGTGTCAAATACTGCTAAATATTAAACATATTTGAAACTATATGCTGACTTCAAGTGGACAAAGTCGACAATTAGTTAATGGTTCTGCAAACCGAGTAGAACGTCAAAAAGCCATTTCTGATAACGCGTACGGATTTTAGGAAGCCAGGTCTGAAAACGGGTGTTAAAAAGGACATACGAAACAGGCTCACGATTTGGAGAATCGTGCAGCACACTCCAATACGAATTCCGAGGATTACGCCCCCTCGATACCAATGGGCAACTGAGCAAGTTTTATTATAGATTTGTTACTGAATGTTTCTATGGCTGCCTTGTTTTTTTAGAATGAAACGTCATTGTGGAGCAATTGCTGAGCGTTGTTTAGATTGCAAAAGCCGCATAATCTTTTTATTTTTTTAAATTCCCATGGAACCAAATAACGATGGCCTCAGTAGAAAAGATCAGCATTCGGAAATATCACTCGCAATAATTTCAACATTCCATTCGCTCATTTTTTTTACTCATATATAGCTTTCAATAAATAACCAAGCAGACTACACTCAGTTTCTACAAATAGTGTGACCGTTTCAGCTTATTTTGGAAACGAGCTTTGGATGATTTATCAAGTATTCGTGTATCAGCTGTTTTTCAATTCTAGCCTTGCTTAAATAGCAGTAACAAATGGACCGGCAAATCGATTGCTCGCTCAAATTGGGCCTAGCGCCAAAAAAGGCGCGGCAGAGACGCGCGCATGCTTTCCTGTTGAATGTTTTTTCTTTGCGCCATTTTCCATAAATTAAATTCCGCATAATTATGTCATTCCGCAAGCCATGCCACGTGCCATTCCGCAAACTCGATCATTCCGCCTTTTACCCTCACCGGGCCTGAATTACCACATGTGACATTGTAAGCATTGACATGTATGAACAAGCGATACGAGTTACGGCAGCAAGCTAAAAGAACGCAAAGCGAGGATCTATGGCGAGAGTTTAAGAAAGCTAGAAACGAGGTTACCCGCCAGCTAGGAACGGCAGAAGCTTTGTACTGGAAGAATTAATTTGCAAAAACTCAAAACAGCAGAGATTTTTAGAACCTTGTTAAGAAAGTTAAGAGGCAGGAATGTAAACAAAACACTATTGGCCCTATTAGAGATGGTTAAGGTAACATCATTTTGTAGGACAGTGTAAAAGCCACTCTTATGAATGATTATTTTTCTACTATTAGAGAAAATCAACCATACATCATCTATAGGATCTCTCCCACATGCCCCGACCTCACTTTGCACTACCCCACGTTCCTTAAGGATACATTAACTATCAACCCAATACTGCTAAGAAATATTTCAAAAATGTTGAGGAACAAGTCATTCGAGTTCAGAGCAAAGTTTGGAGCAATTTATAGTGCTTCTGAAACTAAAGAGTGCGTTTTAAAGAATATCCCGATTGACAATCGGATTTGGTTTAAGAATAGGCAAACACTGGAATTACTTGTACCCAGAATTCGGAACTAGTGTAACATTGCTGTTTACATAATTAAGCAAAAGGGTTAAGAACAGGAGAGAAATAAGCACTTTTCGCGTGTCCGTAGTGTTGCTAATCGTGCCTCTAAGACTAAACGATGAGTGCGAGGAACAAGATTTCCATTTACTTTATCAAGTGTTCCATCCCTGGTTAAGGCTCGTACTTGTGCCAGAGACCCCGGGCAACAGCATTTCCTCTGTATCCCATACGGTGTCTCCACTGAAGCACACGTATGGCATGCATATAGCACAGGAACATACCAATATAATGAACTCCTGCACATCAACCATAACACCTTTTTTGAACATTCTACGCGGCTGTATGACTGTAAAAGTTACATTCTGAATAGCATTTACAAACTGGTGACCGAAAATGATTTTGTACTCATACATATTAAGAGCCAATGTCTGTAATTTTCGAGAATCGGTTGACAGTCGTGAATTTGTGAATCTCTTCATATTTTGCCCACATAATCTCTATAGTAGACTTATTTCAAAAATCACATTAAAACTTGTAACGGCTTTTTATTTTTTCCTGAATCGGCCAAAGTATGAAAAACACCAAATCGGCGCTCTTTCGAGTATGAAATTAGCGAAAATTAAGCATTTTCTTCGCGCTCGTACATAAAAACGGGACGATATCTCTAAATGAAATCAAGTCACAAGGAAAACACAGACTTGTACTTTATAATTCTGCAATTATCTTTAGATAAGCTGTTTAAATGTGACTGTGTTGGCCGCAAGAAGAAACACGATTTCGCCTGTTTTCAAAAATGGCAAATTTGACCTAACTTCACCATCGAAAAAAACAATTGATACACGGAATTTCAACATGAAACAAACACTATTTTAAAGCACATCCTTTGCCGTTTCTTGTGTTAAAAAATTTTTGGCGGCATTACAAAAGTGCGTCGCTGAGACACCGAAACGTGCAGCGTATTTTCTCTCGTTGGAACGCTGAAAACAAGCTAGCCGCGAGTGTGGGTGCACAAAAGTTTTTGCTAACTTAGCTTCTTTTACAAGGGGCACATTACGGGAAGTTCTTAAAATCTTTTGAAAAAGGCTTTTCAATTTGATGGTTACAAAAAAGAGCTAAGTAGATTAACACTGCATTTGATTGCACGCAAGTAGCTGAAAAAGACAACGCTGTTAAGTTCTCATGGAGTGTAAATATTGAGCTCGAGTTTCTGCACCTAAAATGAAGCCGCTAGAAACGGCGTGCTAGGTCTAAATGGGATTCGAGATCTCTAAGAATTACTTACCACAGTCGTTTCAATCGCAAGTGGCCGCAGTTTACTGAAGTCTTCCGTCGTTTAGCCTCGGACTAAAGCCTGTGATGCGTGATGAAAGCCCGTGTGTAATTTGAGTCTGGTCATAACGAAACTCAATCACGAAATTCCAGAGCAGTGGCACTTAGCACCCATGCCTGTTTACGATTCAATTCATCCAGGAGCTTGCTCCTAGGAGCCTTTGATAGTCTACTTGCGTAATGACACAAAGAACGGCACTTTCCGGCCATGAACATATTAATTTTACTTTTCTGTTTTGAACGGCAGTTCCCGGCTACGAACAAACTAATTTTACATTTTCTGCTTTGAATGGTAGTTTCCGGCCATGACATATTTGGCAGTTCCCTGCCGTGAACATATTAATTTTACGTCTGCTTTTATTTCACTTTTATTTTTATTCTCATTTGATAATAAAAATGTTTTGTTTTGAGTTGAAAATAAAGGAAAAATTAATCTATTTCCAGTTCAATGGAAAAGAAAATAGTTTTTCGTTTTGATTTGGTAATTGATTGAGTTTCGTTATTGTTGAAGATTATCACCTCTGTATTTATAGCAACTTTGAAGGCTTGAGAAACATTCCATTTCGAAATTCATTTGTTTTAAACTGCTTGGGCACTGTAACATATTCACTTTCTCCTTAGTTTTTTTCTTTTTTTATATTTTATGACTTTCTTTGTGTGTTGGTTACTTGATAGATAATGTTTACCTTTCTTTAGCATTTTATTTTTGGCATGTGTTTTGGCATACGGTATTTAGCATTTGTTTTTTGGCATCTACTTTTTGGCATACGGTATTTAGCATTTGTTTTTTGGCATCTACTTTTTGGCATACATTGTCTGTTTTAAAAAGCATTTCGTCAGCATTTCTATAGTAACTTGTTGGCATCTCTATAGCACTCACGCATTTAAGGGAGTTAGATCCTTGCCCAAAGCTGCACTTGTTCTGACCTTAGGAATTCAAACCCGACACAGTGTAAGTATCCGATTGCATGTGCACCTGAATATTCTAGAACCTTGTTATCAGTGCAGCATTTCTTCAAATAACGCAAAGATCACCTTAAGCTTATTAACTCTTTTTAGTTGTAAAATAATTTGCTTTCTCATGTAAACGTCAACGCCGCTTTACAATTCGAGGACCGTTTTTTGCAGCTAAGGCTCTTTGGTCACTCTTTGGCTTATTTGCTTTAATTTCGATGAAGGAAATCACATCGTCAGGCTTCGATAGCTCTTTCACACTCTGTCGATCGCATCTTCTCCATGCATATCAAGTAAGTGAGTAAGTGAGTGAGTGATCGAGTGCCATTCGAGTGTCTCCAAAAGCCCATGGCATGACTACGTCATCCATGAGCTAAAAAACCTCTGTAGCTTTAACAAACCGTCGACGTCTAGAAAGGCAACCTCGTTCCCAGGGTTCTCTCCAACGGAGAGACAACCTGGGAACGAATTTAGCCTGTTTACACTTAACTGAACGAGGTTAGTGGGAAAGGAATGTATGACAGCGGGGAGATTTGGGTGACCCCGGCCCGAGCGGCTGCGAGGAAGACTATCGTCTCCCGCCAAAAGTCTCAGGTTTCTTTCTTTCTTTTTTTTTTTGAACGGCAGTTCCCGGCCATGAACCTATTAATTTTACTTTTTGTTTGTTTTGAACGGCAGTTCCCGGCCATGGACATATTAATTTTACTTTTTCCGTTTTAAAAGGCAGTTCCCGGCCATGAACATACTAGTTTTACTTTTCCTGTTTTGAATGGCAGTTCCCGGCCGCGAACATAATAATTTTACTTTTTCTGTTTTGAATGGCTGTTCCCGGCCGTGAACAAATTAGTTTCACTTCTGCTTCTATTTCACTTTTATTTTTATTTTCATTTCATAATAACAAAGTTTGTTTTGAAATTTTACAAAATGAATCTATTTCCAGTCAGGAGCCTGATGGGCTCCTGTTCCAGTTCAATGAAAAACAAAATAATTTGACGTTTTTCTTTCGTTTTATTTTCAATTCAAAATAATTAAAGTTCAATCTAAAATTAACAAATTTATGTCGTGTTGACGTATGGCAGTTGTCGGCCACCATACATAACGTCAAAATCCGTCGCGTAAATGAAAAAATGCTTTAAAGTGCCTCAGCCATTTTACTTACTATCTTTTAACCAAATACGTTGCGGAGAAAAGAGATAAAAGGCTGAAAACAGCCTTTCATTTCGATTTAAAATTTCAGAAGGAGAATGCCCTTTTCGTAGGTCTGCACCTGCAATGACTTCTGTGCTAAAACTCCTTCATGGTGGTATCTCTCAGGCAAAAACGTCCGCCTAGCGGCGAGGAGCGAGGAGAGAAGTCCGTGGCCATTTTCGAAAAGAAAAAGAAGTGCAAAGGCAGCACCTTCGTCGCTCAGAAAACGTCTGCGTATATAATTTTCTTCAGGCCGCACAGAGTCATCAATTAATGTGCCTTTACGGACCCCTTTTAAATGAGCAGCCAGCATGGCCAGTAGGCTGTTCCGGAACGGAACAACGTGATTTGTTCTCCGCCACCCGGAACCAAACATTTAGCGGTGGTGAGGAAAAACTTTTATTTTTATGCGCCAATTTTGTGGATCAAACAAAGTCTGCTAGCTCTAAATGTAGTGATAAAGACATGGATTGTTGTATGTGTAGGGTTGATCCTAATGGAGAACCCAATGCCAACCAACCCACCCATCTCCTCCTCCTTCCCTAAAGTAGACTTTTCATGAAGTTAGCATAATCACCTGAGACCTCTTGTAAAGTTCACTAAAATAATAGCAAGCACCTTCGTAGCCTGTTCACAGACCCTCTACTTTTTCATTAGAGATCGTCGATCTATTTTCTCTTTGGAGATCGTCGATTTTGCGTATGAAAATAAAAGCCGCGGGTGATATATTGACCAGTAGAGCAAGGGGCTCTCTCTCGCTCGCTCGCTTCGCTCGCGTGCTCGTCTATTTTCGAAACGAAAGAGGAGTGTAAAAGCTGCACATTCGTTGCTCAGAAAACGTCTGCTATATCATTTTCAGTTCAGGCCATACAGAGTCATCAATCAATGTGCCTTTATGGACCCCTCTATGAGCAGCCAGTAGGTTGATCTAGAACGGTACCACGTGATTTGTTGCACCGCTACTCGAAACCAAACATTTAAAGGTGGTGAGGAAAAACTCTTATTTTCATGCGCCAATTTTGTGGATCAAACAAAGATCACCTAACGTAAATGCAGAAAACCTTACTTTTATCATTAGCATGGTAGGGTCGATGTTTGGTTATTGCCCTACATACTCACCTTACTAACAAGTCAGGAGCATACCAAGGTGACTCACGACATCTTTTCTATGATCGCAATACATTCAGCATTACTGCTGCCACAGGCGCCACAAGCCAAGTTTGAATATGTGCGAGATGCTATACGAACATACAACAAAGACTTGCACCGTAAAATACTTATACCACGCACTTCCGGAATGTCGTCTTCCCTCGTGTTGACAGATTGAAAACACATACAAACTTAACTTCGATTCTGCCTTGATGCAGAATTTAGTTAGCGGTACTGTGACCCCGTCTAGCATTTAAATTCAGGTAAGTAAATAACTTTTCTGATTTTAAGGTTTCAATACGATTAAAACTTTTGCAAGAGAGTATTTCGACAATAATCCCCTCTACTAACTGTGATTTGAACTGCGTATTCGTCTCTTCATTATGGTTTATCGCAAAAATCAGTTGAAAGGAATCATGTTAAACCGCACAGAAACGCCGAAATATAATCTGAAACCGTTACAACTCTGACTAGGGTTTAAATGTCGAAGTAACTTACGTTTGCGAAGGATTAATATTCCAAGCGTCGAAACTTGCTTGTTGCACGCGCTTTCCTGGTGTCAAAATACCCTTCAGGTTTTGGTCTCTCGACGGTGCGCATTTGGAATGCCGCCAGAAATATTTTAACACAAACAACAGCAAAGGATATACTTCAATACAGTTCTTGTTTCATATTAAAATTCCGTGTACCAACTGGGTTTTTACGATGGTGAAGTTAGGTCAAATTTGCCATTTTTGAAAAGTGCTGAAACCGTGTTTCTTCTTGCGGCCGGTACAGTCACATTTAAACGGTTTATTTAAAGTTAACTGCTGAATTATAAAGTAAAAATGTGTGTCTCTTTTGTGACGTGATTTCATCTAGAGATATTATTCCGTTTTTATGTACGAGCGCGAAGAAAATGCTCAATTTTCGCTAATTTCATACTCGAAAGAGCGCCGATTTAGAGTTTTTCAAACTTTGCCTGATTCCTGAAAAAATAAAAAGCTGTTACAAGTTTTAACGTGATTTTTGAAATTAGGGTACTATAGA
The DNA here is from genome assembly GCA_964035525.1 of Porites cylindrica. Classification (NCBI taxonomy): domain Eukaryota; kingdom Metazoa; phylum Cnidaria; class Anthozoa; order Scleractinia; family Poritidae; genus Porites; species Porites cylindrica. The sequence continues at coordinate 51,320,093 of OZ037777.1, read as the reverse complement.
GATTATTTGGGCAATATATGAAGAAATTCAAAAATTCACGACTGTCAACCGATTCTCGAAAATTACAGACATTGGCTCTTAACTATCATTTGTTTTCCTGCAGGCAGTTGAACGACAACGAGCTCAAGACGCTTCCGTCAGGAATATTTTCAGATCTCTCTTCCTTGTCGAGTTTGTAAGTAAACAACACATTTCTTTGCTTATTAATTCATACGACTCTCCACATAGGATATAAAGGCCTCTCGTGGTATTGGCGCGCTAATGAACAAGAGCGGATTGATTATCCTTAGGATGTCGCTAGTTGTTTTCGCTTTCTGCTAACTTTTTTTCACAGATTTTTCAATTTTTTGGGGCAGATCTTATGAACCGAGTCGAACGCCAGGGCTAATAACACTTACCGAGACCTTGATTAAACCGGATATTATACATTGTTTGAAAGAGAAAAAATAGAAATAGACAAACACATCGTCGCACGGACCACAGTCTGACATTGCTCTTGGAAATCATGCATTGTGCGGAAAATTTACATATTAGTCAGTTGCCTGCTAGCAGATAACTAACAAATCTGTAGGTTGCGCTGATTCCAAAAATTAACTCAAGGCTTTTATAGAATGGGAAGGAAGATAGTGAACACTATGTATAACAATTCGTATTATTAGTACTACCAATAAAGTGCATGAGTGTTTTTGTTGTTTTGTTTTGTTATGAAACTGTAATGTGCTGGGGTTTCACGTAATGAAAGAAAGCGAGCCGAACAGTTAAACTCGAAACAAACTTTAATTCAATTTCTGACCAAACACATGGCAAAGACGAACCAATTGTGCACGAGCAAAGTGCGAGATACAAAAGAAACAAAAAAAAATGGTGGGAAGCAAAATGTAAGAGAACGATTCATATTTAAGAGCCGTTGTCGGTAACTATCGAGAATCCGGCGCCATGCAGTTCAAAAAATTTGAATTGAACCCGATATAAAGTCAACTCGTGTTTCTGTCTCACTTTGCAATCCACGCACGTTCGACGCGCGATGCGAATTTCGTCAAAATTCTTAACTCTATCCGCTCGCGTAGAACAGACTCTAAGCGCAAAAACACCTAATTGAATCATAAGTCTCATCTAAAATAGACTAATGTGACACTGTCTTTTATCCACTTCCAGCTGATTTTCTCTTGAATTACAATTTGCTGCAACTAGTTATGTCACTGGACGTTATGTTAGAGACATATATGTTTTACAAATAGTTTGGTTTCCAATGAAGGAAAGGATAAATTTTCATTTACTTCAACTTGTTTTCAAGGCTTTATATTCTGACGCCTGGCCATCTTACCTCAAGATCAATGAGGTTGCCCATACAGGGCTGCTACGTTCTAAATGCCGCTAAAAGATTCACACTGTAGCAGTACTACACGAACAGATGTTAACAGTCGCTTTTTATGAATAAATATGACTAATAGCCTAAGAAAAAAGTCGTATTCTGAAAATACAGAATTTAACTGTTGGTTAGTTGTTATTGTTTTCCCGTATGACGATCCATTGAGTGTGCAAGAGACAACAATTGCAAACCAGGGAAACATTTTTGGAAATTACTTCAGTCTATATCTCTCTATATGCCACCTGACCACTGTATTGTACATTGCTTTCTCCTTTGCGTAGTTAACAGAAACTTTTGTTCATAAAAAAGACCAAAACTCTTCGCCCAAGCAATTGCCGAACGTTGCACTGAATGGTTTGCTTTCTGGCGTTTGCTTTCAAACCGGCGGTCTTAAATTCTTGATAAGCTGGAAGGTCTGGTTTTCTCTGGGGATGCCAAAATTGATTTGTATACCTTTTCATCACATAATATGATTTCGAAACCCATTAAGCTGACGGGCGTTCTGGCTTAAGTTTGCTGCTCTGACTCGAAAGCGTCGAAAGCGTTTGTATGATGTGGAAAACTTTACCAATAATATTGTTTGGATGAGGCCGTCTTAACTTTTGGGAGCCACGTGACCAGCCGCAACCGGGGTTCTTTCTCGAAGCAAGAGAGAAAACCCTGGGAACGCGGTTATTTTTGCGAGACCTGCCGATCGGATTTGTCAAGTATTTTAAAGATTAATCTTATTTTGCTGCTCTTACACTATAAGGAGTTGCAGACCTGTCCCTTTATGGCTACGAAAGCCATTTAGCCCAAAAAGTTATTTTCTTGATTCCATACATGCAAAAGCAAAACTTTAATAGAAGGGTACTCTTATTGTTTGCACGTCAGTTCAAAACTATTCTTTATATAGTGTACCGTATTTTACCTCTTATATTGATGTTAACTGCTTGCCTTTGCGGCAAATGTGCAATCATATATGTGCTTTGTAGGTCACCTAATATGACCATATGGAGGGACAAAAACGCCGTCACACTTATAATGTGCATACATCATGCCAAACGGACACTGTTTCCAGATAAATTACCTAACTTTCGATCATTTTTTTCGTGATCGAGAAATTTAACGCTTGTTATCTCAGCATCTGCGTGCAGCACTTAACCTTCTTTTAGGAACCAATAGTTTAGTCTTATAGTATCTATACAATTAGTCCATGCATTTCCATTCAGTTTCTTATCATTGTTTTGTTCTATTATTCTTCATATAACCGCCATGCAGGGATTGATTAGTACATAAGCACGCTGTATCCATTACGGCACAATATGCAGTTTGATTTAGTCTATGATTTTGTGCATGAAACAACGTTCAGTGTCAAATACTGCTAAATATTAAACGTATTTGAAACTATATGCTGACTTCAAGTGGACAAAGTCGACAATTAGTTAACGGTTTTGCAAACCGAGTAGAACGTCAAAAAGCCATTTCTGATAACGCGTACGGATTTTAGGAAGCCAGGTCTGAAAACGGGTGTTAAAAAGGACATAAGAAACAGGCTCACGATTTGGAGAATCGTGCAGCACACCACAATACGAATTCCGAGGATTACGCACCCTCGATACCAATGGGCAACTGAGTGAGTTTTATTATAGATTTGTTACTGAATGTTTCTATGGCTGCCTTATTTTTTAGAATGAAACGTCAATGTGGAGCAATTGCTGAGCGTCGTTTAGATTGCAAAAGCCTCATAATCTTTTTATTTTTTTAAATTCCTATGGAACCAAATAACGATGGCCTCAGTAGAAAAGATCAGCATTCGGAAATATCACTCGCAATAATTTCAACATTCCATTCGCTCATTTTTTTTTACTCGTATATAGCTTTCAATAAATAACCAAGCAGACTACACTCAGTTTCTACAAATAGCGTGACCGTTTCAGCTTATTTTGGAAACGAGCTTTGGATGATTTATCAAGTATTCGTGTATCAGCTGTTTTTCAATTCTAGCCTTGCTTAAATAGCAGTAACAAATGGACCAGCAAATCGATTGCTCGCTTAAATTGGCGCCAAAAAAGGCGCGGCAGAGACGCGCACATGCTTTGCTGTTGAATGTTTTTTCTTTGCGCCATTTTCCATAAATTAAATTCCGCATAATAATGTCATTCCGCAAGCCATGCCACATGCCATTCCGCAAACTCATTCCGCCTTTTACCCTCACCGGGCCTGAGTTACCACATGTGACTTTGTGAGCATTGACATGCATGAACAAGCGATACAAGTTACGGCAGCAAGCTAAAAGAACGCAAAGCGAGGATCTATTGCGAGAGTTTAAGAAAGCTAGAAACGAGGTTACCCGCCAGCTAAGAACGGCAAAAGCCTCGTACTGGAAGAATTAATTTGCAAAAACTCAAAACAGCAGAGATTTTTGGAACCTTGTAAAGAAAGTTAAGAGGCAGGAATGTAAACAAAACACTATTGGCCCTATTAGAGATGGTTAAGATAACATCATTTTGTAGGACAGTGTAAAAGCCACTCTTATGAATGATTACTTTTCTACTATTAGAGAAAATCTAATGTCCAATTCTTAACCAACACAGGATCACTCAACCATACATCATCTATAGGATCTCTCCCACATGCCCCGACCTCACTTTGCACTACCCCACGCTCCTTAAGGATATATTAACTATCAACCCAATACTGCTAAGAAATATTTCAAAAATGTTGAGGAACAAGTCATTCGAGTTCAGAGCAAAGTTTGGAGCAATTTATAGTGCTTCTGAAAGTAAAGAGTGCGTTTTAAAGAATATCCCGATTGACAATCGGATTTGGTTTAAGAATAGGCAAACACTGGAATTACTTGTACCCAGAATTCGGAGCTACTGTAACATTGCTGTTTGCATAATTAAGCAAAAGGGTTAAGAACAGGAGAGAAATAAGCACTTTTCGCGTTTCCGTAGTGTTGCTAACCGTGCCTCTAAGACTAAACGATGAGTGCGAGGAACAAGATTTCCATTTACTTTATCAAATGTTCCATCCCTGGTTAAGGCTCGTACTTGTGCCAGAGACCCCGTGCAACAGCATTTCTTCTGTATCCCATACGGTATCTCCACTGAAGCACACGTATGGCATGCATATAGCACAGGAACATACCAATATAATGAACTCCTGCACATCAACCATAACACCTTTTTTGAACATTCTACGCGGCTGTATGACTGTAAACGTTACATTCTGAATAGCATTTACAAACTGGTGACCGAAAATGACTTTGTATTCATACATATTAACTATCATTTGTTTTCCCGCAGGCTGTTGAACGACAACGAGCTCAAGACGCTTCCGTCAGGAATATTTTCAGATCTCTCTTCCTTGTATTATTTGTAAGTAAACAACGCATTTCTTCGCTTATAAATCCATACGACTCTCCACATAGGATATAAAGGCCTCTCGTGGTACTGGCGCGCTAATGAACTAGAGCGGATTGATTATCCTTAGGATGTCGCTAGTTGTTTTGGTTTTCTGCTAACTTTTCTCCACAGATTTTTCAATTTTTTGGGGCAGATCTTATGAACCGAGTGGAACGCCAAGGCTAATAACAGTTACCGAGACCTTGATTAAACCGGATATTATACATTGTTTGAAAGAGAAAAAATAGAAATAGACAAACACATCGTCGCACGGACCACAGTTTGAGCTAGTTTGACATTGCTCTTGGAAATTATGCATTGTGCGGAAAATCTACATATTAGTCAGTTGCCTGCTAGCAGATAACTAACAAATCTGTAGGTTGCGCTGATTCCAAAAATTAACTCAAGGCTTTTATAGAATGGGAAGAAAGATAGTGAACACTATGTATAACAGGATCACTCAACCATACATAATCTATATAGGATCTCTCCCACATGCCCCGACCTCACTTTGCACTACCCCACGCTCCTTAAGGATATATTAACTATCAACCCAATACTGCTAAGAAATATTTCAAAAATGTTGAGGAACAAGTCATTCGAGTTCAGAGCAAAGTTTGGAGCAATTTATAGTGCTTCTGAAAGTAAAGAGTGCGTTTTAAAGAATATCCCGATTGACAATCGGATTTGGTTTAAGAATAGGCAAACACTGGAATTACTTGTACCCAGAATTCGGAGCTACTGTAACATTGCTGTTTGCATAATTAAGCAAAAGGGTTAAGAACAGGAGAGAAATAAGCACTTTTCGCGTTTCCGTAGTGTTGCTAACCGTGCCTCTAAGACTAAACGATGAGTGCGAGGAACAAGATTTCCATTTACTTTATCAAATGTTCCATCCCTGGTTAAGGCTCGTACTTGTGCCAGAGACCCCGTGCAACAGCATTTCTTCTGTATCCCATACGGTATCTCCACTGAAGCACACGTATGGCATGCATATAGCACAGGAACATACCAATATAATGAACTCCTGCACATCAACCATAACACCTTTTTTGAACATTCTACGCGGCTGTATGACTGTAAACGTTACATTCTGAATAGCATTTACAAACTGGTGACCGAAAATGATTTTGTATTCATACATATTAACTATCATTTGTTTTCCCGCAGGCTGTTGAACGACAACGAGCTCAAGACGCTTCCGTCAGGAATATTTTCAGATCTCTCTTCCTTGTATAATTTGTAAGTAAACAACGCATTTCTTCGCTTATAAATCCATACGACTCTCCACATAGGATATAAAGGCCTCTCGTGGTACTGGCGCGCTAATGAACTAGAGCGGATTGATTATCCTTAGGATGTCGCTAGTTGTTTTGGTTTTCTGCTAACTTTTCTCCACAGATTTTTCAATTTTTTGGGGCAGATCTTATGAACCGAGTGGAACGCCAAGGCTAATAACAGTTACCGAGACCTTGATTAAACCGGATATTATACATTGTTTGAAAGAGAAAAAATAGAAATAGACAAACACATCGTCGCACGGACCACAGTTTGAGCTAGTTTGACATTGCTCTTGGAAATTATGCATTGTGCGGAAAATCTACATATTAGTCAGTTGCCTGCTAGCAGATAACTAACAAATCTGTAGGTTGCGCTGATTCCAAAAATTAACTCAAGGCTTTTATAGAATGGGAAGAAAGATAGTGAACACTATGTATAACAGGATCACTCAACCATACATAATCTATATAGGATCTCTCCCACATGCCCCGACCTCACTTTGCACTACCCCACGCTCCTTAAGGATATATTAACTATCAACCCAATACTGCTAAGAAATATTTCAAAAATGTTGAGGAACAAGTCATTCGAGTTCAGAGCAAAGTTTGGAGCAATTTATAGTGCTTCTGAAAGTAAAGAGTGCGTTTTAAAGAATATCCCGATTGACAATCGGATTTGGTTTAAGAATAGGCAAACACTGGAATTACTTGTACCCAGAATTCGGAGCTACTGTAACATTGCTGTTTGCATAATTAAGCAAAAGGGTTAAGAACAGGAGAGAAATAAGCACTTTTCGCGTTTCCGTAGTGTTGCTAACCGTGCCTCTAAGACTAAACGATGAGTGCGAGGAACAAGATTTCCATTTACTTTATCAAATGTTCCATCCCTGGTTAAGGCTCGTACTTGTGCCAGAGACCCCGTGCAACAGCATTTCTTCTGTATCCCATACGGTATCTCCACTGAAGCACACGTATGGCATGCATATAGCACAGGAACATACCAATATAATGAACTCCTGCACATCAACCATAACACCTTTTTTGAACATTCTACGCGGCTGTATGACTGTAAACGTTACATTCTGAATAGCATTTACAAACTGGTGACCGAAAATGACTTTGTATTCATACATATTAACTATCATTTGTTTTCCCGCAGGCTGTTGAACGACAACGAGCTCAAGACGCTTCCGTCAGGAATATTTTCAGATCTCTCTTCCTTGTATTATTTGTAAGTAAACAACGCATTTCTTCGCTTATAAATCCATACGACTCTCCACATAGGATATAAAGGCCTCTCGTGGTACTGGCGCGCTAATGAACTAGAGCGGATTGATTATCCTTAGGATGTCGCTAGTTGTTTTGGTTTTCTGCTAACTTTTTTCCACAGATTTTTCAATTTTTTGGGGCAGATCTTATGAACCGAGTGGAACGCCAAGGCTAATAACAGTTACCGAGACCTTGATTAAACCGGATATTATACATTGTTTGAAAGAGAAAAAATAGAAATAGACAAACACATCGTCGCACGGACCACAGTTTGAGCTAGTTTGACATTGCTCTTGGAAATTATGCATTGTGCGGAAAATCTACATATTAGTCAGTTGCCTGCTAGCAGATAACTAACAAATCTGTAGGTTGCGCTGATTCCAAAAATTAACTCAAGGCTTTTATAGAATGGGAAGAAAGATAGTGAACACTATGTATAACAGGATCACTCAACCATACATCATCTATAGGATCTCTCCCACATGCCCCGACCTCACTTTGCACTACCCCACGCTCCTTAAGGATATATTAACTATCAACCCAATACTGCTAAGAAATATTTCAAAAATGTTGAGGAACAAGTCATTCGAGTTCAGAGCAAAGTTTGGAGCAATTTATAGTGCTTCTGAAAGTAAAGAGTGCGTTTTAAAGAATATCCCGATTGACAATCGGATTTGGTTTAAGAATAGGCAAACACTGGAATTACTTGTACCCAGAATTCGGAGCTACTGTAACATTGCTGTTTGCATAATTAAGCAAAAGGGTTAAGAACAGGAGAGAAATAAGCACTTTTCGCGTTTCCGTAGTGTTGCTAACCGTGCCTCTAAGACTAAACGATGAGTGCGAGGAACAAGATTTCCATTTACTTTATCAAATGTTCCATCCCTGGTTAAGGCTCGTACTTGTGCCAGAGACCCCGTGCAACAGCATTTCTTCTGTATCCCATACGGTATCTCCACTGAAGCACACGTATGGCATGCATATAGCACAGGAACATACCAATATAATGAACTCCTGCACATCAACCATAACACCTTTTTTGAACATTCTACGCGGCTGTATGACTGTAAACGTTACATTCTGAATAGCATTTACAAACTGGTGACCGAAAATGATTTTGTATTCATACATATTAACTATCATTTGTTTTCCCGCAGGCTGTTGAACGACAACGAGCTCAAGACGCTTCCGTCAGGAATATTTTCAGATCTCTCTTCCTTGTATTATTTGTAAGTAAACAACGCATTTCTTCGCTTATAAATCCATACGACTCTCCACATAGGATATAAAGGCCTCTCGTGGTACTGGCGCGCTAATGAACTAGAGCGGATTGATTATCCTTAGGATGTCGCTAGTTGTTTTGGTTTTCTGCTAACTTTTTTCCACAGATTTTTCAATTTTTTGGGGCAGATCTTATGAACCGAGTGGAACGCCAAGGCTAATAACAGTTACCGAGACCTTGATTAAACCGGATATTATACATTGTTTGAAAGAGAAAAAATAGAAATAGACAAACACATCGTCGCACGGACCACAGTTTGAGCTAGTTTGACATTGCTCTTGGAAATTATGCATTGTGCGGAAAATCTACATATTAGTCAGTTGCCTGCTAGCAGATAACTAACAAATCTGTAGGTTGCGCTGATTCCAAAAATTAACTCAAGGCTTTTATAGAATGGGAAGAAAGATAGTGAACACTATGTATAACAATTCGTATTATTAGTACTACCAATAAACTGCATGAGTGTTTTTGTTGTTTTGTTTTGTTATGAAACTGTAATGTGCTGGGGTTTCACGTAAGGAAAGAAAGCGAGCCGAACAGTAAAACTCGAAACAAACTTTAATTCAATTTCTGACCAAACACATGGCAAAAACGAACCAATTGTGCACGAGCAAAGTGCGAGATAGAAAAGAAACCAAAAAAACATGGTGGGAAGCAAAGTCTAAGAGAACGATTCATATTTAAGAGCCGTTGTCGGTAACTACCGAGAGTCCGGCGCCATGCAGTTCAAAAAATTTGAATTTTTTTTTATATCACTAAACTGACCCTTTTGGTATACTATTTTTAAAAACCGAGACAATATTCAAAAGTTCTCATTAGCGAAGCCCCGTTTTTGCGAAAATAGGAAAGTTTAAAGTCGGCCTAAACCTGGAAATTATGCAAATTGAGGCATTTTCAAAACGCTCGAACGAAAAAACGAGAGGCAGTCTATACTTCGTCGTTACAAGGTTTGATAGACATTTCTCAGTTACTTTCAAGCTATGTTTTTTCTCGATTTAGGATTTTTTTCTATTTCTTACACCCGTGCAAAGAAAGTAATGTTTCGTCATTTGTTAACACCGTGAATTTTACCATTTTTTAGAAGGTAATAGCATCAAGGGTATATTTGTATGTAATAAAATCCAGCTGGTGGTCTATTATCAATGCTGCGTTCTGATTGGCTGAGCTACTACTAGGCTATATGTTATAGCCCACTAGTAGCGAAAAGCGCCGGCTTTTTGGCGGCAAAAAGGATTAAAGTTTAGCTTTAAGCAGCTAAAATTTTTTATTCTCGATATTTTTGACCAACTAGTTGGATTTTACTAAAACAATTATTCCCCTCGCCTTCATGGCCTCTGAGTCAATAGCCCATGAGGCCTTCATGGGCTATTGACTCAGAGCCCATTGTGAAAATTGTCTTCTGAAAAAACCATGCATTCTTCCTGTATGTCACACTAAAAGCTTTTTTTTGGCCCGCCAAAATCGAGCGCGCTAGACGAAAATGTATCAAGTGCACTTTAATTTACGATTTCTCCGTTCTTAATTTATTCAGCTAACATTGCTAGAAAGAGCGATATTTTGGCGTCGTTGACTGCGCACTTCAGTGCTTTAGCTTTAGATCATAATCATTTGTCTGATCGTTACCACGGACTGTGAAAGTAAACGGTTGCGTGTCATCCACGCGTGAGCTTCATTATGCTGTTCCCCAGGGTAGTGTCCTCTGCCCTATTTTATTCCTGCTTTATACTTCACCCTTGGGTGATATTAAAAAAAAATGCGCGAGATATCGATGCTTGAATGACAGTAAACAAGCTTAAGATGAACAGGGACAAGACAGAACTAGTTGTGCTAAATGCTAGTCATCGCTTCTGTTAAGTGCGTCGCTTAGACGCACTCACTAACAAACGACTTTAACGTCTCCGACGTTAAATGGGCCTAGCCTAAAAACGGGACGGCGTAATCTGGGACGCATTTACACGCCCAACCCGTTCGAAAACGAATGGGAAGAGTCAGTGTTTTGTCCTTTTCAGAAAACTCAGTATTGTTCAACGTGTACCTGTACTTTGATACGTCCCGGTCTTACACCAGACGACTTAAACGTCTCCAGCATAAAAACGGCCAGTTAATAACTTGTTCTCCTTTCTTTCCTCTTTATACAATATTTTACTCACTGGAAGTGAATTAAGTTAACCCACCGGTTATAATATTTGAGAAACTGTACGCGCGCCTGTTCCGCAAAATCATATGCCGCCTTGGATGAACTTGTAAATGGTTTGTAAAGAGAGAGCTCAAGTTTCGGTTGGTTAACACTGTCCGTTGAGCTTTTTAAAAAATGTTCATAAATTACTTTCCACTCAGGCTGGCGACTGTTCCGTTTTTTGCGACCATTGTGTTTGATGAGGCAAGACCAAAGGTTTTATGTATTCACACGAAACTGATCGTTGTTTGTCGTGTTTGCTACAGGAACCAGAACAGTAAACAGGTTTCATTTTGCTCGTTCCGGTAAACAAAGTTATTTAGTCTGGACCATGCTGGGAAGCGTCCCTATATACTTGTGATTAGTCATGTGTTGACAGTTGCCGTCATCGGATTAGTATGGAAATTGATGAGCGCAGTACAAAAACACTGCCTCTTAGGGACGGACCAATAGAAAAGTTATGGGGGGGGAGGGGAATTTTCGAGCCGCAGGAATTTTTTGTCGTTATCAAATTCCTATTATGAAGTTTTTTAGGCCATAGCATGAATATTTTTTCGGATTAATTGGCATGCAAGAATTTTTTTCAGTTAATTTTCCCTTGCGCGAATATTTTTTTTGTACTTCGCCCCCCCCCCCCCCCCCCAATAAGTTTTCTAATAGTCCGTCCCTTATAGCAGGCACTCCCTGCCCGTTTCCCTTTTGCGCTCAACCTCGTTTTCGGAAATGACCTATTTGCCCATAGCTGATTATGTCAAGCCTAAAGGCACACCTCTTCCAAACCATCCCGCAGAATGTAGGGACATCATTACTTATTCATAATCAGCGAAGCGATAAATCTGAAGGCGAGTTGGCTAAGAAAAGCTCACAATAAGCCAGGTAGCGCTGATAAAACTTGTTTTCCTGCTTTCCAAAAGCCAAGTTCTTAAAACCTTTATACGCGCGGCTTTTTGAAGAAGAATGGCGTACCTGCAATTTGAAACTAAATCGAAGAAGATTAAACAAGAATAAATATATATTATCCCTTTGAACTTGAAAATATAGTAAAAACGGCCTTTGTTAGTATGGACAAGAGAGAATAGCTCATTCTCTCTTGGTATGGAGTCTATCTTCGAAAGAGGTTTTCTGAAAATTTACACCGCTTTTGAAAAATCTACGCGCGGCAAATGAAAGATGGACCTTTTCTCGAACAGACTCCGTTTTAATATGGAAAATCGGTTGAGGAATCACTATCCCTTTCATTTTGAAAACGTCTGGAAGGAGATGTCTTCGAAATTGGCGCGGGATATTCGCGGATCTATCTGAGCTGTTTGGGTTGTAAGTTTGACTTTTTTACTTGTTTGTTGGTTATGATCAAGACTAACACTACGCGCAAGTAACCACGTACATACGGAGTCCTTACGGTTACCTGCCCGGCTGCAAACAAGGAACAGATGTAGTTAAGACAGATATTTAAGGCCTTTTCTACTAATTATGAATAACATGAGAACATAATATTACGGTAAGATTCATACTAGTAATATGCTGAAAAAACCATATGCAAAAAAATGCCTAATTAACCTGTTAATACCTTGTGCAAGGCATACGCATCACCACGGAAAACGGTTTATTATATAGATACTGATGAAATACCAGTCGCGCGCAGTGAAGATATGTACTATTTTTATCTTTCACGTGTGAGGATATTGGTGTCGCCATGGTTACTAACATGATTAGCCAATTACAAGTGAGCTTCCCGTTTTTAAAAGAGTTTTCGAAGTTTTCACGACAAACTGAACTTCTCCGGATCCTGTGGAAAGGCTAAACAAACCAGATGTCTGATGGGCGAAAAGCTATAACCAGAATCTGTTTTAAAGTACAACTCCACGTAGCGATTAACCAGTATAGGTAGGAAGAGACTCAAAATACTAAATCTGAAATGCAACACTCTCCCGCGGTCCATGAATATCTGGGCAGAACAGGCCAGAAGATTAGCCAGTGAATTAACGATGAAAAGTAAAATTGAGATCAAACAGCGAAACAGAGACGGGGGCACAGGACAGTTTATTTATGATCTCCCTATGGTTTTTCAATAATATTTTGTCATGCGGCTACCCTAAGCTCCAGAAGTGTACAACATTAAACTACTGTCAAAAAGTTGTAGAAATGTAAATATAATATTACTAAGTATTAGGTATTAAAATTAAGTGTATGTTTGTGCAACTTAATTTGGTTTGTAAACATTCCTCTAAGTCTATTAATTTTGTTGTTCAATACCATTCCATCTAGTTGTCTACTTTTTTCTTGTTCCCTCCTGCACTGGAAAAACCAGGGCATCAGTAACTACTTAAGAGGGTATATGTTGCTTTTAATGATTCCCTAGAAAAGACAAAAACAAATCATTTATGAAAATTAGATAGGCACTCCTCCCAGCCTAAAACACGTCCGATCCAACAAAAATAATTATTTTCTGCAAAAAGTACAATCCCATGCATCGGCCGCCCTTTCCTGCCAGCACAACCTTCTGTGTTAATGGTGAGTGGTCCGCTTGCAGCTGTGCAGTGATGCAGTCTAGAAGTACGTGTGTGTTACTGTTAACATATTCAATAATTACATGTATACTATTCAGAGGAACTACCCCAATTTCAAAGTGGCACCAGCCAGAAACATCAGATTTTCTCAAAATCTCAGTAGTAAATACTGAGTGTGTACATGTATTATATACAGTCTGTAAAAACACTGGCAATCTGTTAGGTTAATTATTAATGATTAACTTACATCTTCATTGTACAGCTGTTCAATCCATTGCACTGGGTCAGTGGTTTCAGTTGTCCCTAAATAACTTGTTCTTAACTTTGTGTGCTATTTCTCTTCTGTGGCACTGTAATCTTGAAATCCGTATATATGTGGCTGTAGACAGAAAAAAAAAAAAAAAACACTTCACTTTCTTTGTGAAAGCTCATTCTGTGTAGGGTTTCCTCTCTGAGTATTGTCACTTGCACTGGATGTCTATTCAACAAAGGCCTTGTTGAATAGAAAGTGTGCATAAAATGTATACAACTAACTAATAACAAAACTTGCCTTTTGCTTACCCTTTCCTTATATAATTATGTAGGTTAAAAGTTAACTTTGTTCCAGCTGTTTGGCATTATAAATTGTAATGCTGTATTAACAGTTATCTTCCCTGCAGCTAGCAGCCTCTTTCCCATGGTACTACAGAAGACCAGGGAAAAGTCAGCCTTCTTTTAGCAGGGGGACGATATTATCCACACACAGAAAACTATTTTTTTAATACGCATGTTCATGTATAGTCATTTCATACATGTAGTTTAGTTTAGATCAAGCTATCCTACAAAAGGATCATAGTACTAAAAAGAATATCCCTTTTGAGGATAGTCTGAACAACTCACAAAGCTAATTCTGCTCAACACTCCCATAAACTTTACTGATGGGGGTGCTCACACACCCCAGGCCTACCTGTCTGCTAAAGGTATGAGAAAGTCTCGGTAATGGTTGCTATAATACTTTGATTTAGAATACCGGGTACCATAGGGAAATTTATTGACTTTTCTTTTTAAGGGACTAGCCATTAGCAAAGTGATATCGTTGGGGGGTGGGGGGGGGGGCATAAAAAAAATCCAGTAAAAGTTTGAGAAAAATACAAAATCTCCCTTCCCATCAGCACAAAAAAATCCCATCCCAGGAGAAGATGAAGACTGTTGCCATTCCATTTAAAAAAAACTAAGAGTCATCACTCAGCAAAACCATGAAATTGATTCAGTCAACCCAGCTTGGAGCTGATAATCCAACTGGACCACAAGAAAAGGACCTTTGTCTTTTAAAACGTTCCCCCTTTGCTCAAAATTATTGTGTACATTTGATAATAAAATGCAATATCGTATTCAAAGGGAGATGTGTAAAATAAAATACTGTTTACTTGTCCTAACCCTGATCACCACAACCCACACGACCTCTAATCCCTACTGACAGTTTATTTATACGACTTACCGTATTTATTCGAATAAGCGCCCAACCTCGAATTAGTGCCCACCACGAATAAGCGCCCATCCTAAAGGCAGAAAAAGTTAGTAAGCGCCCAGCCTCGAATAAGCGCCCACCCCACCTCCCTCCCACTCCCACTCAAACTCAAATAAGCGACCAACCCCACCCCACCCCACCCCAACAAAATTGAATAAGTACTAATAAGAGACTTCCACGAAGACGGAGTTTTCTTCAAAGTATTTTACAGGAACCTTGCCTTGTTACATCTTCGAGTTTTGTCATTACCATTTATTGTTTTGTTGCAAAATAAACATACTACACTTGCTGAAAATACTGAAAATTTAATAAGCGCCCAGCCTCGAATAAGCGCCCACCTCGAATAAGCGCCCACTCTCAAGGTCCAAAAATTTAATAAGCGCCCAGGGCGGTTAATCGAATAAATACGGTACGTTAGAAGGAAACAAAAAAATAAACAACAAATTTAAGTATTTTAACTCTATTCTTCATAACAAAAAATAATCACAATGGGAAGTCATAAAAAAAAACACTTTGTGTTGGAAAGTGCACCTCTGAGGGTCTAGATTATTTCATTCTTTTTTTCTAGGGGGTGGGTGGGAGTGGTGGAGGGCAGGCAGGCATGCCCCAGCCTCCTAGATTCTAAGAGGGTCTTAGTGACCTTTTACCCTTACAGTCTGTAGCACTTCCCATGACACATGGGTAGCCACCTTATATCAGACACTGAACATATTGAAACAGAACTCTCTGTGAATTATTAAAAAAAAAAGAAAAAAGACAGAAGTGCAAGCATTGCCACATAAAAAGGTATTTTATAGTGGAGGTGTATGTAACCTGTTATTTTCAACATTTTTAGTTCTCTGATGAAATCTAGGGAATGATGTGTATGCAACTGCAATTTTAAAAAAATGTTCATGGGATTTCACCTGAAAATAAAAATTATTCACAGACACATTTGGGTGGAGAAAAGAAAGTTCTGCAGACTGAAAATCTCTTGAGCCTGCATAACTGGCCAGATTGTTTTTGCGCTTGAGAGTTTTGGCAGCAAAGCGACAAGAAGTGAGCGTCTCCTCCTTATTCTCCACATGGCTTTACAGCTTGACCTCTACCAAAACTTTGTGCACACTTTCAATCCTGCCAGCAGCTATGCAGGCTAGAAATGTCCCCCTCCCCCCGCCACTCCATCACATAAAATTCAACTGCTCCATCTCTTATAAAGTTTAGTAGCTGTTGATGTTGTTGTCCTTTGTCAAGGGTTCAGCTAACCCTTCCCACTGCACATGAAGGAAAAAAATCAACATGATATGGCTGACTGAAACACTAACCTTTACCCCCTGCCCCCAACATATTGCATCTATAACTGCAATGATCTACTTTCATATAATTCTTCAGCCCGCAGTTCACATATATGATTTTTATATATTCATGTACAGTTAACTTCAATAAAAATACTCTCATACAGTCACTATTCCTTTGTTGTAAAATATATACTTATACATATACATGAAGTATAAAGCTGAGTGATTACCTTTCTTTCAATTTGGTTGCATTTTTTCCTGCAAACCTTTATGGCTCAAACACAAACTGCACAAGGCCAATTTTTAAACAGTCAAACATTCCACTCTATCAATCTCTAAGGGTATTTGTAAATAAACAATAGAAAAAACACTGAGAACATTAGGCAAGGTGTCTTAATTTAAGCACTTGGACAGAAAAATTCAGC
This sequence comes from Porites cylindrica, assembly GCA_964035525.1. Taxonomy (NCBI): domain Eukaryota; kingdom Metazoa; phylum Cnidaria; class Anthozoa; order Scleractinia; family Poritidae; genus Porites; species Porites cylindrica. Next base: position 51,303,612 of record OZ037777.1, on the reverse strand, counting down.
AGCAACTATTATGCTTAATTTACACTATCTACTACAATGTGCAGCCTGTGTACATGTATTACAGCTGTATGTACTCATGATTACACCGTAGTGGTACATAATATCTACGTAATGACCAGCCTCCTCTCTATCAGCAATATTTTATAATATTTTGTTGACCTGTTTTAACTTTTGGTCTATTGTATTTCAATTCAACACATATATAATACTCTTACTCTTACATTAAATGATAGAAAATCTAAAAACAAATTCTCATTTCAAGACAATATTCTTTGGCTGTTAAATGCTCAAATCACTGGTACCTTAAATCCTCCAAAAACTTTGCTACAGATATCTTGGTAGTGTTTCACAAAAGGACACATTCTCTGCTGTGAAGAGGACAAAAAAAAAATGATAATACCTTCGAGGAAAAAATTAATAATATTAGTTTGCGGTTCCTTGAAATTTTTTGCCTTCCAATGTCAAGATCACAAGAAACTTTTTAACTTTTTCTTTGCATCTGTATTTTCTAACTGTGCATTTTTAGGCTTACAGCTGTACCATGAAAACAATGGCATATAAACCAACCCTCAGAAAGAGGAGAAATCATTAATTTTGAACATGTATTAAGTGCCCCACAGCTTAATTTTCCTCCATCTTGCATTGTTCTCATGACCAGATAACCAAAAATAGCTTGCACTTTTACATTTTTATGTTACAAAAACAAAAACATTGGTGGGATGCAGATGCTGAATGGCATAATAATTAAAAAGGTAATTGAGGTCCTGCAATTTGGAATGCTGATCTGTTGTACATGTATGCCAGGAAGGTTCTTAAACCTGAACAAAATTGCCGTGACCACTACGTACTCTGCTTTATAAAATAATTGATATTACAAGAAATTAGATGCTGATCACTGTTAGGGCTTAAAGGGTCAAAACATCACTCAGGTTAATCAAATATAAATTAAAGGTCCCAAGAATAACAAAACATGATTACTAACAATAAAAGGTCTTTAATGTTAAATAAATTCTCCTCATCAGTACCAAGATAGGAAATGTAAAGAAAACAGTGTGCATGGAGAATATTTACTGTATATTCATCTTGATAAGTGAAATTAAATGAAATAGAATATTTAATTAAAACAAATGTACATTGTCTGCATGTTCCAACACCCATGACCAAAAACGGATGCACTCAATTTTAAGGAAACAGGCAAAAGTATAGTACATGTATTACTCCTTTAATTTATAAGCATATCTGAGCACAAACAAACTTATTATCATCATTTCAAATTTGTTTTAATAAACCACACAAAAATTAAAATTCACAAGATTTACTTATTTTTGGTCAAAAATGTTTTGTTTACACCTGTACTTATGTTAAAGCTTGAACAAAGATTCATTCACTATATAAGCATTACATGTACAAATCTTTGTGGTAATATTAGTGCATGCAGTGTATGCTAATTTTAACCAGTTGCAAAAATGTTGAGACACTCCGATGAAAAACCGGCCTTTCTTATTTCAAATCGCTGCTAATCACACTAATGACCATGATCTTTTACTGCTAGCAATTTTCATAAGGGGAGAAGATGGGTATGACAAGCACAAGATCATTGACAGGCCATTAAGCCAAAATAAGGTACACTGTCTCAAGTACTTTTGCAACTGGTTGTAGATTTGCTTGGTGCGGCATGTATGAAAGCTTACCAAAAGGGTTTATAATAAACAGAAATTGTAATAAAAACAAGGTGCTGGCACATGTATAATGGGAGTAATTTTAAATCAATAGTGAAAGGAACAACAAAAATGACAAAAAACAATATTCTTTTGATAAGATTCTGGTGTTTCAAATCCAGCTTAACTCAGTAGATAATTTAACCCTTTTTTATAAAAGAATTATCTTGATGAATAATCAGCACTTTTATTTGCTGAAAGACATGTTACTGTGCTCATTTGTTTACAGGAAACTTGCCAGGCCCATTTGAGAGGCATTATATGTATGTGCAAATCATAATCACTAAGCAAAACAAAAGAAATAAATTATATTGAGCTGATCTCAGGTGACACAAGAAACAGCAGTTTTTCCAAATAGTCATTGACTCTAATCAGTTTACATGTATGCAAACTTGTTAATTATGTCTTCAGTGCAAAATTAAGTTAAACACATTCCATGCTGTACTTTGCTGTACTTTGTTGCTGAGCAAAAGTTCAAACTCTTCAAAACTAGACCCATAACTATCAACTCTGCAGGCTTCTTATGGAAATAAATTTTGCTTAAAAGAATGTAAAGAGGTGCTTTAGTACTGAAGGGTAATTGGGTTTCGTTCAGGAGAAGACAAAATTCTTGGGTAGAAGTACATTAGTGTAGAGGCATGGTTAAAATGTTGAATTCCATTGGGCTACATTATTTTTTGCATCATTGTCCTTACATGAGAATAATATTAATAAATGAAAATATGTATACAGTCATGTAAAAAATATTATAATCAATAATTATGGCAAAGATCTTCCATGTACATAAGTCTTCCCTTACCCCCATTAATATTGTAAACACAGAATTGTTGTACTGTTTACATATCCAGTCAAGTGAATAGATATCACTATTAATCATTCAAATACCGATATAGACAGCTACAAACGACATGTACTTAATGCAATCACAGAAACTGTACAGTAGAGATGATCATTGGACCAATGAAAAATCCAGTTAACCAGGGGTTTCAATAAGTTTTTGCATAAGTGGGTACTTAAGAGTAACAGGCGGGTATATTTGCCGAAGGCCCCAAGGGCCTTCGACCCTAGGGGGGTCCGGGGGCATGCACCCCCGGAAAATTTTGAAGTTCTAGACTCTTGCAGATGCATTTTCAGGTCTTTTTTTGTTGCTTTGTTTTTACATTTTTTTGCTCCTAAGTCAACTAATTTAAACAAATTTGAAGAGAATTATGTTACAATGAAGTAGTCATAGTCAAAACCTATTTTGCCAAATTTTTGGGCAAGAATTTGAAGCTGAGATGAAATTATCTGGTCTTAGTTGATGTTCATGTGAAGGCTCCAAGCGGGTAATCAGCCGTTGCAAGCAGGTAGATCTACCCGCTACCCGGCTACTATTGAAACCCCCTTCAGTTAACCATAAACAACAAGGTATGCTTGGTACAGTATAGATTCAGGATGTATTTTGTAGAAAATGCATGTATAAAGCGAAGCTGTAAAATTTCAACATAAACAATTTATATTATGATCATGCTCAGAACTATTCTACACAAATAAAATAAATAGCAAATGAAACAAAAAGACATGTACACATGTATACAGGTGTATGTCCAAGCTTTGTTCACTTTTCTGCCTCGAAACAAACAACATGAACATTAAAAGGAACGTTACATGTGAAGAACCCTGCAGTAGTACATTACAGCGGTTCCCAACAATACGCGCCCTCAAAAGGTTTTTTCTGTTGGTTGAAACCTGAGTTTTGTGTACATTAATCAACTGTTTCCATTGTTATCCCCTTGCTTTGCTAGAGAAATTGTTTTACTCAATGAGCAAAAAATTGCAAGAACATTTTCGAATGACAAAGGATTATTTTGCTGGGATGGAGAATTATATAATGGTGAAGCAAAGTGGACGATGGCTGAATGAATTAAATCATAGCCGAAACACTTTCTGTACTACGCAAAGTTTTTCAGGTTGCTAAGATTTTTCGATTGTATGAAAACATGAGCCATGAGCAAGTTCTGCGATGAAATTTAAAGTCGATGAAACAAAAGATATCAGGTATCAGTCAGAGAAAAAATTCTCCTATGAAACAAGACTCTTTTTCCAAAAAGTGAATATTACGTGAATGTGGATTTCTTTAAGTTGTAGACTAGAAGTATCTTTGATTTCTACTTTTCTTCTTCTTCTTCTTAATGTTTTATTGTACAGAACTACAGTAAACACCCGCATATAAGAACACACGATTTCGGAGGTCAGGCTGATTGAGTTCTTATTTATCAGGTGCTTAATGACAAATCAGCCTCAAAATGTTCTTAAATTTTTATTAAGTAATACTATCCAAAACATGTTGCTAGAGGTATATTTTAAGCATATTTTAGCAAAATAAAATAAATAATTATCCAGTAATTTAATCATATTATATATTATATTATATCATAAACTTACATGCTTTGTAATCATGACACTTTTTCCATTTTATAAGAACAAGTTACAATTTTCAGGCTAATCTTGTTCTTATAAAAATGGGGCTTTATTGGCCAAATTTCAGCCTGGTGTTCTTAATCCGCTTGTTCTTATATGCAGGTGTTTACTGTTTAACTTCTATAGTTATGTTTACAAGCATTGTGAATGTCGATTAAAACAACAGTATATTAGGGTTGTATAAATCTCCAAAAGGGTAAGTGAAAACAGGACCCTGGACCCATGCGAGCTACAGCAAGAATGGTGAAAAAGCAATACAGTGTGGGTTTAGATTAGCAAAACAATGAGTTTGCACAACGTATCTCACTTTTTCATTGCCATCACTGCATGACTACCACGTGAAATTATTTCATGTTTTATGAATGACACAATACAAGGATTTTCTGTTTCTATTTGTCTGGACTATTGGCTGCCCGAACAACCTGTCACCATGATCTTTTTCTTGCAATTCTCTCAAGAATGTCTCTAAATTTTGTCCTTAGAGCTGCCAATTGATAAGAGTATTTCCATTTCACCTCATTATTGGTCATTAGCTGATTTTATGTCTTCAAAAACTCATTAATAATTCATAAAGAAAAAACAAAAGACATTGCTACACTTTTTTTTATGTCCAATTCTTTAAACCAAAATAACCCCAAACCTAAAGATTAGTGCAACAGTGAGTTGATCTGTATCAGAGATTTTGAAGTTGTTCAATGAAAAACTCGCCTCAAGTTTTTAAACCTGATAATAATATGCTCCTGCTCGTTTTCTAAACAGCACGTGATGTACAATGCACACTTGTACCTCATTGTAGGTCGACACACAGGTAGCCCAAGCTTGAAATATGAGCATCGGCGAGCATCGGCATTGTCGCGTAACATTCAAAATATAAGGATTTGTATGGGAAAAAACCTATCGTCTCTGTAACCTACGAAAATGAAAAGGATTTCAATAAAAAACAGCTTACCTTACTTAAAATGTGTGTTACATCTCTCCTGTGTGGTCCTTGGGTCGATTTACGGCCGTTTATGGGTTTTTATGTAAACGGTTTTCTCTCCATATAAAGGTTTACCAAGGTTGGGTACTCCAACGGAGAGGCTCGACCGATCCACCGAAGGAAAATGGCCGTAAATTCGGGTGTCTAGAAAACGACGACCTAGAAAACGAAGACCTACGACCTAGAAAACGACGACCTAGAAAACAACGACCTAGAAAACGATGACCTAGAAAACGATGACCTAGAAAACAACGACCTAGAAAACGACGACCTAGAAAGCGACGACAGTGATGGGGTAGCTTGAAGGATTAAGGGGTTAGAGGGGTACAGAGGGCGGAAAATAAGAGGACGATAGGAGGGAATTATAAGGGGTGAGAGGTGGGCGAAGAAGGAAAATTTTAGAAAAATAGTAAATATTATTAATTTGTACCGCGCGGCTAAGGGTATGAAGCCAAGGAATAAAACGGTGGAAACGGAAATGCAAGGTACAAGGTCTGTCTATAAATCCGCTTACCTAAAGAATCTGTTAAAAGAATTTGCTAACCTGTAAAGTGCGATTGTTGTAACGACCCGCCACAGACGTAAGTTAACATTGAAGTTTTCTGAATTTAGCTGCTAGATTAAGACGATTTGTGTTTGTTCTGATTGCGAATTATAAATTAATGTATTTCTCTTAGATCGAATAATTATTAAAGCTTGGTGGTCATTATTTTGAGCTAACCAGTTCCTAAGGAAACTCCCTCCCCCTCTAGAACTGGCTGGGGTGGTGGACAATAAAGTGTTTACCAAGAGAGGATAACCTCTCTTGGTGTTTACTTATTAAAAGTATATCGGGTTAGTTTCATGAGCCATCCCGGAGTGTGTTAATAAAAAGAGGTTTGGGGAACGAAGTATTTCTAAAAGTCAAAATTTGGGAAATTTTCACGTTTAGGCGGAAAAGCTCCACTGATTTATTCATTAACGTAAACCTTCGTTACATGTACCCCGCGAGATACCTACATCTATTGTTCTTGCGTTATTTTCATAACGCGGTTTATAAAACCGTCTCTCGCATTTTTAAACAGCAGTTACAGAGTGCCTAGTGTCGCAGGAGCTATTGTTTTGTCTTGGACATTGCATTGTGCATTGCGTGAAAGTGATGGAAGAATTAAAGATGAACCGAAGTGAAATTTTTAATTTTGCTCTGCGGCGTTGTCTCTATTTCACATGACGTAATAATTTATTTCTGAACAATTCAAAAGTTCTACCGGAGATCTCACTGCATATATACCACGCTATCGGACCTGTGAGGAAAGAGAAACTCCTAGGATGATACGATTCAAATCTTACAGTTTAAATACAGTTCAAATCTGATGACATGTCAACCTGTCAACCTTCATTGTGTCCCACATAATATTTCACAATTCTCGTTACCGGTATGCTGCCGTTTCATTTATGGAAAGGTACTGGAAAATGTTGAAGCCCTTCTTTCTTAATTTTGAAAATATAAACTGTTTGTTTACGGTATTGAGCTGTGAACACGAAAACGGGACGTCTGATTTATTTCCTGTTTGATTTATGTGGGCTTGAACTTCCCGCTATAAACGACGCACCAGTGAAGCAGTATATATTATTTAGGTCATTTAGATTTGATGGAAATTTGTTTAAATTGATATCAGGATAATAAATAGGTCAAAGCAAAGCTTTTGCTTCCAGTAGTCAGTCAGGTCGAATCATGACTTCATTGACCATACTAAAGGTAAATTTGACTTGAGAAACGTTTTCAGTGGAACTCTCACGCGCTCGCGCAAAGGGAGCACAATTGGTAACAAATTTGGTTACCTTTGCATGGGCGCCATTCCATTTCAATCAAAACGTCTGGTTTAAATTTTCGGCAACTTCCATGCAGTACCGTATGGAACAGCATTTTCGTAATTATATACGCAAATTTTCGAAAATTATCATCGGGAAGTTTTCTTTCCGCATTCAAATTTGCTCCCGAATGTCTAAAATTTCTGGTTGAATGGTTCGCATTTCGGAAACGTTTCCGGACGTCTGGGAACTTTTCTGGGAAAATACTATACCAATTGCCGCTGTTTCCAAAGTTTCTTAAGTTTTGGGTGAATGGAAAGTGCCCAAAATGCATCCAAGAAATTTTGGTTCTGAGAGAATCGTCTGCACGTACTTCGATGTGCAACAAAGTGTGCTGCACGTGCAAATTAGACCTTTTGACCTTAGCATTACTTATAACCAGCCCCGGGTAACTAGCGGCTATGAGCGATTTGCTTGGGTGTTTGGCACGTTTGATAAGATTACACTGAGATTTGCTATGAATATGCTATTTTGGTTTAGTCCGGGGATGGGGCATTTCTCACACTTCTATTAAGCGCCTCCCACTCCCCGCGGTTTTTTTTAGGTCGTCGTTTTCTAGGTCGTTGTTTTCTAGGTCGTCGTTATCGAGGTCGTCGTTTTCTAGGTCGTCGTTTTCTAGGTCGTTGTTTTCTAGGTCGTCGTTTTCTAGGTCGTCTTTTTCTAGGTCGTCGTTTTCTAGGTCGTAGGTCTTCGTTTTCTAGGTCGTCGTTTTCTAGACACCCCGTAAATTCGCTCCAACTGCTCCAATCGCCTCCAAATTCTGCCTAGGTAACACACGATAGTTCTCCTTTCCATTCGTTATCTTGCTTCAAGATGCCTTTGCATGAGAGCGAATCAAAGGTCACAAATCTATGCAACCTTTCCCGTCTGAAGCCATCAACTGAGGCTCGGCTTGAACTCCGCGTTACTGTTGAAAGATAGCGACACGGCTTGAGACTCAAATTACTCACACTCGGGATGGGAGACAGTCTCTTGCTCCCGTTGTTTTCTTTCTCGGGTATTGATGTCAACAGAAGCACGAGACTGTCTCCTACCCTGAGTGTGAGTAATTTGAGTCTCTGGCCGTGTTGCTATCTTTCAACAGTAACGCAGAGTTCAAGCTGAGCCTCAGTCCATGGCTTCAGACGGGAAAGGTTGCAGAAATTTGCGACCTTTGATTCGCTCTCGGTGCAAAGGCACGAATGAAAACGAATGGAAAGGAGAACTATCGTGTGTTACCTAGGTGGAATTTGGAGGCGATCGGAGCAGTTGGAGCAAATTTACGGCCGTTTTCCTTCGGTGGATCAGTCGAGCCGCTTCGCTGGAGTGCCCAGCGTTGGTCGGTCATGTTGAAACGCAGACCATGCAGACTGCAGACTGCAGACTGTGCAGACCATGCAGACTGTGCAGACTGTGCAGACTGAGTGTTATTTTTTTTTTACTTGTACCTTAATTTTCTAGTAAAATTTTTACTATAGTTTCCTGAAGGAGCGAGCACGATGGAGGAAAGTAAGCTGTTTCTTTCTGTAACTGTATTCCCGTACGAAACTTGCAGCGCTGTACAGCGCCACAAAATCGCTGCAAAATAGCTGTACAGCTAAATTACAGCTGTTCAGCAGCCTTTTAGAAGCCAAACAGCAGCTTCATTCAAGTTGCAGCGGGATGCAAAAGCGCTGTGCAGCCTTTGAAGGCTCTTTGAAGCTCTTGGCAGCGGTTTTGCAGCGCAGTTGCCGACTTTCAAACGCTGCGAAGTAGCTGCAGTAACGCTACAATTCAGCTGCGGTCGATCTGACTTTCTTGAGCGCCAATAACATGAATCGCCAGATAAAGCCTTGGCACAGATTACGGCTTTTATAACGCGAAAACTTTGACTGTACCTCTAAGAAATGTGAGTAAGCTTGTGCGCAAAGAAGATCACTTATTGAATAAACCTCCAAATCCTATGCTTTCGGAATAAAGATTTCAATAAATTTCATTCCGTGACCGGCGAGTGTGGGAATGTTATCGCTAATTCCCTGGAGACATTCTAGGCCGTAATCTAATTGGTCGGTCCTTTTGCATGAGATCCCATTACATCTTTAGACAAACACAGAACATTTGCGACCGTTGAATGAAAGGCGCAAACATTCTAAGTTTTTTAGCATCTAGTTCTGTTTCGAGATGGAAGTTCTGTTGAAGTTTTTGGATGGAACAGCTCAAACGTATTTGCAAACAACGCACTGAATAGTGACTTCTACGCTAAGTATCCACGAATCGAACCAGAGCAAGCAACACAGATACAAGAATCTCAGATGGAGTTCGCACTTACAAGATTCTTATACGCTCGTGGTAATGTTCGTTCCTTAGTCCATTGTAAAATTTAACGACGACCACAGTAAAATTGGGTTGATTTCTTTCATGAAAAAAGTGTAGAAGATCGTGGATCATGGACGAAACGTCAAGGTGAGCAATGTCCAGCTTAGCCCGTTGCAACGAATCAAAATATCATTTGCCTAATGGCCGTGCATGTAAACTTTATGTAGAACAATCGATGTTATTCTCTTCATTTTTAAAAAAGATAATTTTCAATGTCTTCCTGTTAATGGATGTTCTTACATTCAGATGAGTGACCGTGATTGCTAAATATTTACAAAGCGAGACTGTTGCAGATTTGTTCTATGTCACGTGCTTTTGTAACGTGTACGCGTGGATACTAATAAAGTATAAGTTGCATTTTGACTTTCTAGTGGTTTTTACTCTGCTACTAAGCCGGTTTAGGCAAATGCCATAATTCTTTGAATTTTTGTACACGTTTGCAGCTATTTGGCAGCGCTGACAGCGTTTTTGTGTGTCCTTTCCACCGCTGCTAAACCGCTGCTTATCGCTTTCAAACGGCTTCATAGCGCTGCCCCGAACAGCCAAAATTTGCGACTGCTGCAGCCAGCCTCTTTGCAGCTATTCTGCAGCGCTTCTTGAAGCCATTCTGCAGCGCTGCAACAGCGCTGCGCGTTTCGTACGGGTTATATTGCCACGATTATTTAAATTTTTTTAGTAGAAGAAGCTTTTTCAGGTTAAGTGACTTAAAATAAAACCCTTTTTGGCTTCCTACAATGGCTGCGAGAGAGACATTATTTTCCTCAATTTCCTTGATTGTTGATGATCGTCTTTGATTTCATTCTGTGACTTGCCGTCATTTCTTCTAATCTTACAGATACCGATGTCATCGTTGTTAGCTCGTAAGATTTGGGCAAGACTTTTGTTTACGTATTTTTTTTATTCGATTCTCAAGAGTGTCCTTCTGGGCAGGTTTTCACTTGGGAATCGACAATTGTATTTGCTCCATGCATTCACGCCAATAAGTGGTAGTGGTTTGAAACCGACAATCTTGTTCGAGTATCATGGTTCTTGTTTATGCAGCTCCAAAACTAAATAGTTAATTAGTAACAAATGTATTATTTGTACAACTCGAAGATGTGGAGGGGGTTTTAATGCGCATTGAACTAGATCCCCCGCGGTGTATTTTAGGTATATTTTGTCTTAATTTTCATTGAATATTATCTGTGAGAAGTTTCAAGTCGCTGTCACTGCCGTTCTTCTCTTAATTCTGACGCTTACGGAACCGCCAAACACGTGGAAATCAGAATATTTATTTTAGGTAGATATACCGTTGATTTATTTACATATTTTAAGGCAAGGCCCATCCCTCAAACATCTCCGTTTGATATCCCGAGCTAACTACAATGACATTGGTATCTGTAAGATTTGAAGAAATGATGGCAAGTCACCGGTTTGAATTACAGAGTGAAACCAAAGAAGATCATCAACAATCAAGGAAATTGATGAAATGTCTCTCTCGTAGCTGTTGTAGGAAGCCGAAAAGGGTTTTATTTTAAGTCACTTAACCTGAAAAAGCATCTTCTACTAAACAAATAAATAATCGTGGCAATATAATACAGTTACAGAAAGAAACAGCTTACCTTCCTCCATTGTGCTCGCTCCTGCGTGAAAGCGGCGCAGCTAAAAGCACACGAAACTGCTTTTACATCTGCCGGTAAACATGAGCCTGTGATTTTCTCATTTCCTACCAATGACCCTTGCAGGTACACATCAGTGCAACATATGATGGTGATGCACAGAGCACAAAATGAGGAGAAGCAGGAAACTATAGTAAAAATTTTACTAGAAAATTGAGGTACAAGTAAAAAAAATAACACTCAGTCTGAACAGTCTGCACGGTCAGTCTGCAGTCTGCAGTCTGCAGTCTGCACGGTCTACGTTTCAACATGACCGAACCTCGGTAAACCTTTATATAGAGAGAAAACCGTTTACATAAAAATCCATAAAACGGCCATAAATCGACCCGTGGACCACACAGGAGAGACGTAACACACATTTTAAGTAAGGTAAGCTGTTTTTTATTGAAATCCTTTCATTTTCGTAGGTTACAGAAACGATTTTTTTTTCCCATACAAATCCTTATATTTTGAATGTTATGCAACAATGCCGATGCTCGCCGATGCTCATATTTCGAGCTTGGGCTACCAGTGGTCGACATTAATTTTTGGTAGGTCATTCAAGCCCATTATAGTTCATTATTTATCACTGTATAAGCTCATCGTACCTCATTCCTTGTTGTAGTAACGACAGTGTACGAGTTTTTAAAACATAAAGTTTCATTTGCTTAACAAATGGGTGTTTGCAGCGACAGTGGTCTGTCCACTTATATATAAAAGGAAAAATGTTAGCAAGAAGCAGAGGGAAAGGAGTAAAATTTAATGAAACCTAACATTCACATTCCCTAGTACATGTATGTACCTGAATCACTTTGCAGTTGCTGGTGAACACCTCACAGATCCCGTCCCACATCCTTTGATAAGCTTATTCTGCAGTGGCTATAAAGACGAGCACATACAATTAATTTCAATAAGGGGAATTACATAATCGTAAGTGGATTACCTTGTAAATTCAGGGAAAATAGCACATGTACAAAAAATCGGTGGGAAAGTGGCATAACTGTAGAGTATGCATAATGGCGACTTGGCATTATTTATCTTAACATCGCATCGAACAATTTTAGGTGCCATGGTGTATTGAACGCGAAAATACAACCATACCTTTAAAATTTCTGAACGGTCTCCAATTGTAAAATCGTAGCAAACCACTTTTGACATCTCTAGCAAGCAAAATTTCACGAGAAATTAATGCAAAAATAGCGAATCCCACCGTCGTTGTTAGTTTGTGCTTCCACGTTCGCCATGATACATGTTAGCAACATCTTCCCATCGTCCCCAGCGTTAGCCACATCGATCGAGAGGGACTGAGATTGAATTTTGGACACCTTGTGACATGTTATACCAACGAAAGATGCCTACGATGTTTCTCGGGGAATCGCGTTCTCGCCAACGAAGGGTGAATATAACGAGTATAACTGTATTTTGGCAAATATTGTACATGAAGTTTTAAAACATATTTCAGATATTTCATGGGGCTACGTGATACACATCTAGCCCCGAACACTGTTGGTGGTTTTGGTGGATGTTGGAGTCTACATCCACCAAAACCACTCGACCTGTCCAGACCGCACATATGAGCCCTGACCTATAACCATTGTTAAATCTTCAAAGAGGCAAGGGTTTTAATTTCTTTAGGCGCATAGTTACGCTTCTGCAAAATACTGACGGACTTTTTAAGACCATACTCATAAAGCATAATAATTATTGACACAAACAAAATTTTAATCATGGTTTTTATATAAGTTCAGAACCCTCACGGTTCGCTTTATTATTATTGCTCATACTGTTATCAATCACAATAAGAGCGACTTTTCGAATATATCGGTCTGTATAACTTTAACTAAGAGAGGATAAAGGGCTTGATTTCGCTCATTTTTGCTCATCGATAATTAACAGGTAACCAACCAGGATATACTCAGTTCCTCCAAATACCGCGTTCTTTCGTTTAAATTTCTATTAGATTCATTTTGCACGACGATCGGATAACAAAATCTACTTCCTATGAAGCGGAATTTATGGCAAATTCCATCGTCTCCGTGGTCAAACTATGACGACTTTCCAGACTATAGGCAACACCGAAAATCGTGCTTTAATTAATTAAGCGTTTATCGTGCATAAGAGATCGTGCTTTTATTTAGCCTGATGAGTCTGATGAGGTCTTACCTTTCCTTAAGGAATATGAAAGTGAATAAAAATTTAATAACCTTAAATAGATCGAGGCAAGGCATGTATTATGCTACAGGTGTATTCACAATCCATGTATTGTGCTACAGGTGAAGTCAAAATGCCGTGTTTTGCGATACAGGTGTAGTATTTTTAAAGTCCCTCTGCACTCGCGCTAAAATGATGCCTTCATCGTGCTTAAAATTTAGCTTGTGAATGGTCGCAGAAATAATTGCTGGCCCAATAACCGAAATAATAAATAACCGCATATTGAGAAATCCTATTTTCCATCGATTTGGAAAAAAGGCAAGGATAAGCCCCTCCTTATCAAAAGTCATGCTGATGATAGGACTATTTATAACAGCCGCCGCCCTAATGACCTCTCTCAAAAACCTGAAGATCTCAACTGTGTGCTCAATGCCCTCAGCTCTTGGTCTAGTCTGACTCTCACCTAGCATTTAACTCCACCAAGACCAAGACAATCGTCCTGTCCACCAGCCAGATGTCTCGTGTTCACTCCCTTGGACTATTCATTCCCTCCTTGGGGATATCCAGTAGATCACTTGAGCGTGTCAATCTAACCAAGCTCCTCGGGATTCATTTCAGTGAACATTTATCTTGGGAAGACTGCATGTTCACAAATTGTCGAAAGTCCTGCCACAGTGCGCTTGGCATTTTACGGAAAATTAACAACTTTACAAGAAATACTTATCTCGCAATAACCCTCGCGAAACTCAAGTTAAGCCCTGTCCGGTTAGGAACTGGATGGGTAACGAATATCGTCTTGAGGGTCCCTACTTGTTCTTTCTTTCTTTCTTTCTTATTTCCGTATTCATTTCAGTGAACATTTATCTTGGGAAGACTGCATGTTCACAAATTGTCGAAAGTCCTGCCACAGTGCGCCTGGCATTTTACGGAAAATTAACAACTTTACAAGAAATACTTACCTCGCAATAACCCTCGCGAAACTCAAGTTAAGCTCTGTCCGGTTAGGAACTGGATGGGTAACGAATATCGTCTTGAGGGTCCCTACTTGTTCTTTCTTTCTTTCTTTCTTTCTTATTTCCGTATTGTCCAAACTGAAACGCACTTTGGAGAAACATAAACAAATTCGTCTGAGAAGTGAGACGTACCGACAATTGCTCTTTTATCTCGACTTTCGATCGCTCGTATCTTGAAGCTATTAGCCCAAATTTCTTCAATATTTTCTGTTAAGTACTTCTCTAATAAATATTTCTAGCCAGGATCATTTCTTGACGGAAAAACAGGCTCAAAAACAGTGAAAACAACAAACCAAGGCACCTGGGCGTCACAAATCGATGACGTCACTGTGACTACCAACCCGATATAAAGTCAACTCGTGCTTCTGTCTCGCTTTGCAATCCATGCACGTTCGACGCGCGATGCGAATTTCGTCAAAATTATTACCTCTATCCGCTCGCGTGGAACAGACTCTAAGCGCAAAAACACCTAATTGAATCATAAGTCTCATCTAAAATAGACTAATGTGACACTGTCTTTTATCCACTTCTAGCTGATTTTCTCTTGAATTACAATTTGCTGCAACTAGTTATGTCACTGGACGTTATGTTAGAGACATATATGTTTTAAAAATAGTTTGGTTTCCAATGAAGGAAAGGATAAATTTTCATTTACTTAAACTTGTTTTCAAGGCTTTATATTCTGACGCCTGGCCATCTTACCTCAAGATCAATGAGGTTGCCCATACAGGGCTGCTACGTTCTAAATGCCGCGAAAAGATTCACACTGTAGCAGTACTACACGAACAGATGTTAACAGTCGCTTTTTATGAATAAATATGACTAATAGCCTAAGAAAAAAGTCGTATTCTGAAAATACAGAATTTAACTGTTGATTAGTTGTTATTGTTTTCCCTTATGACGATCCATTGAGTGTGCAAGAGACAACAATTTCAAACCTGGGAAACATTTTTGGAAATTACTTCAGTCTATATCTCTCTATATGCCGGCTGACTACTGTATTGTACATTGCTTTCTCCTTTGCGTAGTTAACAGAAACTTTTGCAATTGCCGAACGTTGCACTGAATGGATTGGTTTCTGGCGTTTGCTTTCAAACCGGCGGTCTTAAATTCTTGATAAGCTGGAAGGTCTCGTTTTCTCTGGGGATGCCAAAATTGATTTGTATACCTTTTCATCACATAATATGATTTCAAAACCCATTAAGGGCGTTCTGGCTTAAGTTTGCTGCTCTGACTCGAAAGCGTCGAAAGCGTTTGTATGATGTGGAAAACTTTACCAATAATATTGTTTGGATGAGGCCGTCTTAACTTTTGGGAGCCACGTGACCAGCCGCAACTGGGGTTCTTTCTCGAAGCAAGAGAGAAAACCCTAGGAACGCGGTTATTTTTGCGAGACCTGCCGATCGGATTTGTCAAGTATTTTAAAGATTAATCTTATTTTGCTGCTCTTACACTATAAGGAGTTGCAGACCTGTCCCTTTATGGCTACGAAAGCCATTTAGCCCAAAAAGTTATTTTCTTGATTCCATACATGCAAAAGCAAAAATTTAATAGAAGGGTACTCTTATTGTTTGCACGTCAGTTCAAAACTATTCTTTATATAGTGTACCGTATTTTACCTCTTATATTGATGCTAACTGCTTGCCTTTGCGGCAAATGTGCAATCATTTATGTGCTTTGTAGGTCACCTAATATGACCATATGGAGGGACAAAAACGCCGTCACACTTATAATATGTATACATCATGCCAAACGGACACTGTTTCCAGATAAATTACCTAACTTTCGATCATTTTTTTCGTGATCGAGAAATTTAACGCTTGTTATCTCAGCATCTGCGTGCAGCACTTAACCTTCTTTTAGGAACCAATAGTTTAGTCTTATAGTATCTATACAATTAGTCCATGCATTTCCATTCAGTTTCTTATCATTGTTTTGTTCTATTATTCTTCATATAACCGCCATGCAGGGATTGATTAGTACATAAGCACGCTGTATCCATTACGGCACAATATGCAGTTTGATTTAGTCTATAATTTTGTGCATGAAACAACGTTCAGTGTCAAATACTGCTAAATATTAAACATATTTGAAACTATATGCTGACTTCAAGTGGACAAAGTCGACAATTAGTTAATGGTTTTGCAAACCGAGTAGAACGTAAATAAGCCATTTCTGATAACGCGTACGGATTTTAGGAAGCCAGGTCTGAAAACGGGTGTTAAAAAGGACATAAGAAACAGGCTCACGATTTGGAGAATCGTGCAGCACACCCCAATACGAATTCCGAGGATTACGCCCCCTCGATACCAATGGGCAACTGAGTGAGTTTTATTATAGATTTGTTACTGAATGTTTCTATGGCTGCCCTGTTTTTTAGAATGAAACGTCATTGTGGAGCAATTGCTGAGCGTCGTTTAGATTGCAAAAGCCTCATAATCTTTTTATTTTTTTAAATTCCTATGGAACCAAATAACGATGGCCCCAGTAGAAAAGATCAGCATTCGGAAATATCACTCGCAATAATTTCAACATTCCATTCGCTCATTTTTTTTACTCGTATATAGCTTTCAATAAATAACCAAGCAGACTACACTCAGTTTCTACAAATAGCGTGACCGTTCCAGCTTATTTTGGAAACGAGCTATGGATGATTTATCAAGTATTCGTGTATCAGCTGTTTTTCAATTCTAGCCTTGCTTAAATAGCAGTAACAAATGGACCAGCAAATCGATTGCTCGCTTAAATTGGCGCCAAAAAAGGCGCGGCAGAGACGCGCACATGCTTTGCTGTTGAATGTTTTTTCTTTGCGCCATTTTCCATAAATTAAATTCTGCTTAATTATGTCATTCCGCAAGCCATGCCACATGCCATTCCGCGAACTCATTCCGCCTTTTACCCTCACCGGGCCTGAGTTACCACATGTGACTTTGTGAGCATTGACATGCATGAACAAGCGATACAAGTTACGGCAGCACGCTAAAAGAACGCAAAGCGAGGATCTATTGCGAGAGTTTAAGAAAGCTAGAAACGAGGTTACCCGCCAGCTAAGAACGGCAAAAGCCTTGTACTGGAAGAATTAATTTGCAAAAACTCAAAACAGCAGAGATTTTTGGAACCTTGTAAAGAAAGTTAAGAGGCAGGAATGTAAACAAAACACTATTGGCCCTATTAGAGATGGTTAAGATAACATCATTTTGTAGGACAGTGTAAAAGCCACTCTTATGAATGATTATTTTTCTACTATTAGAGAAAATCTAATGTCCAATCTTAAACCAACACAGGATCACTCAACCATACATCATCTATAGGATCTCTCCCACATGCCCCGACCTTACTTTGCACTACCCCACGCTCCTTAAGGATGTATTAACTATCAACCCAATACTGCTAAGAAATATTTCAAAAATGTTGAGGAACAAGTCATTCGAGTTCAGAGCAAAGTTTGGAGCAATTTATAGTGCTTCTGAAACTAAAGAGTCCGTTTTAAAGAATATCCCGATTGACAATCGGATTTGGTTTAAGAATAGGCAAACACTGGAAATACTTGTACCCAGAATTCGGAACTACTGTAACATTGCTGTTTGCATAATTAAGCAAAAGGGTTAAGAACAGGAGAGAAATAAGCACTTTTCGCGTGTCCGTAGTGTTGCTAACCGTGCTTCTAAGACTAAACAATGAGTGCGAGGAACAAGATTTCCATTTACTTTATCAAGTGTTCCATCCCTGGTTAAGGCTCGTACTTATGCCAGAGACCCCGTGCAACAGCATTCTTCTGTATCCCATACGGTGTCTCCACTGAAGCACACGTATGGCATGCATAAAGCACAGGAACATACCAATTTAATGAACTCCTGCACATCAAACATAACACATTGAACATTCTACGCGGCTGTATGACTGTAAAAGTTACATTTTGAATAGCATTTACAAACTGTTGACCGAAAATGATTTTGTATCTGATACATATTAACTATCATTTGTTTTCCTGCAGGCAGTTGAACGACAACGAGCTCAAGACGCTTCCGTCAGGAATATTTTCAGATCTCTCTTCCTTGGTCATTTTGTAAGTAAACAACACATTTCTTTGCTTATAAATCCATACGACTCTCCTCATAGGATATAAAGGCCTCTCGTTGGCGCGCTAATGAACAAGAGCGGATTGATTGATTATCCTCAGGATGTCGCTATTTGTTTTCGCTTTTTGCTAACTTTTTGCACAGATTTTTCTATATTTTGGGTAGGTCTTATGTGAACCGAGGCGAACGCCAAGGCTAATAACACTTACCGAGACCTTGATTTAAACTGGATATCACAATAACCGAATTTAATAATTGTTTTATTATAAATTATTTTAAAGAGAAAAATAGAAATAGACAAACACATCGTCGCACGGACCACAGTTGGACATTGCTCTTAATAGAAATCATGCATTATGCGTACAATCTACATATTCAAGAGTCAGTTACCTGCCAGCAGATAACTAACAAATCGGTAGGTTGCATGCGCTGATTCCAAAAATTAACTGACGGCTTTTATAGAATGAGAAGAATGATAGTGAACACTATGTATGGCAATTCGTATTATTAGTACTACCAATAAAGTGCATGTTTGTTGTTGTTTTGTTATGAAACTGTAATGTGCTGGGGTTTCACGTAATGAAAGAAAGCGAGCCAAAGAGTAAAACTCAAAACAAACTGAAATACAATTTCCGACCAAACACGTGGCAAAAATGAACCAATTGTGCACGAGCAGTGCGGGATATAAAATAAACAAAAAAAATGGTGGGAAGCAAAATCTATGAGAACGATTCATATTTAAGAGCCGTTGTCGGTAGCTATCGAGAAACCGGCGCCATGCAGTTCAAAAAATTCAATTTTTTTTATTTCACCAAAAGACCCATTTGGTAAACTATTTTCAAAAACCGTGACAATATCTGAAAAGTTCTAGCGAAGCCCCGTTTTTTCGAAAAATAGGAAAGTTTAAAATCGGCCTAAACCTGGAAATTATGCAAATTGAGGCATTTTCAAAATGCTCGTACAAAAAACGAAAGGCAGTCTTCGTATACTTCATCTTTACAAGCTTTGATACACATTTCTTAAAGTTACTTTCAAGCTATATTTTATCTCGATTTAGGATTTTTTTCTATTTCTTACACCCGTTCAAAGAAAGTAATGTTTCGTCATTTGTTGACACCGTGAATTTTACCATTTTTCAGAAGGTAATAGCATCAAGGGTATATTTATATATATATTTAGCGGTTGTGAAAATTGTCTTTTGAAAAAAACATGCATTCCTCCTGTATGTCATACTAAAAGCTTTTTTTGGCCCGCCAAAATTGAGCGCGCTAGACGAAAATGTATCAAGTGCACTTTAATTTACGATTTCTCCGTTCTTACTTTATTCAGCTAACATTGCTATAGTAAGAGCGATATTTTGGCGTCGTTGACTGCGCACTTTAGTGCTTTGTATCATAATTATTCGTCTGATCGTTACCACGGACTTTGAAAGGAAACGGTAGCGTACGTGTCATCCAGGCGTGAAGTTTATTATGGTGTTTCTCAGGGTAGTGTCCTCTGACCCTTATTCCTGCTTTATACTTCACCCTTGGGTGACATCACACCAGTCAAGTTGCCTTTCATTTGTATGCCGATGATACGCCTCTCACCTCTGAATCATCCTCTGCTGAACTGGCAAAATTAGTGGTAGAAGACTGTGTGCGAGATATCGATGCTTGGATGACAGTAAACAAGCTTAAGATGAACAGGGACAAGACAGAACTAGTTGTGCTAAATGCTAGTCATCGCCAACCTTCGCCCCTGACGTTTCAGTTTGTGATGAGGTGATCAGCAATTCATCGGTAGCTACAATACTCGTCACAAATCTTGAAACACTTTTGTGCGTTTTCCTTCCCCAATGTTGATTTGGGTATTACAATCGTCTCAGTGCTCCAAAATACACGTGGTTCAACATTCAGGGGAAGGAGATGGGCACTTTTGAGTGAGAACAAATGTGTGAAGAGTGAATGTAAGAAAATTAAGAGAAAATTCAAGGGAAACGTTTCTGTTTCAACGATTTGTAACAAGTATTGTAGAAACATTGGTGTTCTGCGAACATTCATGTCGATATCTTGTTACAGTCTGCCGTATGCAAGGCAGGCCTCTACCACCTTCTACCACCTTCGAAACATTAGCCGCATAAAGAAATATATCAGTCGCCATACTCGGCGGAAATAATTGTGCATGCTTCATGACGAGATTCATACGACTTTGAAATTCGCCACAGGGAGGAAGTTTCAATTTCCGGTGTCCCTGTAAAAACCTAATTAGGATTCAATTATTCATACGACTTTGAAATTCGCCACAGGGAGGAAGTTTCAATTTCCGGTGTCCCTGTAAAAACCTAATTAGGATTCAATTACCGTATTTATTCGATTAACCGCCCTGGGCGCTTATTAAATTTTTGGACCTTGAGAATGGGCGCTTATTCGAGGTGGGCGCTTATTCGAGGCTGGGCGCTTATTAAATTTTCAACATTTTCAGCAAGTGTAGTATGTTTATTTTGCAACAAAACAATAAATGGTAAAAACAAAACGCGAAGATGTAACAAAGCAAGGTCTCTGTAAAATACTCTAAAGAAAACTCCGTCTTCGGGGAAGTCTCTTATTAGTACTTATTCAATTTTTGGGAGGTGTGAGGGGAAAGGGGGTGGGGTGGGGTGGGCGCTTATTCGAGGCTGGGCGCTTATTAACTTTTTCTGCCTTTAGGATGGGCGCTTATTCGAGGTGGGCGCTAATTCGAGGTTGGGCGCTTATTCGAATAAATACGGTAATAGCCACTAATCTGTCATGACTTGTGTACTTTGCGTCACTGATGGAAGACGAGCTGAGACGAAAGACAGATACTATTATTTTGTATCACAATGCGATCTCGCGCGAATTTCAAAGCCGGCATGAAAGTGGCGCGTTCGTCGGGAAAAGCATCTTCAGTCTTTGGACCCTCGCTTGCCAAACAAAGGTAATCTCGTACGCAGTATCAGTGACCAAATGGTTTTACAGACAGATATAATTCATGGCAAATCAAAATTTTATGCTTTTTATGTAGAGATGATGTTTGGAAGTAGCAGGGCCGATTATTTATAGCTATTTATGATTTGGTCGATAGTACAGATAGTACTGGCGCTCGAGTCAACCCATCAAGGTTTGGTTTTTCAAAGAGGAAAGATCATGTTGTTGTCGTTTCAACCTTAGCACGAGCCTTTAACTTGCGCCGATGAAATGCAGACGAAAGCGGGTAGTAAAGCGATCATAAAGAAGGACTAAATTGCCTCTACTAGAAAATATAGCGGGAAGCGGTCAGAGAAGTCAGAGAAAGCGTTCGTCCTGCGGAGAAGATCTCGAAAAGGTACTTGGTCGTGGATTAATGAATTGGGGAAATTAAAATGAGGGATTCATTCGAGAAGCAATATCGTACGATTTCCTGACTGTGGCAGATGACCGTCAAGTCAGAAACTCGGGCATTCACGTCGTTGTTGATTATGTAAGCTTAAATGATTTTTATTAAGGGTCGCTGACTGGATTTACCCTGAACGGTGATGTTCTCCAGCCCTTTTCAATTTTCTAAACACAGGCCGAAACTTGGTAAGTTTATTTTGGGTTCCTTCGTATCATCTTCAAATGGATACCTATTATCATTTTGGCGCAAAAACGTTTTAAGGTCGACACTGATCACTCGCTCATTTCGTAAATTCTCAATAGCTGCTAATGATGTGAAAGTGTAATGTTCATGGAGAATGTTGATGGAGATCACTATTTCTTAAGCCTGATCGCAAACGAGTCAGAGTTCAGTTTTTAAGTGTGGATCGTAGTGGATATTTTCAATTTTATCGAATCCCTTTTAAGAAAACAGGAAAATTTATTTTGCGAAAGCCAGTGGCTATCAACAGTTGGTAAAAGTGAGTAAAATTTCTTAAACCAAAAATTGATTTACAGATTAAAGCGTTATTTAATTTTGCACTGATTAGATCTGTGAAGATGATAGTGCATGCCCCACATTAAGTAAAACAGTTTGGCCTTCCTGATGCAACAGAGCAGCTTAGCCTTTTTAGGCTGTGGCTCTGTGAGAATTTTATTCTCCGGGTGTCTCAGAGGGAACTAAAAACTCGCTTTTAGATATTGTTTGAATCTCTGTCCAGCATTGAGAAAAAATGTTTGGCCTTCCTGATGCAACAGAGCAGCTTAGCCTTTTTAGGCTGTGGCTCTGTGAGAATTTTATTCTCCGGGTGTCTCAGAGGGAACTAAAAACTCGCTTTTAGATATTGTTTGAATCTCTGTCCAGCATTGAGAAAAAATGTTTGGCCTTCCTGATGCAACAGAGCAGCTTAGCCTTTTTAGGCTGTGGCTCTGTGAGAATTTTATTCTCCGGGTGTCTCAGAGGGAACTAAAAACTCCCTTTTAGATATTGTTTGAATCTCTGTCCAGCATTAAGAAAAAAAGTTTGGCCTTCCTGATGCAACAGAGCAGCTTAGCCTTTTTAGGCTGTGGCTCTGTGAGAATTTTATTCTCCGGGTGTCTCACAGGGAACTAAAAACTCGCTTTTAGATATTGTTTGAATCTCTGTCCAGCATTAAGAAAAAAAGTTTGGCCTTCCTGATGCAACAGAGCAGATTAGCCTTTTTAGGCTGTGGCTTTGTGAGAATTTTATTCTCCGGGTGTCTCAGAGGGAACTAAAAACTCGCTTTTAGATATTGTTTGAATCTCTGTCCAGCATTAAGAAAGAAAGTTTGGCCTTCCTGATGCAACAGAGCAGCTTAGCCTTTTTAGGCTGTGGCTCTGTGAGAATTTTATTTAGTGTTTCGCTTACGTTTGTATTTAACCCCATCCAGGTCTCGTGCGGCCTTTAAAACAGCGCGTCAATTTAAAAAGTTTTTTCATAAGGCAGTTTCCGTTTAGCGCTTAGTGTTAGTTCTGCCCTTGAATGAAGTTTCCATTAACAAAGCCTTGCGTTCAGACATAAAATTAGGGAGATCTTGTAAGCATGAACTGAAATATATATATGAAATGCGGATGAAGGTATGAAAGTGACCATGATCATCGCATTAAATTCGCAGCCTATTCGGTTGAAAAATAATCTGAAATATTTTGCTGTGTTATCGCAGAACGTTAGAGGTAATATTATTCACTGTTGGGGAAAATACTCCGCGGCTTTAAATTAATAATTTCCTCGATGTTTTAATTCCGGTAGTGTAGTAACCTTCCGTTAAGGCAGTTTCTAAAACGCACTCGAGAAAACCGCACAGTCTCTGTGAACTCTCACTTTCACTTGAGAGAGAGGCAAAAAGAAAATAGAGTGACATTACTTTCAAACCATTCCGTGTTACCTTAGGCCGCGGTTTCAGAAATCATTGGACCTCCAGGCCTCTTTCTTGGTGGGTTAGTTTAAGAAAATAAGTGCTTTAGTTTTCCAGTCTGCCTTATATGCTGTATTGAAATTATTCACGATAAATGGGGTTTGATAAAAGCGTTGGTTAAACAGAAAAGGGCTTAATTATGACGCGATTTTGTAATATACCAGTTAAATAACTGGCGCTTAGTGTTTAATAAATACAAGTAAACAAATATACAATGGAAAATTCCCCAGTAAGAAGTGCGTAAAATCACTATTCTCGAAGTACAATAAATTTTAAGAGAAGCCAAAGGCAAATGCATTCCGGTTCGGCAGAAAGACTTCCAATGCGACTAATTTGTAGTTGAGTTTTTTGTTGAACCGAAATCTTGTTGACGTACAGGAATTCCGTTGATATGAGAATTTGTCACCTCCAAGCAAATGAGCCGTAAAAAGTTGATTACTTCTACAGAGCTCCCCTGCTGATGTTCGCCTATTGAATAGGCGAACATCAGCAGGGGTCTATGATTTCAGATCTCTATGAATCTCGTCATGATTACTTCCAGATTGGACTTCTGTATTTCACTTTTGTAGGGAATACCGAAACAAACTATCAAGATACTTCAGCATGTTCAAAATGTAGCGGCCAGAATCCTTTCGCCTACACCTAAACATGAACATTTCTCACCAGTATTACTAGTCTGCTACACAGCCGTTTTTAGTGTCGTGACGCAATGCTCCTCCACACAAAGTTAGTGGGGAGGAGCATTGCGTGACGACACTAAAAACGGCTGTGTAGCAGACTACAGTATTACAGGAAATACATTAGTTTGCTATAGAAGGGCGCATAACTTTTAAGATTCTTTTGATGACCTTTAAAGGTTTTTAAACCATTTAAAAATGGCTTAGCCCTTTCATATTTGTCCGACCTAGTTACGAGGTATATTCATCAGCGTCTGCTTGATGTTCCATATTATCTGCGCAGCTGTGGTTTCCGGTCTTTTTCAGCAGCCTCTCCACAGTTGTGGAATGATATGCCTCTAGACTTATCTGTTTAGGAAAGCGTTTTCAATAAATTAGTCCTTTTATGTTTTAGTCGTTTAATTGAAAGTGTTTTTTTATCAGTTAGTTTTACTATTTTTAATTCGTTTCCGTTTAATGCAGTTTATGAGCAATATTTGTAATATTTTAAACATTTCTTGTAAAGCGCCATTGGGTATTGCTGGAAATGGCGCTATAAAAATAAAGCATTATTCTTATTATTTGACTATAAGGAGGGGATAAATGCAACTTGTCAAATCGCCTACCTGTCAACTCTCCTAATCTCGCCGAATCCCTCTCTCCACCTTTAGAACTTAGACAACTTGCCTTGTATTTCTTATCCTCAAAAACGCATCGCTCTACTGGTTTGGACAATAATAATAACCATTGAAACTTACCAATATCCTGTCTGAATGACTCAGAAATCCAGAAGAGGGGACTTTTGAAAATTAAAATCCCAAAAATAAATTTCCCGGGGGAGCATGTCTCCGAACAACCCCCCCCCCCCCCGGCAAAGCTTGCGCTTGCTTCGGCGCTCGTTTAGGAAATCGGTCAGTATTTATCCTAGATCCGCTCCTGCTTAAGTGGTGCCTTCAATAGTGCCTCCAAGACAAAGACACAATGTTGAAAATGGAAATTAAAGTACAACTAGTAATAGTTGACACTACAGCTGCCCCCATTCTTTATATTGTCGGTCAATAGTATTCTTGCTGGTTGTGTAGCTCTTTGAAATATACCGATTCATTATGAAGATTTTGACACATTCCAGACAATAGGTGAGATAAATACAGGAAACGCAAGGTTCCATGCACAGTTTCAGCTCAATTTACACAGCTTTGATCAAAACATTCTCAGTTTCGAGAATAGTTTATTCTAAACCATAAGAAAAGATTTAATTAGAAGTTGAATTTTCGCTATTTCTCTTTCCCTTTTAGCATTCAATTCATTTTCTTTGCCGGAAAGTAAGCCTTAGAAATTAAAAGGACGTTTGATCGATTCACGCTAGCGCATTCTAGTCTTATTTGAAACTTTATAACGGAAGAACATCTGTGAGCAGGGAATAAGTCAGCACAGAATTTGATTGTCTGCGAATTTCTGTAAATGTCCATCAATCTGCTAGTGATAAGCTAGCCGTTGTTCACTCGTCTTGGTTGTTTGGGACTGAGTCTTATTCCGGTCAAAGAGAGAGAAAGGGTGTCTGGCAAGGTTTCCAATATAAATCAAAGATTTGTGAACTCGTGTCTGGCAAACTCTCCAAGTGTTTATATATACACAGTTAAACGCACCTTATAACCTCCCCTGCGCTTAACGAGTATCTTTTGGTACATAACTTGCAAAACAACTTCTCCACAGAATGTCACTGCGTAACGCAAAAGAGTATCGAAGTATGACTGCACAATAAATGTCACAAAATCTACCTGAGCGGTCCCTTCGGGATTTTCTGTCTTTACGTCATCCTAACCATTTCGTACTTGCGGGCGCAAACAATAGAAACGTCATCATTACCAACCGATTCCTCGCGGCCCCAGTTCAAGCAAATCGAGATTTTTTCTAGTATACTGACTGTATATTTGAACTGTAAGTACTGTCCTTAATATACGCGCGAGTTACTAGGGTGCCTCCTCGGGATTTCCCCTCTGGGCGAAATCCCTGCGGGGGCAATAATCGAGCTTCTATATGTACGGTTACATATCGCGCATTGATAATCTAAGGCTTTGAAAGCGATGAACATTCCGTCAGTCAATTTTGAGCTTACAAGAAACCTTTAAAAGTTTCGTCTATTAAGCGTTATTTAAGAGGTAAGTGAGATGTGAGATCACTGACAAAACTTACAGTCATGATATTCAAAAGTATGATAAAATAGCGTCCTTTAACGACGCTACAGTTCTTTAACAATGATTTTATTTCCTCATCGAACTTAAAAGCTAAAATAGCCTGCGTAGCTAACCCGGTCTCTTTTTAGGGCGAAGGGAGGGTGTTCCCCTCGCTTGCCTTTCGTCCCCCTTTATAAAATAACCAAGAAAGTCATCGGCACCAATGCCACACAGGTTAAAGCTACAACCAAAACTATGTACCCATTGTAATACATATCAATTGCACCATAATGACCGTACAGAAAATCAACTTTCTATATACGGGTGGAAAGTAGTAACAGTAGTTTAGTAGTAACAGTATAGCGTTATACTTGTCAAGTTTTACAAAAAAGTGGTTACCAATATCGCGCAAATGGCCTTCACGCAAGCAACAATCGGTTTAGCACATGGCAAATTCAATAGTAAAGCGCTTTGATACAAGATAAAAGCTACAAAAGCAACGTGACAAAAAGGCCAGTGAAAGATTTATGCTGAAATATATATGATTACTTTCAAAAAAGCTAGTTTCCTTGATAAAAACGTGCCGCACAGTAAGTAGCCCGGTACTTCCTTTCCCCATTCCAGTCAACTCTTGTGCGTGATCCACGTTTACGGCCTGAATTTTTTTCAGGCTTTCTTTTCGCAACTGCATGCATAAGTTGCGTATACAACTGCAATGACCTTCCTTCAAATAAATCTTCACTCCGCAGTTCACATATATGATTTTCATATATTTATAATTTCATCATTATTCTTTCACGGGTTTATCACGAACTAATTCAACGACCTGCTCCCAGTTGGCTTGTTAACTTAATTGGTAGAGCGCTACACCAGTATCGCAGATGTCAAGGGTTCGAATCCCGTACAAGCCTGAATTTTTTTTTTCAGGCTTTCCTTTTCGCAACTGCATGATTGAGTTGCATATACAACTGCGATGATCTTCCTTCAAATAATTCTTCACTCCGCAGTTCACATATATGTTTTTCATATATTCATAATTTCAAAAGTGAAACTTGTTTCAACCAATCAGAAGCACTCTGAGTAATGACAACTCATTGGCCATCCTCTGTTGATCCTCGCGCGTTAGTCAGACGTCGTTTCTCGGGGGAGCCAGTAGTGGTCGGCCATTCTCAGGCCAACAGACAATCAATATTAAAATTTTCAGCACACTGTTTTTTTGTTGAGGGATATTTACTTACGTCACACTATATCACTGTTATCGTGTCATGCTTCAGAAGGTGTTACAAACTGATCATGACTTATTCCCTCAAAAAATTTGAAATATAGAAATCTAAAAACTAGAACTATTTGCCGAATGAATTTTTGTTTGTGTGGGTAATTTGAAAATTCAATCATTGCTTTAAGGTGTCATTGGGCTAATGAAGCTGATTTTTCTTAACGCATTTAAACAAATGTTCCTTAAAAGAACGGATGATAGAACCGTATTTGTTATTTTGGTATACAGATGATTAAATCGTAGCGGCAAGGCATTTTCACATTATGGTCTGGGGCTGATACATCTTACTCAAAAATTAGGATCGTGTGTAAAAACACTTTAGCATGAGAATACAGCATCCTTCTATTGATCCCCAGCTATACCCCAGTACTAGAACTACGGGTACCTTTCGGCAAGTTCAAGCGAGGCGAATTCGTTTATCTTTTGTGGAATGTGCCTATTCAGATCTTCGCGATATTTTTTCATAATTTTGAGGTTTAAAATGGATTCCGCTATAGAAAAGGATGGCACCCAACTAGAAAACAACAACTTTGGCACATATGTGCATGTATGAATAATAATGAGCAGCCGCGTCTTTTCGGTCTCTGTGCTTTTGCCCTTTTTACTCTTCGTTGGGCGAATTTATACCAACCACACGTATGTCATCTCATTCCTAAAGTTTGGACACATAACTGGGCGAATTTTCACTACATCAGAGTCGCTATTTATGTCTACAGATGGAGTTTTTGGTTCTCGATCTGCGGTAACTTCGTATCGTGATTTCGTGTTCGACCGGCCCTTTGGCCAATAGCGCTGAATTCTTGTCTAATGATCCAATATCTGCTTTACTTGGATGGAGTTTACATAAGAATGGAAGGCGCCATGACGGTGGGCTTAACTTCATTCGATTCTTTCATGGAAGCTCGAATCAGGCACTGTGGAATATTCATACTGCGGTCTCGCCTTCTGGTATTGACGCTGAATGGGAAGCCAGCCAGGAATTCCTGCCACCCCTGACACAATTAATCACAAAGTGTAAAAGAAGAACAAAAATCACCAGAAAGATCAAAAGATCTAAACAAAGTCATTGTTACTACCCCAACTCGGTTGCCACAGATGGTCTCGTTCTCGCCGGCTGGTGACGTGGAAGCAAATCCCGGTCCTGATGACGCAAACATGAACTGGAAGGAAAAGGTCAGTGCAAAATATTACAGTCAAGAAGAGTTGTTTAGCATGCAATAAAACTATACGGCTAAACCAAAAGGAATTGACATGCAATCTATATTCTGGATCTTTTCATTACAAATGCGAAGCGGGAAAATTGAAATTAGATGTTAACCTTTGGAATTGCACTCGATGTGAACTTCCGCCGCTATCTGATTCCTTTTTTGACTCGGATACAGAGCTTAGTACTTCTATTAAGATAGAAGTACTAAGAGAAGCAGCCAATATGACGAACTCA
This sequence comes from Porites cylindrica, assembly GCA_964035525.1. Classification (NCBI taxonomy): domain Eukaryota; kingdom Metazoa; phylum Cnidaria; class Anthozoa; order Scleractinia; family Poritidae; genus Porites; species Porites cylindrica. The sequence continues at coordinate 51,274,514 of OZ037777.1, read as the reverse complement.
AAGACAACGATATCGACTCTTTGGACAGGTATCAATGGAAGATAAGTGGCTACTATAAGTTCAATATCAAGATCGGTTACTTAAACATTAACAGCGTATAGTTAACAAAATCGATGAGGTGAAAGAGTTGCTAAATAGAAATATGTTTGATATTTTGTTTCTAGCCGAAACAAAGATCGACAGTACTGTTTCTTCGCGCTTGGTTTCACACCCAGGTTTTCGCACTATTCGCAAAGATCGTAAGAAGGGGCCTGGAGGTCTGCTTGCTTATATCAGGGATGACCCCTCGGCGTATCGACACTTAAAACTAGAAAGTAGCGATATTGAATCCATTTGTTTGGATGCCACGGATTCTAATAACAGTCGCTTTATAGTGTGTGCTTTTTATAGAAGTCTAACTAAGTGCAAGGAATCTGATTTTCTCGCCTCCCTATCACAGCTGCCGAAAATATTTATAACACCAGAAAGGAGCTGGTTTTACTCAGGAGGCTTCAGTATGGACATGTATGAGAATAGAGATGAAGGCCGTAATTTCCTGACATAAGGCTGGTTGACTTTTGTAAGCGATTCTGTCTCTCAAACCGAATCAGTGAACCGAAAAGAGTAACTAAATCATCTAAATTAAAAGTCTCATCGATGTTTTGTTAACTAGTCACGCGGAATGTTATGCTACAAGTGGTTCTTTACACCTTGGACCGAGCGATCACGACTTAATCTTTACAGTGCGAAAAATTAAGAATTCAAGGCCAAAGCCGCGCTTGATCGAGTTTAGGAGTATGAAGAATTTTAACTTGCCTGTCGTGACTTTTTGGCTGACTTAAAAAGGGTCTCATGGTCTTCGGCCTACACATTCGACAATGCTGATGATGTATGGGCTCACTAGCGAACGCTTTTCAAAAGATGTTCTTGACCAGCACGTGCCTCTAATATAAAGAAAAAGTAGATTCGGGGCGACCAGTTGGCAATATGGATATATCCTGATTTGCTGCGAGAAATTTCGCACCGAAACAAATTATTCAAGCGCCACAAGCGAAATCCTACATCTACTTCTTGGGATGATTACAAGCGGCAACGTAACAAGGTTACGTCGCTAAAGCGCAACGCTTTGAAAACGTTCTGCTGTGACACTTCCTTAAGTGCTAAACATCCGGGCGAATTTTGGAGAAAAAGGAAGCCCCTTTTGCCAACTAGTTGTGGTAAAAACATACAAGGCGTCATCCTCGTTGAGGGCAGTAGTTTTAATTGTTTCCGACCCTGGGTGTGTGGCCGAAGTCTTTAGTGATTACTTTGCTAATATTATTCAGTAAGAGCATAGATCTGACAAGGGATTAAGGCAATAAGCAATCTACGTTTCTCAAGCGAGTTTAATTACTCCCCAGTCAGTACTTCATATATCCGTAACATTTTGGACCACCTCAATCCGAGAAAGCGGTTGGGGTAGACGGCATTTCACCACGAATCTTGCGTTTGGGATCCCCAGTTCTTGCCGAAAAGGTGACTAAGTTGATCAGCTTCTATATTCTGAATCGCTCATTGCCGTCTGAATGGAAGCAAGTGCGCATTACTCCTGTCTTTAAACGGCGGATTGACACAGACAATAAACCATTAACTTCGCTATCGAAGGTGTTTGAGAAAGTTATTTACGACCAAACTTGGAATGCATTTCATAACATTTTGTCCTCAAACTTATGCACCTATCAATGTAAACCCCGTGGGGGGGGGGGGGGGGGGAGTGCGGGCAAGGGGTGGGGATTTGACAAATTTTAAAATTTTTCGATCAAATTCCCCAGGGTGGGAAACGAAAGGTCAATCAAAGGTGTCAAAAAAGCCCCCACCCCAGGGGAAAAAATCTAAACAAACAATGCTATAATACTATATAAAACGAATAAAAGAACATTTCAAACACGTTGTTACTACTTTTATTTACGGTTAACGGAAGCTCCATTAAATTACTCGCTGTAAATAAGTATTTCCTCTCTTCACTAGCATCTCTTATCTTGAACAACAAAATCACTCCAGGAAGATTGACCGTGCTATATAATATTAATAAAACGTAAAATGCTTTATAACATCTGCTCAACATGTCGGAACAGGTCGGATCAGTGACCCATAAAAAATCCTCTGACTTTCATGGTGGAATTCGATTTCAATCGAGTTTTACAATCAGATGGGAACTTGAAGATAAAAACTTTCTCAAAATAGACATTATCTGTTTAGATGACAGTTTAAAGTATCGGATTATGGCGATTAAAACAAATGAAGACTTCATACCATAACAGGCCAGAGCCCCGATTTTAAGTACTAGGCGACTTTGAAAGACGCGTGCTTCACATATTTGTGGCGGATTAGAATGCCGGCTTGGTTAGAGGCCCTTTGTTTAAAACATGGCGGGATACTCGCAGCTTAAGGCAAGCATGTGCCTTGTAGCTGTCAACATAATGCTTTTAATTACATTCTGTCATAATTAACAAAACCCGATCCATGTTTGATTGAAAGTAATTGTACAAATCAGGTACCAGACAAACCGCTTTTAAAAAACAAAACAACAAGACTAGTTTATGGTTATTTCTCATTAATTTCACATATCAAAACAAATATTTACTTTTATCAGTTTTCCCGTTTCTTTCAAAAAGTTCTTCATTTCCGGGCGTTTCACAGTAGTCAATGAAAGACACGTTTTATCGGTCGTCTTTTACGCGGGAACATCAAAATTTCCATCTTTCAAAACGCGATGAACCAAAGCTTGCAGGGTACCAAAGCGCCAAAGGCGCACGATGCAGTCCCGGTGTTTTGTGAGCACCCGTTAAGAATATTGAACGCCAAAACTATCAAGTTTTGGTACAGCGAGAGGCAGCTAGTTTCTGTATTCAAAGGTTAGTGCATGGACAGGCTATCGAAAGAAAATAAAAGGGATGCTTGCCCAATGGATAGTAGGCCTAACTACGCAAATAAATGTCTTATTGCATCCTTGTCTGCGAGGTTAGGACAAAATTTACACTGTAGAATACATTACACAACTCAATCAGCAACACTTTGCAAGTAGAATTGGCGATCAGTGTGGGCAATTTATATTTCTAAGGGACGTCCGTCCCACAAAGGCTTAACGCGGGGGGGGGGGGGGGGGGGGGTTTAGTCAATGACTGACATAAGAGTTTCCTCACAATCAACCCAGTTAGAGTGCGATAATGTGCGCGTGAACTTTGCCTACAACTGGCAATAAGCTGAATAAACCGGAAGCTGAACACCATGAATAAGTTACTAAATTATATCGCTCAGGTTTTTTTTTTTTTTTTTTCAAGTACCGGAGGGGTTTTTCGCGCATTCTGTTGCGCAGTTTGGCAGTGATATACCGAGCATCAGACAGGTAACGCGCCGAAGCCACCATTTTACTCTTCTTCTACCAAACAGTTTTCCTGCAATGGTGTTAGTACTGGTCCCGTTGCCGAAACCTTGCACGAGCAAGATACGGTAATCGAGAGTCGAGAATCGAGAATCAATATTGTACTCGGGACAAGAAAAGGTCGCCGTCCAAGGAACAACTGATGCAATGCAGGAGCTTCAAGCTGCTGAGAATCGCCAATTCTGGATTACAAGCAGTGAAGAAACTCATGAGGAGCGTCCAAATTATAAAGGAACTTTGGAGGCCAGTCAGCCACGGTGATTGTCGCACCACGCAAAAACTAGAATAAATTTGTTAGCCTGGTCTTGTCTTTGCCACAAATCACGTAAAACTATAAAGAAGGTACCACTATGAACTCTGGAAAATGAAAATTCAATAATACTATGGTTGACGACTGACAGTTTAAAAGAGAGACAACCTTCACCTCAGAATCTTGGGCGCGCCGCCTGTAAGCTCTGAGGGAGAGCGAAGCCCCATAATTTGGCCTATTTAAACAAAAAGACACTACAAAAATAACCTACAATTATAATTTCAAAAGGGAGACTACCATCACCTCAGAATCTTGGGCACGCCGCCTGTAAGCTCTGAGGGAGAGGGTAGTCCCATAATTAATTTGGCCTATTTCAAAAATAAATGACACCAAAAAAATTGCCTTCAATAATAATTTGGATAAATGACCGACATTTTAAAAGAGCGACTACCATCACCTCAGAATCTTGGGCGCGCCGCCTGTAAGCTCTGAGGGAGAGGGTAGCCCCATAATTAATTTGGCCTATTTCAAAAATAAATGACACTACAAAAATTGCCTTCAATAATAATTTGGATAAATGACCGACATTTTAAAAGAGAGACTACCATTACCTCAGAATCTTGGGCGCACCGCCTGTAAGCTCTGAGGGAGAGGGTAGCCCCATAATTTGGCCTATTTCAGAAAAAAATCACATTACAAAAATCACCTACAAAAATTATTTGGATTATGACCGACATTTCAAAAGAGAGACTACCTTCACCTCAGAATCTTGGGCGCGCCGCCTGTAAGCTCTGAGGGAGAGGGTAACCCCATAATTTGGCCTATTTCAGAAAAAAATGACACTACAAAAATCACCTACAAAAATTATTTGGATTATGACCGACATTTCAAAAGAGAGACTACCTTCACCTCAGAATCTTGGGCGCGCCGCCTGTAAGCTCTGAGGGAGAGGGTAGCCCCATAATTTGGCCTATTTAAACAAAAAGACACTACAAAAATAACCTACAATTATAATTTCAAAAGGGAGACTACCATCACCTCAGAATCTTGGGCGCGCCGTCTGTAAGCTCTGAGGGAGAGGGTAGCCCCATAATTAATTTGGCCTATTTCAAAAATAAATGACACCACAAAAATTGCCTTCAATAATAATTTGGATAAATGACCGACATTTTAAAAGAGCGACTACCATCACCTCAGAATCTTGGGCGCGCCGCCTGTAAGCTCTGAGGGAGAGGGTAGCCCCATAATTTGGCCTATTTCAGAAAAAAATGACACTACAAAAATCACCTACAAAAATTATTTGGATTATGACCGACATTTCAAAAGAGAGACTACCTTCACCTCAGAATCTTGGGCGCGCCGCCAGTAAGCTCTGAGGGAGAGGGTAGCCCCATAATTAATTTGGCCTATTTCAAAAATAAATGACACTACAAAAATTACCTACAATAATAATTTGGATAAATGACCGACATTTTAAAAGAGCGACTACCATCACCTCAGAATCTTGGGCGCGCCGCCTGTAAGCTCTGAGGGAGAGGGTAGCCCCATAATTTGGCCTATTTCGAAACAAATGACAGTACAAAGATGACCTACAATAATAATTTGGATAATGACCGACATTTCAAAAGAGAGACTACCATCACCTCAGAATCTTGTGCGCGCCGCCTGTAAGCTCTGAGGGAGAGGGTAGCCCCATAATTAATTTGGCCTATTTCAAAAATAAATGACACTACAAAAATTAATTACCTACAATAATAATTTGGATAAATGACCGACATTTTGAAAGAGAGACTACCATCACCTCAGAATCTTGGGCGCGCCGCCTGTAAGCTCTGAGGGAGAGGGTAGCCCCATAATTAATTTGGCCTATTTCAAAAATAAATGACACTACAAAAATTACCTACAATAATAATTTGGATAAATGACCGACATTTTGAAAGAGAGACTACCATCACCTCAGAATCTTGGGCGCGCCGCCTGTAAGCTCTGAGGGAGAGGGTAGCCCCATAATTTGGCCTATTTCAGAAACAAATGACACTACAAAAATCACCTACAAAAATTATTTGGATTATGACCGACATTTCATGATCAAAAGAGAGACTACCTTCACCTCAGAATCTTGGGCGCGCCGCCAGTAAGCTCTGAGGGAGATGGTAGCCCCATAATTAATTTGGCCTATTTCAAAAATAAATGACACTACAAAAATTACCTACAATAATAATTTGGATAAATGACCGACATTTTAAAAAAGCGACTACCATCACCTCAGAATCTTGGGCGCGCCGCCTGTAAGCTCTGAGGGAGAGGGTAGCCCCATAATTTGGCCTATTTCGAAACAAATGACAGTACAAAGATGACCTACAATAATAATTTGGATAATGACCGACATTTCAAAAGAGAGACTACCTTCACCTCAGAATCTTGGGCGCGCCGCCTGTAAGCTCTGAGCGAGAGGGTAACCCCATAATTTGGCCTATTTCAGAAACAAATGACACTACAAAAATCACCTACAAAAATTATTTGGATTATGACCGACATCTCAAAAGAGAGACTACCTTCACCTCAGAATCTTGGGCGCGCCGCCTGTAAGCTCTGAGGGAGAGGGTAGCCCTATAATTTGGCCTATTAAGTAAAAAACAAGTAACAATACAAAGGTCACCTGTAATAATAATTTTTGGATTATGATTGACATTTCAAGGAGGCTAAAATGACTGATATAGAAACCATACTGTATCTGTGACGTTGATTATACAGATCGCCCAAGCGAACGCGAAGATGTTGAAGTGGAAGCTAGAATATCTGGAGTAATCCAGCGTCTTGGGCTCCTGCCAGCGAATAAGATTTTGTCGGGATTTCGACAGTGCTTGGCGGGCTTTTTGGAGAGTGATTTGTCACTGGAGGCACATCGACGCTTAAATCGTCTTAAGCCAGAGAAAAAAGACTTGAATCCTTCGCCGTTTGATAAAAAAGGTCGTCCATTGAATCAGATAATCGGTCTTGCTGTTCCTCAAGGAGATGTGAAGTAGAGCTCGAGCTCTCGCATTCGTTTACACCGGCGACTATAAAATGTGCATTGTTGACGGCTTTTCTCAAACGTTCAAATAGAGAAGATTTAAAAATTTCTTTGGTCAGGGTCTTTTCCACGCAGAGTTCCTTCCAAACCAGAGAAAGATGTGCCAGCAGAGAGTGTATTCCTACATGTGGCTCCACAGTAAAAACTTGATACGCCGACTCGCCGTTTTCGCTTCGAACGTCACCAATGTTGACACGGCATACTACTCTTGAAAGAAATTAAATAAGCCATGGGAGCACTATTTTCTTAAAAGACAGCACTTGAAAAGCCACTGAAAGCGTATCAAGCCTATTTGAAGTGATGCTAATGGTCGACTCAAGAAGTAAATTGCACGATTACAGCTTTTTAGACCGACTGTCTTATAGTGTACGATTGTAGCCTTTTACTGTTTTTAGAACGTGTATTATAGTTTTGCAGTCACGTTTTTAGTATATGGCTTTTTAGTAGGTTTTAGCTTTTTATATTTTATGTTTTTATTATTAAGTTTTTTATATATTTGTTGAGTTGAATAATATCATAACATAGCTGTAATTATTACAGATTTTATTTATAGAAGTTCGTATTTTTAACGAGTTTTCTAGCTCCTCGACGTAACGTGTCAAAATAAATGATTGATTGCTTGATTGATTGATTTCATGCAAAATTCTATTATATCAAAACTATAAACGTAAGAAACAAAAATATAGTTCAAATGGGGCCTTTGATTGCTAAAATTAAAAATAATAATTAAATTCTGAGCAACAGCGCCATCAGGGATAAGAAAAATATTTTGCGTGGTAATGTACATACCCGGGGCCCCTGGTGTACATAAGAAAAAATTGGTATAAAGTAAAATGTGTGAAAAGCGCAGGAATGGGGCGGAATTTATCAGAGGTATAAAAATATAAACTTGAATAAAATACAACGATCTAATATTAGCGAGTGTCACAGGACAAAGAGTCTCTTGAAAGGCATAATGATTGTCTTCAAAACAAAAGGTCCTCAAATTCATTGCATTCCTCATAGGAGTTTTGGGCTATCTCAATGTAAATCGAGCAGCAAAAAAATATGCTGGTTGACAAAATCTTTCGAAAGAGATAAATAAATTCTAAAAAAAAGGTCCGCAAATACGTTGCATTCCTCACGGGAGTTGAGGACTGGCTCAATGTAAATCGACCTGCGAAGAACACGCTGGTTCTGATAAAAGTTTTGAGAATGTAACCCTATGCCTTGATCAACTACCGCTTAAAATTCAATTCACAGAGGAAAAGAGAACACTGAAAACCTTAGTTCTGAGTCGAGAAGCGAACACGCTACCTCAATGTAAATCGAGCTGCAAAGAATAAGCTGGTTCTGACAATACTTTGAGCGTAAAACCCTATTCCTTGATCAGCTGCTTTTTCAAGAGTGGTTGTCAGAGAAAACCGGGCAAAATGTTAAAAATGTCAACGGAAGGGGATCAACAGAATAAGTTCATACTAACATCATAGATAGGTCTGGTGGAGTAATGGACAAATATACCAAACATAGGTTCTTCACTGCTCGGGCGGTATCAGAGATACGAGCACTACTTTATTCAGGACTCCAGTAAGTTGAGTTAACCCAAGGTCATACAGCGAGAATAAGAGAGAGAGCTGCTATTTCTTGTCGTTTTTCAGTGAATTGTCCTATGTTTCTTTTAGTCATTTATTGTTTTCTATCTAATGTATCGCGTTTTTATTCTCACTGGACGAAAGCTTTCCGTCTTATGGAGATGCCATGACTGATTGAGATTTAACATCCTTCTTCACTGCTCAAATAACTCAATTCCAGACCCGTGAGGTTCAATTCTTGCAAGACAAGCCCGAGCTTCTTTACTATCGCCAGATTTAGCTAAGAGAAAATTTCAAAGAAACGACCATATTTAATTACCGTTGAGGGTCAGTTGACAGCATTTTAGCGCCTTGCAAATCAAAAAGCACAACACAAAGAAAAGACGGGGACAGCTATAAATTCGAACATTTAGACTGAAAGTTATTACACATCGAATGTTTTGACTCTGAGAGGTACGTGGTGTACCAAACGGAACACTGATTTTGAAAGAAGGGTTTAGCTTCTAAAAACAGAAACCATGGTGTTGCAGTTGTGGGGAGTGAAATGCAAAAATTTGTTTTTTATCAACTGAGTTGATAAAGTAGTTTGGCCTCTGTACAGGGATTGAGAAGCTGTTGTTTATATAACAGATGCTCTTTTGAAACACAGTGCTGTTTAATCCGTTCGATCAAACTTTCAGCCAGAGGTGACGTAAGCTATAAACTTAGCAAAGAACGAAGTGGAACTGGGCGTGTCCTGACTAAATTGTGATGTAGTTTGAGTGAAAAAGGGTGAGAGGTAGTCAGTTTGTCCAGAATGAAAGGCTGACTGTCCGCGGGCGAAAAACAAATTAGGTGTGACTCTCCCCGACCCTCTCTTCTGAAGCCACTCTCCCCCGTCCCCCGTACCAAAAAGGTACCTTTCTCGAGGAAAACAAAATTCGGTCGGCTTTATTTTTTGGTCAATTCTTTACTAGTTATTGTTTCGCGTTAATTTGCACTGACATTTTCGAGAATATTAAAAAACGGTAGTCAGTTCACATCTGATCTATTTTTTTTCAAAGCACCTTCAAAACAAGAACGACAATAACTGTTAAAGAATACAAACAGAAAGAGGCAAACTGAAATATTACAGAGTCAAGTGGAAAAGCGGTTGTCGCAGTCTCTTTGCGAGATCAAATTGTTCACGTGAGATAAGCGTGTCCGTAGTCACAATGCACGTGTAAAGAAAAAAACGCTAGATTTTACGTCATATAGCATTTCGAAGTCGAGGAAGCATGTTTTGTAGTGTTGGTGGTGGGAGGTGGGATATAACTAGAAGACACAATATGGCCTTCCTCTGAAGGAAAAAGATGCCAAGGGTCTGTTATCGGTCTTTCGGGTCATGAAAGACACCCTCAATGTTAGGGACTGACCATTAGAAAACTTATGGGGGGGGGGCGAAGTACAAAAAAAATATTCGCGCAAGGGAAAATTAAATGAAAAAAAATATTCATGCTATGGCCTAAAAAAATTCATACAAGGAATTTAATAACAAAAAAAAAAAAATTCCTGCGGCTCGAAAATTCCCCTTCCCCCCCATGATTTTTCTAATGGTCCGTCCCTTATTGTAAAGTATTAATACCATAAAAGAGATTATGGTAATCATTAGTATAAAGAAAAAGCCATTCTAGAGGGTGTATGAGTCAGGCTTCGGCTTCGGAGAATATGTTCAAGGCCCGTTATAGCAAAGGATAACTAATAAACGTCCTTAAGTTATTCTGAAGAGTAGGCGTCGTCTTGGGACCTCTTTGCTCACTTTGGAGCATACTTACCGCTCGTGTTGGAGGCATGGTCATTCGGGTTTATAAATTGGCAGCAGTGACATACGTAAATCTACCATGGACTAACATTCTCCCCACGGGGATTGTGGGGGAGGTATAAGGTACTGCGTGCTGCAAAAACCGCATTAAGCTGAACCCGTTTAAGCCTAGGTGCATATGCATAGCCAGGTGCGCCTTTACCTCGCTACTCAGTAGCCTTTAACGTTGCGAGGACGCGGCGTATACATATATACCACGCAAGTGAACAGTGCTTTTCGCGCGCGCTGATTGGCTAGCTCGGTGATGAGCCAAGTACTATTTTTGGCTTTCAAGTGGGGTCACAAAAATCCATACTCCAAAATCGCAAGGACTTTTTAAAAGGTTTTATCTCCATCTAGCAAAAGATCTCTTAAAACTAAACTTCTGTGCAAGTTTTCACCGTGATAATTTCGCAAGTTTACTGTGCGTGACATTAATATTGCGACCGAAAAGGCCGTCACTGTGCTAAAAAATAATTTTATCGCATAATATTATGCCCTTTGAACGGTGAAAGTATTAGAAAATGTGTTTAGGGAATAATTTGCTCGTTCGCAGAAAAACCCGAGCAAATTTGTGGCGATACTAAAACTAGATGTTTGCATTATTTCCGGCCGCCAGCACTTCTCGCGTGTCCTTAGTGTTGCTAACAGTGCTTCTAAGACTAAACAATGTACGAGGAACAAGGATTCCATTTACTTTATCAAGTGGTCCATCCCTGGTTAAGGCTCGTATTTGTGCCAGAGACCCCGTGCAACAGTATTTCTTCTGTGTCCCATACGGTATCTTGACTGAAGCACTCGCATGGCATATAGCACAGGAACATACCAATTTAATGAACTCCCGCACACCAAGATTAATACATTTTGTTGAACATTCTACGCGGCTGTATGATTGTAAAAGTTAAATTATGAATAGCTTTTACAAACTGGCGACCGAAAATGATTTTTTTCTATTTATCTCACACATATTGACTACCATTTGTTTTCACGACCTGTAGGTATTTGAACGACAACGAGCTCAAGACCCTCCCGTCAAGAATATTTTCAGATCTCTCTGACTTGCAGTATTTGTAAGTAAACAACGCATTTCTTTGCTTATCGAAATTCATATAACTCTCCTAACAGGATCTAAAGACCTCTCTTGGTACTGGCGCTCTAATGAACAAGAGTAGATTCATTATCCTTAGGATGTCGCTATTTGTTTTCGCTTTTTCTCAACTTTTTTAACAGATGTTGCTATTTCGAGGTAGGTTATATCAACCGAGCCGTATACCAAGGCTAATGACACTTACCGAGACCTTGACTAAACCGGATATCACAAAAACCGAATCGAATAACTGTTTTATTGAACATTGTTTTAAAGAAAACACCACCATGCAAGGACCCTAGTTTGACATTACTCTTGGAAATCATGCATTGCGCGGGCAACGTACAGATCGGTCGGTTATCAATGTATCATAATTCGTATTATAATTCGAAGCAAATTTTTCTTTCTTTTCATTGGCCGAGAGCCCACCACGTGACCTGCAAATAACTACCTACAAATAATCGTCTGCTCATGCGCAATGCCATTCAACTGTGTGTGGCTGCAAATAATATTCTGCACATGCGTAAAGGAAACTGTGCTTTTCTCCTTCTTGCGATCGCTCTTGCGTGAAAATGGCAGATCACTTCGCTTCCCGAGGATATTCATTAAAAAAGCAAAATCGGTGATCGAATGATAAAACAACAACCTCGTCCAATAATTGTTGAATATTAGTACTAGTAATAAAGTGTATGAGTGTTTTTTTAATGAAGTTTTGAATATATGAAAATCATATCATGCGAACTGCGGAGTGGCAAATTAAATGAAGGATGATCATGGCAGTTATATACGCAACTTTTGCACTTGCGAAAAGAAAGCCCGAAAAAAAAAATCCGGCTTGTACGGGATTCGAACCCTTGACCTCTGCGATACCAGTGCAGTTTAATTGGTAGAGCGCTGCACCGGTATCGCAGAGGTCAAGGGTTCGAATCCCGTACAAGCCGGATTTTTTTTTCAGGCTTTCTTCTCCCAGCTGTAAAAGTTGTGTATATAACTGCGATGATCATCCTTCACTTAAGTTTTTTGTTGTTGTTGTTGTTGTTGTTGTTGTTGTTGTTATTGTCTTGTTTTGTTTTCTCATGAAAATGTAATGTGCTGGGGTTTCACTGAATGAAAAAAAGCGAGCCGAACTGTAACACTCCACACCGAAACTTTAATTCAATGTCCGACGAAACACATTGTAATAAAAGCGAATTAACTGTGTACAAAAAACGGAGGGAAGCAAAATCTATAAGAATGATTCATTCAACATTTGGCAGTCAAAGTAATACAATTCGATTCAATGTGCGTGCAAGAGCCATAACTGAAAGGAAATTCTTCCTCAGTTTTTGCTTGCTCTCCCTCAGTGCTTCAGTGGAAAAGAAGACACTGTCACAGCATACGGCTTGGATATGAATTCTCGAATTATAGACTTATAAATAATGAAAAGACCGCATTTTAAGATGATTGGAAAAGTCTTCACGCATTTCGAGTGATTGAAAGTTTTCAAGTTCTTATACAACATTGTAGAACCCGGGAAACAGGTTTTCTGTATGTCTTTCTTCTCGGCTCATCGTCCTAATTTTTTCAACCTTTTTAGTTACAAGAGTTAGAAAGCTAAAAATACAAGTAGGGTCAGTAGGAAGACAACTTGTACTTGAGGGTGGCGTGTTTAATAATGACATACTCCTTGAATCTTATTTTTAATCTTGTTTGAAGTAATCCTGCACATGAAACATTCTTTTTTTTTTAAGGAAAAGATTGAAAACTTGGAACGAGAGCATGCGAATCTAGTGAACTCGATCTCGTGATTCATTTGCAAAGCGGTTTATGTTATAGAAACTTAAATTGTTAAATAAAGTTGAGGGGTCCCCATACTCATTTAGGAGCAGCACCTACTTGCATATACGCAGTAATTCTTTCGAATACCAGTATGATTATATTAACGAGTACATGCTTTGAACACGCTTCCGACGATTTTTCCTTCTCTACACTGAAAATTTGTCTTTTTTTACTCTATTGAAATAAAGTTACTACTCACTTAAAAAGAAGATTAAAAATAGGTCACCATACTCGTTTAAGAGAAAATGAAGATTGACCTATAATCACGCGTAAAAATGCGCATTAATGAAGAAAAACTAAGCAAGAGCCTTTCAAATACCCATAAAAAAGGAGCACTAATGGGGGGCGGGATGGGGGGGGGGCAAATTGAGCTCACTCTCGGCGCCTCAGATATGTCCCTATATAATGAGTACCGTTAAGGGATATCCACGTTAGACAAAGACTTAAACATTTACCTTTTGAATTCTTTCACTATTTTGTCCTTCTAATCATTCGATAGCACAAGGCAAGAGAAACGCCGACGGATTCGAACTTCTTGTGAGGAACATGAAGGACTACAAAACAAGTGCAACGTTAATAGAATTGATCACGAGGCCGACTACCGATAATCTAGGGAAAATTCCCTCCGAGATTACAGGGTTGTTAAGATTGCATGTAAACGCAGGGTATTTTTTTTACCACGACTAGGCGGTTTACCTGGCCTACCCTCAGGGTTCATCAACTTCCCCTACATAAACAGCTTCTAAACGTACGTTTTTAAAAGCTACACCTTCACTGCTTCCTGTAAGTTAGGAGTGAATATTTTCAGTTTCCGAGAGGAAAGTATCTCATGGTTGCAGAGGTTCTACTGTTTTCTGCTTGCTACTCCAAAAACTCTGAGCCACTAGCTAAGAGGCGACAACAACGTTTTAGCGCACAAAATAAACAAAGAAAGAAAAGATCGGCGCCGTCCTCAACGGCTCAAGATATAATCTTGTGTCACCGCGCCAGAGCGACAAATGTCCACCAAGTGGCTCATGCTTAAAATCAGCAGGTAAAGATCAGACTGAGTTGCATGAATTTTAGATTGTAAATCAAAACAATTACTCGTGTAGACACAATTGGTAATACCTTGCCCCAAGGACATTTCCCTGTCCCCTGATGTCAACAAAAGCTTGTTTCTGTTCTAGCCATTCCTATATCAGTCCTTAGGCATACTGCCTCACTTTCGATCTTCCCCTAATTTAGTTCCTTAAATGGTGGGCAAGTGACCGGAACTTTGTTGCATTCTAACATGCGTAGCTCTTTGTGACAAATTTTACTATACCAAAATATTTGGGCTTGTAAATTTAGAACTGGGCGTGTTATTTAAATAATGATATAGATTGGGTTAAAAAGCCTATGAGGTGTTAATTAATTTTTCCTAGTTTTTAAAGGGTGGCTGTCCCCAAGCTACAAACAAATTAGGTCTGACTCTCCCAATATTGTATGTTTCTTATTGATGACCCTCCCTTTTGAATCCCCGCCATCCATAGTCCCCTCCCAAAAAGGTATTTTTCCTAGAAAAATATCCCTGTCCGTGCTCTTTTTTAACGTGAACTTCTACTTTTACTTTTTTCACCTCATATCATGTTCTTGTTTCTTTACCCTTCTGTTGTTGTTGTCTTTCTTTTTGGCGTTGTTTTTGGTTTCATTATTGCCTGTCTTCCCAAGTTCCCATGCAAATCGAACCCAGCGAAAAGCTTTCGTGTTAATTTGGACTCCAATTCTGATGGATATTGCAAAACGGTAGTCACTAAAGTAGATAAGTACCTCGCTGGAATTAAACATCGCCTGTAATTGATCAAGAAAAATGAAGGCGTATTTTTTTCAGAATCCAAAGCATTTTTGGAGTTATGATAAAGCTTTCCTGTACCTCTGAGCCAAACAAAATTCGGCGATAACCTATAATGGCATCGAGGGTACGACACCAGTTGAAAAAACGCGTCTTTTTAATTCCTATTTTTTTATTTTTCATCAGTCTTTACTTTAGCTATTTCTGTTCTTTCGCAACAGCATAAACCAGTTGTGCAAATGCGCGATATATCACTTGACTAAAACATACTTCCGTGCCTCCTACAAGAATGTAGTAAGCACATTGCACCTAGTCATGAAAAAAAAACCAATGTCAAACCAGTGCATATAAAAGACTCTATGGAACAAACTGAAAATTATAGGCTTGTTTCCTTGTTATGTATTATTGGCAAAAACTTGGAACGTTGTGTCTGCATTTTAACACTTAACAATTATGTTAAACAATTCATCAGTCCTCTCTAGCATGACATTTTTGCGAAATCGCTCCTCCTACACTACACAGCTGCTGTCTGTTTTTAACGCCAATGGTCAAAACCTGGACAAAAATATTCAAACAGAAGTCGTCTACCTGGACTTGGTGAAAGCTTTCGATTGCGTTGATCTCTAAGTTATGCTTCAAAAGCTCAAACGATATGGTGCGGAAGGCGGCACGCTTCTTTGGTTTACAGATTACCTAAGTAGAAGACTTCAAATGGTCATTTTGGAAAGTGTTGTCAAGCAATCGGCCCCCGTTGCATCGGGAGTTCCTCAGGGCAGCCTGTGGGATTAGCCCTTAATCCTCTTACTTAGCAAACCGTGCTCGACTTATATATCCTGATATGATTGTACAATAGTTCAGTTGACCTTAGGCCTTGCTCATGTAATCTCCTTTAACCATTACATTGTATCACCTTGAATATATACTTGGCCTCCACTCTTCGTTTCGCCTCCGATAATCGCACACAGCCTACTTGGTTCAGTTCTTTTTGTTCTCTTTATTTTTATTGAAAAGTTACGCTGTGTGTGAGGAGAAGGATCTGGATAGAGAAATCAAGGATCTCGTTTTATCTTACAAAGCCAGTACTACTATATTGATATAGACGTTATTAATTATGTAACGTTCATCAATCATCCGCGTGGGCGCGAGAAAAGAGGGTAGCAAGAAAAAGTAGACACTGCGTGCCTCTCCTGTTTCGCGCCTTCAGTCACGTGCGTGGTCATTTTCTTCTCTCGCGCGTTCTCGCTCGACAGACTACGAAAAAAGAGAGACTAGTGTACAACAAAACAGCAGTTCATGTGCTTCTCGTTGTGGAACACAATCTCCTCCCACCCTACCTTGTCGCTGTTTGATTCTCTTCGCTGGCTTTCTCATTTTTTTGTAAATAATTTTTTCTCTTGCTTAAAATTCAAAAGGTTTTCCTCAATCTCCTCATTTGCTGCGCTGACTCGATCGATTACTGAACAAGCGAGTGTGTAAATACCCTACAAAGTACTTTCCGTGTGGTATTATCTTTATTATACATTATACATATTGAGGCATTCATCATTTTGCCAGCTTTTTAATTGAAATTTTTCCAAGGTAATAATTTGCCCACTGATATGCCGCTACACACCCCGAACTGATAAAGAAAACAAAGTATATTTAATACAAAAAAGCTTCAAGAAACGCCTGGTAAAAATGTAATGGTGGTAAGAATGTGAAGTAGTCCACGAATTAAAAGTAATGTTAACTTTTTTTTCTGAATGTACAATTAAAAAAGAGATTTTAAGTAAAATAACTTCTTTGAATATAAACAGAAGCATATAAACTTAGCTCCGAAAAAAAGGACAAATATGAGCTAACGTCACGTTCTGTTTTTTCCTTTTCGTTGTTGATTTGCCGGCTCTCTTCAATTTTCCTTAACGATAGTGAAATATACAAAACTATTCCAATCTAATTTCCGAGATGTTTTTCACTTTTCCACGGAAAAAACTCTACTTAATTGTCTTTTCTCGTGGAATATCTGCGAAGCAACTCGCAAAGCGAGGGCGCTGCAAGCTGCAAGAGCCAAAAAAGGCAGGAATTTTGGCCCGAAACTCACATACCTCTGTGGCTTTTGATTGGACGTATCATTTTTCTCACAACTGAAAAAAAGATCTTTCGCGATTATGATTGGACGTTTCAGTTTTTTTTTCACGTGTGAAAAACATTCGCTCCTCTGATTGGCTAGGACTCATTTGCGTATGAAGATTTTTCATATCTTTTAAGTGAGTATATCTCAGTATCTATATACACTGTACAAGGGGGACCTGACACTGTATAATGATTAACAATTACTGTATTCCTCGAGCCCGAATGGGGTCTGAGTGAATAGCCCATGAGGGCGAGAGGAATAATTGTTTTAGTAAAATCCAACTAGTTGGTAAAACATATCGAGACAAAACAACTTAAGCTAGCAAAACGCGATTCAGTCACCATTGTTTTGGTTTTCAAAGCAAGCGCTTTTCGCTACTAGTAGGCTATAACCGTATAGCCTAGTAGAAGCTCAACCAATCAGAACACAGCATTGATAATGGACCACTAGTTGGATTTTATTAAAAAAAGATACGTGTAGAGTTTCGCTCCATCACCACCCAACCCCACAGTATTTTTTGTATCATTTTAAAAAATTGCTGCCCGGGCCATCGTAACGGAGCTAGATATTTGAAAGCGAGCTATTTGAAAACTACAAAATAAATATAAACTTCGTGTTTGTGTGATCAATGTGACAATTAATGCGTTGACGCGTGAATGGTTGCATCGTGATAAGAAAATACTCATGTTAAGCTCGTCGGTTGTTTGTTTATTATTCACCATTTAAATACTAGTTTATACTTCCGTCACTGATACTATAATCAGATGATGTATTCTTTTTTGCTGTACATGTCAGGGTGACCCAAAAGTTCGTTCCTCTAATTTTCCTTTTGATCAACACTTTTATTATTTTCACATGAAGTTTCAAAGATATGTTTATGGTAACAATCGAGTATATGTATTTAGAATTTCAGTTACCGGTATGCCTCCTTGGCCTTTGATTGTTTGTTGAGGCATGGAGTGGGATAAGTCATGTAGCGTGTAGAGCCCCAGATGATCCATTTTTAGCCTTTTTTTTCACCTGGTACGCAGTGGCCACTTAATTCGACCCCTAACAAGATCTTTTTTTTCAAATTAGGCAGCGGAAAAAAATTGGGCATTCATTCAAAAAAGCCTTTCCGCAGTGAGGCTTTTGTACTTCCTTACAAATTTGACAAAACCTGAGCGTTGCTTGGCGGACTGAGCATTTGCCATCTCAGTAGACTGTTAACAGTCCCCTATTTTTTCGTAAGATCGTTGAGATAAAACGCGTCTTACCGTTAATGATGACCATCTTGATTTTACCATCTTGATGTACCGAGGGGGCGGGCGTCGGGGATTATAGCTCTAAGGGGAGGGGGGCGAGAAAAATAGAAGGACTGTAATAACATCACTACAGCTTGCGTTCACGGAGCGCGTTGTACCAGCAACGCAGGCGTTTGATTGGTCATTAGACAATAAATGTTAACTTGCGTACGCGTTGACAACGGGTTTAGTTTAAGTTGCCGACACTGACAAGTCGTCGTTTGTATAAAACGCACCCTTTCACACCATTAGGTACATCTTGCGCAAACACACGACCAATTTTTGTTATT
>OZ037777.1:51205997-51250997 GCA_964035525.1 Porites cylindrica | reverse complement strand
AACATTTTAAAAGAAATGGATAAATTATTGAGATAAAAATCTAGAATATACATACACAGAAAAAAAACCACTGTGATCCTGCTAACAGTCCTGCCAGCAGTTTGCAAAATTTCATTTAAGTGTGTAATAGAGTCGATACCCGACACAAAATCTGACAAAAGCAGCACAATTTTGTCTTACTACTCAATGAAAGGATACTGAAAATATCCAAATTCCCACCACAGAAGGGAGTGGAAATTCCTGGGGGCCTCAAAGACCAAAAATACTATAGAAATGTGTGGGTCCAGAAAATAGCCATACCCCCAAGGATGGTTTTATGGTTGGGACCCTCCTACCCTACCTGGAATTTCCAGTTTTGCTTCATACTTTCCCTTCAAAAATTTGACTTTTGAGACCCCCCTCCCTCTCGGAATTTCCAGTGGACATTATTTTTCAGGAACCACACAATGTATGAAGTTAAATTTGAATTTCTATAGGGGCTTGGGTTCTTATTTTAAAAAATCCCTTCCGTGGAGGAGGTATGGATGTTTTATGGATCAGCACAATTTTTACAACTTCATAATATACAATATTATCATCAGTCAACCTCTCCATCTTCATCAACTTCCACAATACATTGTTCGTTTACTGCTTCAAGGTGCTGAAGCTCTTCAATTATGTCATTGTACAATACAAGCAGTGCATCCTTTTTGGCTTTACTTGGGTGGGCCTTAAAATATTCCAGCTTGCTAGACAGAGGTCCTCTTACCTCTTCATCAAAAATCTGCTGTAGTTTATCTCCAATGCGTTTCAGAATTTCATCCTTGGTGGCATTCTTTATATCTTCAGCTACAGCCCTCTCTTAAACAGTTACATAAAGTCTTTGTACCTCCACCTCTGTTCGCTTCTTGCCATCAATGAAATGTTCACTGAGCAGTCTTCTCCGGTTATTCTGCAAAATTTCTTCATAGTTTGAAAGATCCTTATCCAATTCAAGGCCATCCAAGGAAATTAGCTTCTCTGAACAGTTCCTCTCCAGATACCTGTAGCAAACCATTAAAAATACAATAATCATCAGGGAAGGAAATCAGGGAAGGATTTGGCCAACATACATTACAGGGAAATTTGCCATACCATAATAATAATTATGGTTTCTAATATAAAACAAACTTTGGAAAGTTGGGAATTAGATGACAAAAGTCTGTGAGCTGAGGTAATGACTTCAACTTTATTCTCATACAAAGCAATAGCAGTTACCGTGTATCATGTTAGCAAAAATTGTTACGTCTAAATTTGGAGGGTATATCATACACTGCAATATTTAAAGGTCAAAGAGGTGCACTTGAAATAGTACAGAAACTTGCCTTTCTTTTCGAAGCTTTATCCTCCATGCAAGCACTTCATCTCCAAAGTCATACTTTCTTCTAGACTCTATGGCTTCCTCTTTTGGGTTTTGTAAACCAACCATGGTGAAGAACCAGTTTCTCATCTATAGTGATATTGTTATAAACATTTCAATATTTATGTAAAATATCTGAAAGTAAATGCCACAGTGATTCTACAACAGAAAGGTGTCCCTAATACATGTAGATGGTCCCACCACTTGCTACAATTTCATCTGCAACATGTGTATGAAAAGTCAAGCAAGCGGGGACTAAGATTATAAAATTAATATTTTTTAGTTACAAGATAAATGTCATGTCCCAGCCTACAAGAGTTAAAATAATATTATCATCCGGCATGAAAACACACGTCCACATGTCTACTTCCCCTGTTAGCAGCCACCAGATTACATAGAGGGCATTTTTTTTATCTGGTGCCTGCTAACAGATATATATGTACACACACGCAAGTAAAAAAGGTAAACAAACCTTGCTCAAATTTCCAAGATTTCTGAAAATTCAGAGCCAGTCAAGAGCAACCATCTTGCCATGCTGCCACACTTTTGAGTCCTTATTTACTTCCTCTAGGCAAGCATCCATATCTTCTCCTTTGCTCATGTTACCAGAGGTACTCACAGATTCTGTGGTTTCCACAAATTATTGATTGAGTTTCCCTGGGTAGTGAGCACGGTCAATGCTATAAATACATGTATTAACAGGAAAGAGAGAATAAACAGGTGCTTTAAACAAGACCTTTATTTAAAGTTGGACTGCACTAAAATGTGGTCTAATGCATTCTAGAGAAGACCCCACACATTTACAATACATGTAAATGTACAAAATTTTACATGTAAAAGTTTATTACTATAAGTTACAAAATGTGTGTACTGCTACATTTTGTACAAGTAAAATGGGCTAATAGTTAATCGTGGCTGGCTTATGTCTTTTTTCGATTTCAAGGCTATGCTCAAATTTTTTGGTTTTGTTTGTCACACTTAACAATACAAAATTTTTGGGCAACATTTCACAGTTTATCTCAAGACCCCTTTTCACCCATGTGGCCTTGAAGATCCATGTTATATTTTTGCAGTGCGACCCATAAATATTGGCTGCAAAGCCAAACGGATCGACATGGGCCTCAAATTCAAACAATTTAATTCCACTCACCTGTCGTGTAGATCTATCAATGCATATTTTGATGAGCTACTTCTATGGAACAAAGGTGCAAATGACAACTGCCCTGCTCTGATGTACGAACTATTGTTCCTTCTGACACGTTCCATTGTTGTTTGGCAAACAGGGCAAACACGTCTTCCTTCATTCGCTTTTAATTCATCTACACGCGGGTCAATGTCATCTTTCCATTCACCGTTGACTTTATTTTGCTCCATTAGCAAATCATGAAGAAGTTCATGGATCATCTTTTTGTTCTGAAGTCATAAGAAAATAGAAGAGTCTTATTAATATTTAAGCAATATCAAAAATTATTACAATGTGTTGCAGTTGGTGGAGAAAGTGGCATGAGCAAGGTATTTAAACGAAACACTAAGCACGGTAATGCAAAAGCAAATTAAATTCAAATTACTTTTAATTAGTTAAGTTAAATCCAACACCAATAAATTACTACTGATTGTGTGTACATGTGTGTTAAGGCATTTGTTTATGATAGACAGCTTATAAATAAATTCCTTCAAAATCAGTGCATGTTAGAAAACCAGTCACACTTCTCATGAGACATTAAAATGTAGATTTCTTGTGATTTGAGACCACAAAATCTGTTTTCCAGTAAACTGGCTACATGCTCTACAGATAGCTAAAACAAAAACTTCTTTGTGTTTGAGGTAGCTTGCTAGCCAATACAGAAAGCAAAAATGATCGACCGTCTCTAAGGTAGGAATCAAAAGTATCTTACATAAGTTTGCTCATCTAAAAGCCTTTACCTCGTGGCGAATCAATCCCTTGTTGTCCTCTGAAGCAGAGCACATGTCCAAAAGCTTTACCTTATCCTCTTCACTTTTCTTCCAAAGTTCACTTCTTTTAGACCATGAACTGAAACAAATATAAATTGTATACATTGAACATGTTGCTGTTACAAGAAGTATTAGTTGCTACATTGTACATGTAACCTTTCAAGACATTTCCTGGTACAAAAAAATATCATTTGAGCTTACACCCTGAACAATCATTACTGATTTTTAGGAAATACATGACTATTCTTATTTCTACAACTTCTAAATAATGTAGGTGGTTGTACATATCAGTGGAAAGTACACTCCCTCTCTCTCGCTTAGCTTTAACACAAAACTGTTATTACCAGAAAACTGCATCCCCTAAAGAGTAAGGACCATGTTACATGTAAATTTTGTGAATTTTTCTTTTCCCTTACCATTTCCTGACCAGTGGCAACCCAGGTCATTCATTATGTTCCTTGCCTTAGTTATCAGTGCAGCTGTTACAGCTTGCCGCTTTTCTGCATTTAAGTGTAAAATATTAAAGCAAATTAAAAACAAAATATTACAGAAATAATAAGTACATGTAGCAGACTTGGAGTGACCATGTACACTTTTACTTACCCTGGAGAAAGACTTTGGTCCCACTGCAAAGTTCCCTCTGGATGGACTGGAGCCACACAAACACTGGTTAGAACACTAATCTGTGCTTGGTTATCCTTTCGGACAGTCCATTTTTTGATAAGTACTTGATCATTGTCAATAGCAGCAAGAATATCACCACCAGGAACTTGAGGGATATCCATGGTCAAATTGTTCAGCCACGTTCTGGCAGTTGTGATACCACCAGCAGGATGCAACTTCCCATAGATATTTAGGACAAGCTTGCTACGAGTGACTGAGTATACAAGTAAATTTGATGCAAACATCAAGGGGCTAATGAAAGATGGCTCCTCTAGGGGATAAAGTTTATCAACACTGCCAGCTTTCTGAAAAGGTTGAGTTTTTTCATTTGCAAGTGCATTAACTGCAGAAGTAAGAATGGAATTTCTGGCGTGAACCCATGTATGAGGTGTAACTTTCAAGAGCACAGGCAGACTTTTGTAGGTTTGACTACAGGATGAAATATCTTTTTTGATATTTTCTTTTTCTAGCTGGAAAATTTTTGAAGTCAGATTAATTTTATTTTGACTGTTCAAACAACGAATGGATGTTTCAAGGTTCTCTCTGTCCAGAAAAATGAGATTAAACTGGTCAGCAAGTTCCGTGGCACATGCAAGGGCCAACTCTCTGTCCGACAATGGAATGTTTTCAATTAGTGCACTGAATTCTTGGCAAGAATTCTTCTCTTCTGTTTCAATTTCCTCACCGCTCTCAGTGTCACTTTCTTTATCTTTCGTCACAACCTTTTCTTCAACACTTTTTGGAGGACGCCCTCTGGCTTTCTTATTACATGGACAGTTTCCTTCAGAGTGACTTGTCCACAAATAAGGTCGTTTTGAGGTCGAGACTTTGGCATGCACATCTGTATTGCCACGAATTCGATAAAGTGATCGTTTGCATCCAGCGCAGATACTATTGGGATGAATTTCTTCCAAGTCTTCCTCAATGTTTATTCGAAACTGGTTCAACAACTCATTTTTAAATAAACTTTTGTCAGCAAAATCAGACTTCCTTGAAAGGACTTTTCCACACAGTCGACAAGCTGTCCTTAAAAACGATAAATGACCATCCATGAGCTGCAAAGGAGATCAAAATAAGAGCTTTAGAATTGAAAGTCAATAGATAAGCAGCAGAAAACACTTGAAGAGCCAATGTTGCCGAAGAGCAAATTATCAGGATGTTACACTAAAAAACAAAACAAGGTGCACTTGAATTCCGTTTTGATGTTTTTCATGCAAATGTATTGGAGAACACCACTGCATTTTTCTCTTTTTAAAAAGAGTGTGACTGAGGCAGGTTTTAGAGTTTTTATTTAAATAACAAAACAGGCTTGTAGCCACAAACATAGGCGTACGGGCAATTTTTTGCCAGGGGGGGGGGGGGGGGGGCGGTAAACCATTTGTCCAAAAAATTCTTGCAAGTTGCCCAAATTTTTACAAAACAGTCGAACAGAAAAGAGGGCCATATGATGCAACAACATAAGCCGTACTAGCACATGAAAGTGGCTTGATACAGTTTTTCAGGGTCAATACCTGTGAAGTTTTTTTTGAGCATAGACTACGACACCATAAACAGACATTTGGAAAAATTGCCACCACAGTTGTATTAGATAAAGATGAAAATTTGTTATGATCCGGGTTGCAATAACATCAGCGTTGTCATAGCAACCAAATGACGCCATTACCTATTATACTTGCAGCAACATTTCTCACTGGGAACTGTCCTTCCAAAAATCGTTCACGGGAGCATTTTCCTCCAATAGTCGCCTCGATGTTCGTGAAGTTAAAACGGAATCTGTAAGAGCGTTGCGGAGATATTTTGGGATAAAGTTTTAGAGGATAAAAAAGGAAAATCTTGATGTTTGGCCGTTACCTGTAGAAAACTAAGCGTTTTTGACATGCAATTTCACCTCATAGTAGTTTTAATCTTTTTAAAAATGTGGGTAAAAGATCATGGAGATAGCTCTGGCCAAAAAAGGATTTGAGTATTTAGTATGTATCATGGCGCTCTTGTTAGCGGTTTTGTAAACATTTCGGTCTACTTTAACAAATTAGTGAATAATTTTTAAACCACTCGATAGATTTTTTTAAAAAAAATTACGATTCTTCCCGTAATTCAAACTGAGAATTAGTCACCCATTGCTGATGCTATCTGCCATACAGTGTTCTACGAGCGGAGATGATTCTAGAAAGTTAGGTAGAAGTTTATTCCAATCAATTCATGACTGGAAATAGCCCATTGCAGTACAGTGCCCAACAATACAAAAAATCAGCACATGATACCCTTCCCTTGTAACCAGAAACTCGTTACGTGCTAGGCAACCACTGTCTTGTGTCCTGAATATAATAGTACTGGATTATTACGCCAACTTTAGGTTAAAATAGAAAATATTTATCTCTTCAAAATAATGATTTAAAAAACACGGAAACGTCTTAAAAAACTGGTTTTACCCAAAATTTCTCTCGCTGCCCAAAAAATCTGAGTTGCCCAAAATCTGGGGGGGCTGCAGCCCCCCTCGCCCCCCCCCCCCCGGCCCGTACGCCTATGGCCACAAAGTAGTTTAAAGTGCTTCTTACTGCACTTCTTTTGTAAGGAATTTATCAATACAGGGAATAAAATTCTTGTGATTTTGATGCAGGGAGTGGTAGTGTGATTTAAAGGAAAATGCATTTATGAAAGATTATGTATGTATCTTAATTCAAAATAATTATGACTGTACAATAAATAAGTCTAAGGCATAGGTCGCACTTGGGAAAAGTTTTCATCTTTGCCGGCTAAAAAACCACGAAAATTCGAAACCGCAACCGGAAAAGAAAACTTTTAGTCAAAGCATCTTAACTAACCTCCAATTTTCATTCGTGTCACAGCATGTCATCAAGATACATGTACAACCAATAACTTGGAAAGACGCTTTCTCCTTCACATTCAAACGACGCCATTCTTTCTAAACAGCCGACTTGTAATTCTTCTTCTGCATGTATAGAGAGGAAAGACCAAGCTGTAAAACGAATATAACACGACTATCCACCAACTGAAAAGAAGAGCAAAATAGAACCTTTAGAATAGCAGACGCTAGTACTCTTTAACAAGCAATGGCGGTAAAGGGCAATACTACGAGTCACACTTCAACCGGCGTGCACTTAAACTAAACCGCCGTGCTCTTGAATTCTGCTTCGATGTGTTTGAAGCCCTATCATCAGAGAATACCACAGTATTTTTTTTTTGGCTAAAAAAAATCTTACCTACCTCAAATTTCCTTTTGCTTCGTAGCATGTCAGCCTTTCCGAGCTCAATTTTGGTGCCACAGTTCGACTTCGAATGCACATTTCTTCGGCACATTTCACTAGCAGCTAAATACACAGGAATTGCACCGACCTGTGATTGGAAGATGAAAATAGTATGTCAGTGGCGATGACGTGACAATTCGTTACGTTAGCCGTTTCAAGACTAATGGTTTTTACACGAAAAAGACAGTCCACAGGAAAATACAATATAATATTAAATATTTCTCAAAGACAAACAGTGCAGTATTCTTTTGAAGTCGGCTGACTCGCTAAGAGTCAATGTCTTATCGAAGTTGAAGTTCAACTGTCGCAAATCGGATAACTTCACTGAATGATTCTGAGATGAAACCTTTTGTCTGCATCCACATTGATCTTAGATTTTACCACTTACATATTGAAGAAAAGCCATAAACAGAGCTTCAATGTCCACGTACACCCGACTGAACCTCGGTGCGATTCCTGCAGATACCGCTGTTCATACTAAATGCAGGAATTGCACCAGACGCGTTCTCGTCCCCAGAGTCACTCTAAGTTGTAACAAAAGAGCACGTGACCAAGAAAGATGGGCTCTGGGAACAAGAATACACCGGACGCTCATTGGTCGAATGCGCAACTTGGCATAAATGAAATAGCCGCGGGAAACTTTAATTGATTTTCTCGCCTTTTGATTTTCGCTTGATAGGACAAGACTTAGGCCACTGGAAATAACACATCACTTGTATTCGAAGTTAAATTATACTGAAGCAGGGGTTATAGGATCCTGACTAAAGGTCATCTAAACCTCGGGCTGATTGTTCTTTGCCTTTTTTTCTTTTACTTCTTGACTTTACAAGTGTAACATGCTCTCCTTGGTGAGTATATCGAATCTGAAATACCTCAGCAATGTAAAAATAATGGTCACCTAAACAGCCTGGTTAAATCCCATCATGTCCTTTGGAAGAAACAAAAATCCCTTTTTCAGCAAACCGAATAATCATTGCGTTTCAGCACGTAGCTGCGAGGACCATTTGACCTGCCATAGGGGGTGGGTGGGTGGGGTTGAGTTTTCGAAGAAAAAAATCTGTGAAGAAACTAAAGACGAGTCAATGCTTGTTTTAAGCTAATAGAGTTACATCAAGAGACTATAAAGGGGACAGAGAGGGCATCCCCCATATACACCCTATTCCATAGGTAATTCGTCTCGAGTTATTTTTAACACCACAGATCTCAAGGGGGATTAGACAACAGCCAATCACATAGCGCGAATGTGTTCCGCGTGGATGACCCACGCTGAAAGCCACGCGTCCTTCACGAAATGACGCAGAACAAAATGGGGGAAGTGCGGAGAGCGATTTTGCTATTCCTTTTGTCGACGAAAACGACTACAGCGAGATTTCTGCGAAAGCTGTGTCAGCGAAACCGAAATTAAAAAAGAATCTCCCTTCCTCTCTTGTATAGAGCTAACAGTAGAGCAGGGAAATCCTTAACACACTGAATATTCTCTCAGGATCATTTATAATTTACAGTTTGAAGAGAGCAATTTCTGGTTTGATGTTTATTTTTTTCAGGTCTTTATAGCGATTATTCCTACCCACTTACTTTGTCAATTGTAGGCGAACCCTCCTAAAGCTGAATTTCAAGGGACCATATTCAAGCTCAGAAAGAGAAATAAAATTTCGTCGTTGCTTATTTACGTCCTCCATAAAACGCGAAATTAGGCATTTTCACGTCGTAGTCGTGCAAAAACGGGAAAGAAATAAACAAAAAAAGTGTGTTGCACGTGCGAAGTTGTTGTTTTGCTAATTAAACCTATTGTTTTTTTGACGTTCTAGTTGTCGTCCGCGTCGTTGGATCTTAAACTCCCTAAATTGTGCAAACGACCGGTTTCAATAGACCGGCGAAATTTCTCATTTTATTAAAGCACTGAGGTTACGACAACTTTGAGTTAAAACTGATTTCACGGGTTGTCAAAAAGTCCAGCGATTCCTTTTTCCCAGGTGAGCGCCGACTCATTTCGCTTCAATATTCAAGAATGCTCTCGATCTTTTTACGCTATCATTGCCTCTCGCCCGACATGTTTTGCACAGCGTTTGGTCATGCGAAACCTCCACGAAACATCCACGCCTCGCGCGAGGTAACTTTTTCCCGATTCTAAAAATAACTCGAGACGAATTACCTATGGAATAGGGTGTATATGGGGGATGCCCTCTCTGTCCCCTTTATAGTCTCTTGAGTTACATGTCATGTTTACTCGCAAAATTTAGGGAAAAGGCGGTCCACCTGTAAGAGTTTGCTGAAATTAGCTCTTGTATTTACACTTTGTGTACCTGTGGATAACATTTCTACATTGATTTATATTTTTCATTCATTTTTCATATCCATACTCCCTCCAAGGATGGTATTTTCCTTGGGATGCCCCCACCATTCGGGAAATTCCAGGTTAATTTCATACTTTTCTTTAAAAATCTTGGTCTTTCAAACCCCCCTCCCCTTCAGAATTTCCAATGAGTATCCTTGGGGTTGGTGGGTATGTTTATTTTCTGGAACCACACAATCCAGTAAATTACACTAGCCTTTTTGAGGGAGGAACTCCTGTATAAAAGTTACAGGGATTGCTTGTCTTCTAACTTATCAAGTTGTCTCATCTCAGTAAAGGCATAGAAATACACAGAATTTGATCTCACTTAATTGGTATGTTTATATTGGGGGTGGAAAGTCAGTAAATATAGAAATATCCATTTACAAAAGCCATGCACATACTTTACTGCTAACAGTGTTGAAGTGGACTCCTCGAGGGGTCAAAGAAAGTCTTTGGTACACTAAATTTTCTAATGAGCCGCCCTATGCCTATTGTATAGGAATCCCCCCCCCCCCCCCCCCACTGTATTTTCCTGTGGACTGTCTTTTTCGTGTTAAAACCATTACTCTTGAAACGGCTAACGTAACGAATTGTCACGTCATCGCCACTGACATACTATTTTTATCTTCCAATCACAGGTCGGTGCAATTCCTGTGTATTTATTTATTTTTTTTTTTTTATTTTTTATTTTTTATTTTTTATTTTTTTTTTATTTGCTTTACTTAACCCAATAATTACAATATTGAACACTGCTTACACTGCTTACATTATTTACAACATTCATACCATACTTACAATACTGACAATACTTATTGCTTACATTGCTAACAATACTACTGTTTTCAAACATTATTACATTTCGTATGCTTCAAGTACACAGTTGCATCGGAAGAAACTTATTTAAGGATAGTTGGCGTTATTGAGGCAGGATAAGCTACGGATGAAAGACATAGAGAATATCAGGGGGCGTTGGGAATAGCGCCATGGTAGAAACGATAGTTTCTACGTGATGTCGTGTAGGAATGACCATTGTTTGGGCAGAACATTGTTTGCTTCTGCTTGTGCTTGTATGTTGTAAATTGTCTTTAGGTGTTTGAGGAATCCTTGCAATAGAGGTATAGCTTCTTTTGTTTTGCAGAGCCAGATATAATGCCTGGCAATAAGAAAACAAAAGTTGATCTGGCGTTGAAGTTTAGAAGAGTCTGATCTCAGGCCTAGTGAAACAGTCATGTCTGCAGAGTAACTATCGGGAATAATTTGGCAAAGTTTTAATCGCGTTATGATGCTCTCCCAGAAGAGCGCCGTTTTGGGGCAGGACCAGAAAAGGTGTACGAGTTTTTCTGGTTCTTTTTTACAAAAGGAGCAGTTGGAGTTTTCTTTTACTCTTATCTTAGTTAAGAAAGCGTTTGTTGGTATTCTTCTGTGCAGCAATTTAAATTGAAATTCCCTGAGTTTTATGCTTTTTGTGATTTTATGAGCTAGCTGGTAGGTCGCACCCCACGTTATTTCGTTTTGACCTAAGTTGCAGTCTTGATTCCATTTTTGCTGGCTTGTAGTAGGGGGGGCACTTTTCTTTGTAATTAATTTGTCATACACCAACTTGCTTGCTTTTTGGGCTTTCATTAGTTTTGTCGAAAAGCTTTCGTAACTATTACCTTCGTTTGTGTGGTCACCTTGGTTGAATGTGTTGCATAGCTTTTTAAGAGCAGAAATTATTCCACAGTATGCCAAGGGTTGGACCTTGATGTCGTATTTGTTTAAAAGTTCTGGTGGAGTGAGGAATTTTTCTTCTCTGTTCCTTAAGTGCTTAACTTTTGTGATGCCTTTACGATACCATTCTTTAAAGAAAATAGGGCTGTCGTTAATCCTTACAAGTGAGTTGTACCATATGCCTTGTTCTGAAAGCTGGCTCTCTGATGTTATCCTCTCTTCAAAATTGATTTCTGACCAGATTAGGAGAATTTCCTTTAAGAAACTGTCTTGCGTTTTGAAGATATTAGCTATGTCTATCTTATTAAGGTTGCTTGTGAAAGGTAGGGTACACTCAAACTTTTTCAGTTCAAGATCTAGAAAAAGTTTCCATTTACCCTGATTATCTGTATCCAGGTACTTTTTTATCCAAGTGGTTTTTAGCGCTTTATTGAAAGATAGTATGTCAATCATTTTGAGGCCACCTGCTGGGTAATTGTTAATCATAATATCTCGCTTTATTTTATCGCCCTTTCCGTTCCAAAGGAACAAGTAAAAGAGCTTGTTAATCTCGCTAATTATTTTTTTGTTTGTGCACAAGGGTGCCAAGACGTACACAATTTGAGAAGCTACTAAGCTTTTCAGAACAGTGATCTTCCCACTTAAGGTTAATCTACGGTATTTCCAGTTGCTTAGAATATTGTTAATTTTTTCCAGTTTTTCCTTATAATTTAGAAGTACA
Organism: Porites cylindrica; assembly: GCA_964035525.1. Classification (NCBI taxonomy): domain Eukaryota; kingdom Metazoa; phylum Cnidaria; class Anthozoa; order Scleractinia; family Poritidae; genus Porites; species Porites cylindrica. The sequence goes on along the minus strand of OZ037777.1, from coordinate 51,238,971 downwards.
GTGTTTTCAGGGTCTGTCGTAAACCAAACGCCTAAAGATTTTACTTTGTTTGTTTGCCATCTGAAATTTCTTTCTGGAAGAAGAATTTCTGTTTTTCCACTATATGTTCCGATCCAAATTGCTTCTGTTTTTTTACTGTTGAGTTTGAGACCCGAGGCTTCTCCAAAATCGTCGAGTGTGTTGAGAGCAGCTGAGAGCAATTCCTGTGTATTTAGCTGCTAGTAACATTTCAACCGACGCCATTTCTGATTGCCTTGAATGGAAGCTCCGTCTGTCCTCTTTCAGGGGAACTGGGACTCAAGGGACCACACAGCCGTATACAAAAAAACTGGGACAAAATTTTGGGGCGGGTATAAGTTCTCAAGAATTGTGCCAGGACGACATTTTGATGACGTCATCATATAGACAAAATTGTCTATGGCCCGAACTCACTCAGCTCGCAGAGACCTCGTTGGTTTGACAATGTAATCCTTCATCTTAATCAAATAAATAAAATCAAAAGCGTGGTCGTCATGCGAAATTACCCTGGTACTTTTTCTCCGCCCTTCATTCAGCGACGAGGGAACCTTCTCTGTCAGAGCACGTGAGAAAACCATGGAAACAGTTGATTGACGTCCACGAAAACTCAGGTTTCAACCAGAGAGAAATAAAAACGTTCGAGGGCGCGTGTTAGTGGTAACTGCTGTAAACGATTTGCTCATCCAGACCAATCGTACTGCATTACAGACTTGCAAAGCAGAGGAATGAACCTTAGTTTGCCCACCCTGTAATTTCCGACGTAACCACTCCAACTGTTCCGTAATCGAACTTTGTCGAACTCAATCCGAAGCAAAACATTTGCGAGAAAAATTGATTAAATTCGATTTCCGAACTCAATCAAACCTACTGGACTTAATCGAACGTTTTAAACCAATACTCAAAATAGACAAGAATTTAGGGTGTTCAAAACAAAAGGGGACAATTAGGACATCTTCAGAAGGAATTAGTTGACGACTTTTGGCCGATTACTCACAGAATAAAGACTGATAAGTACCCATATGTGAGTACCCAAGAACAAAGCAAAAAACAACCAACAAATGAGCTAAGATCATGAGAAGTAAATTTTCCGGGTTTATTAATTGAATTCGCTTCGTTTTTCTGTAGCGCTGTGAAAGGAGATCCTTTCCCTGATCCACGTGGCAGAAACAAACGTGGAGAAAGTCTGCGTGACGGTGCGATTGACTGTCACGTTACCTACAATGGACGCCGTAAAGTTAAAAACTCTTTCACGAAGCATAATATTCACTCTGTGATTGAGGAGGTTGATTAAAAGATAAAGTTGTAATATGACAATATAGTATTGTTCGTCCCAGGTGTTCTTGCATATTTTTTCGCTCCAGAGAATACACTTCATTGATCCACTACAACACTCCCGGAATATACTCAGTCGTGATACAGTTTACTGAGAAAAAGGAAACATTCAGCAAAACACGTTCAATTTTCCTGTATAACGTCCCATTTTAATCGAATGCATGCCAACTTCGACCATCGATCCTAATCGAACTCAACCAAAGTTCGATTGACTTCGATTAGTAAATTTTTTTGTGTGAGAGTTCGATTGCGTTCGATTACAGAATTAAGTCATATGTTCATGTTCGATTAAGAAATTAAAACGTTCGGTTTGGTTCGAGTGGTTACGTCGGGACTAATTATAACTGTAGCGGCTAGGATTGATTTGGCGAAGGATGCTTCACGGATTTTGATCAGTTTATCACAGATTTTTCCTATAAACATGGCATTTGCAGCTTATGTAATGGAAAATGTAATTTTGTTCTTCTCCCCGGGTGGGTGGGGCATTTGCACGCATTTTAAAGACCCCCGCGGGGTTCTTGTATAAACAGCCCAGCCTCACCGTGGGGCTTTTGCAGCTTTTCCAAAGAAAAATGATAAAACACCGGATAAATGCGCGTGGGGATGGTCACGTTTTTAATTGACTGAGCCATTATCACTTCTCACTACCCTGGGAAATTATCACCCCTGGAGAGGATTATCACCTCTCACTACCCCGGGGATTACTTGGATTATTACACCAATGTGTAGAGAAAAGTGACCTGCTCTCCATATGTGGATTACTTCATCTCTTACCCCTTCCCCCTCAAATATTCTGGTCTAGTTCTTTGCTTTTAGCAAAAGAGTTAAGGGTTACGAGCAGTAAAAGCCAAGTAGAGAGCGGTTGCTATAGTTTATTTCCAGATTGACTTCTTCGTCAACCTTACAGAACATCTTCCACTCCTGCATCAAGGAATGCAGCCGTTGTCTGTAACATATAAATTTCTCATTTCCGATAATGAGACCTGCAGATCTCTGTCTTCGCTCCTAGTTTCTAAGGCGGTAAGTCCTGCTGGCAACATTCCCAAAAGGCTTTTAAGAACTTTGAACCCGAGTTGGCTCTTATAATCCGGGATATTTATAATCAGTCGTTACTGGGGGAGAGGTATATTCCATCTCTCCTCAATCATCAATTGTTAGTCCCCTTCCTAAGGCGATCCCTCCTAGGGCCATTGAAAGTGATCTAAGACCAATTTCGCTTACGTGTACATTGCCGTGAAGGTTATGGAGGGTTTTACCTGCAGAAGACTTATGCCCCTACTAGATGGATGACAAGATCGACCATCGCCAATAAGCTCGCAAGGGGTATTCGACAACAGATGCCCTTTTGTACATGCTGCAAGCTGTCTATGAAGCGGTGGATAGTGGTGAGGCTTCTGCTCGACTGTTCTTCGCTGATTTCACAAAGGGATTTCATTTTATTGACCAAACCACTGATGCAAGAGCTGGCCAAACTAGAGATCCATCCTGTCCTCCTGAAATGGATCGCGGCCTTCCTGACCAACCGGTAGCAAGCAGTTAGAATCGGAGGAACTCTGTCAGATTGGCAAACTCTGAAAGGAGGAGTACTCCAAGGGGCAAAACTAGGTGTAATCGTTTTCGCAGTTATGAGGAATAAATTCCTGTGTTACTGGCACCTACGCATTAAATTTGTCGACGATACCACTGCTTTGGAGATTATTCCAAGGAACTCTATAAGTCTTCTCAAAGTCTTTGCTTCAGATATCAATAATTTCGCGATATCTCATAACATGAAACTTACTCTTTACTAAAAGGTTGAGTTTGATCGTCCGGGTGAACGTAGTCCTGAATAGGACTGTTGTTGTTGACAGTGACTGACGTTTCGACAACCTGTGCGGTAGTCATCTTCAGAGTCAAAGTGAGTTGTGTCACGTCAGTTGATGGTATTATACTCTGGTTATTGATCTGATTGGTCAATTATGTCGCGATGTTATTGGTCGTCTGTCAGTTAAGCCGTGATGTTATTGGCTATGAAGACTCGTAATCAGTGATTGGTGCGTTTCGATCCGTCTATTGTCACAGTTAAACAGTCGTCTATTGTTAGTCAAATTGTCAGTTCTCCAGTTGTTCTCTCGTAGTTAGTTTTCCTTGATCTCGTCAATAAGTCGTTTGTACGGCGCTGGTAACTGTTGGCTACGATTCAGTGGCGTTTGTTCTAAGTTAGTAAACCAGATTTCTAAAGTAAGACGTTGATAGTAGTCTGTAGAATACGTTATACATGTCGCAGAATCCCAGTCAATTTGATTTTGCTTTCAACCTAAGCACGCGACTGACCGAACACAAACGCGCGACGAGGAATGGTGACGTCAACAGTCACATTGCTGAGCACCGTTTAAAGACGAAACATCATGTATAACGTATTCTATTCGTATATTCGTATCAAGGACTGTAGGGACTTTAAGATCCAAGGGCGCGACGGCGACAAGAACGTCGCTTAAAAAGTGAATTTGAGTTTTTTCAGTCTTTATAGCGATTATTCCTACCCACGCCTTCTCACGCCTGACTCACAAATCCGAACAAATTATTCTTAACACATGATGACTTTGTGTCCTTTTTTGTGTTCTAACGAAATCATGTCAAAGCGCGCTAAAAGTGTCGTCTTTTAAGTAGCTTCGAAAGTGCTCAAACGTCTTCTGGAACATCTGCAGACATTTAATTTTCGGCAACGTTCGGAAGTCTTCGCTAATTCGTCGGAAATCTTCGGAAGTCGCCGGGACGTTTCCGGAAATATCGGTCATGACAAGGTGAAAATCTCACGCATTTGACTCAGAAAAAGCTGGCAAGGTATAACAATGGGACGTTGTGTTTTGGCAATTAGTGGACGATGTGAAAATTAGCAGGCGTTGACACTTTGTATAGCAGCTTTAATTGGTCAAAATTTAATGTTGCCATACAACTTGTTTGAGTATAGAGCTAATTTCTGAAAAACATAGGGCATTTATTGCGCTTGTGATTAAGTTTTATTACAGATGGGTCCTTTCTTATACATGTAATACAAGTTACTACACTGCCTTCCTCAAACATCCAAATCTACCTTTGCTGTTAAGCTAAGAGAGAAATTTTTTTGCGATTCTTCAAAGCTGTTTTAAAATTAGGTAGTTTAAGTTATTAATCCTCCTGTCTGATGGATATACTTGGGTGCGAATTCCGCCTCCCCTTCACCTCTCCCCTCTCGATTGTCCACTGGAAAAGTAAAGCGCTTCAGGAACGTCTCAGTAACCAATATACATGTATCACTGTTATCGTATAATGCTTCAGACGGTGCTAAAAGTCTTATTCCCTCAAACAAAATGTGAAATAGAAAAATCCATAAACTGGAACTGTTTGCCGAATGAATTTTTGCATTGTGTACGTGTGGGAATTTGAAAACTAGTCATCAGAGTAACTGTACGTATGAATAGATTATTTGGAGACAATATTCAGAAATTGAAAATAGCGTAACTGAGACAAGATTTTCCGAAACAGAACCATGCTATTGAAATGTGTCTTTCTAACCGCATATCAGTTGAACTGCTTTTACCGAGCTATGTGTGCAGAACGTTTCTTTGAACGATCGCATTTCCTAATCACACTCACGTCATCTCTCTATTACTTATTTTTGCAGATACCTGCAGAACAACAGAATTGTACATCTTCCACCTGGAATATTTTCAAATCTTAATAAGTTGTATTTTTTGTAAGTTTCAATTTTTCTATATTTTTGTTGCTAATTATTAAGACTAAAACACTTCACAACTATCATGAGAGAATCATTATCTCTTGCAAGCATATATAAAAAATCCAAAGCTTAGAGCAAAAGCAAATTTTGAAATAAGAATTAAAATTAGAAAATAATGAGGTACGGCTACTAACTAACTTTGTTGTTACGTAGTCAGGAGAGAATTGTAAATGGCCTGGAGTTCCAGTCCCTTTTCCCTATTCAAAAAGGATTTTCTTTGTTCAATAGAGATATCCTCCATGATGCGATGTTTGATGCTGTGATCTTCAGCAATTAATACAGGGATAATGTCTGAGTTGATGTTATGACCCTTTGGCCGCCAGTGTTCAACATTGCACTTAACCCAGGATTGGTGTTCTTCAACCGGGCACAAAGGCATCCCGCGGTCTCACAAATATTTTAGGGCATTTTTTGGCCATTTACAATCCAATCTTTGGACTACGTATTAAAGTTAGGCCTAGAGGTTGGAAATGATGAGTAGCATGAGCGGTTTTTAAGTTATAGCATGAGTGGCTTTTCAAGTCGCAGGAAGTCAACAAAAATGATCGGTCTGAATAGTAATAATTATTATTATGAAGTCGAGTAAAATTTTGACGAACTTTAATTGTTGATAAGAGGCGTCACAACCTTTTCTCTGAACTTGAAAATGGCAAGATATATTACAAGGGCGCCTTCACTCTTTCTACCTTCTTCTATATATATATTTTTTTTTTCTTCGATAACGCTTTGCCACTTTTATTTCCTCGTGAAAAATGACTTTAACCCTGTTCAGACCGGGCTTTGTTTTACTTCCTGCGACCGGGAGGCCCTCCGGGGTCCTCCTCTATAATCAGTTGAGAACCGCTTGATGCTACGGCCACCAAAATTACACACATAGATTAGTTGAATTACTCTTGTCTGAAATACATATTAAAACCATTTCATGTGCAGGTCCCTCCCCGACAACGAAATTGAACGGCTTCCATCTGACATATTCCCAGGACACTATTTTAACCTGTTTTATTTGTAATTAAAAAGTTCAAGTTTTTATTTCTTTGTTGTTAAGGAACATGACTTATATTTACACACTACGTGAGTACTACGAGTTACATATTCCCCTTTAGCAAAGGATGTAAACGGGTAGCGAGCCTAAGCAACGAGAACGCTGCCATCCTGGCCGCCATGAATAACAACCGGAAGATTGTTTGTTTGTTTGTTGCAGTTGTTGTTGTTTTTTTGTATTTTTACTCTTGTAGGGTGAAGTTATTGCGTCAGACCGCTTAAAGCGAGAACTTATTAACTTCCAGCTGTTATTTTTGATGTGCAGAACGTCAACGTGTTCGTTGCTTAAGCTCAGCTAAATAACTACATGACGAGTAACATACCACAAACATACGAGCCTATACGGGTACTGGATAGCATACAAGGAAGACAAGGATACATTCAAGTTATGCAAAGCTCTCGTGAGGAGAAAGATCCCACAACTGACTTGATTTTTCTTAGAAAAATTTTTTTGAAACCACTCTTCAGGGTGTTTTGTTTTGTTTTTTGTAGACGATTGAAACCGGTTTTAGCCTGCCCGGATTCGTGTGGATAGGGCCGAAAAGTATTACGTACTTTTGCAAGTACAGTAACTTGTGCCAATGGGAAGCTCTTTTCACAGTTTTGGCGCTGCAACGCTAATAGGCCTATCCCTTAATGCTGAAAAAGATCTACCCTTGAAAAATACTAGTAAGCATGCTACCGGGTCGATTGAGCTTAAACTTAATCTTGTGGCGAGGCAAGGCCACTGGGAAGCTTGGAAAGTAACTACGGTAGTAATATGTTATTTTTATAACAATAATGGGATATGTGGCAATATTTACACACTTCGAATAATTTATAGATTTATCCAAGGCTGAAAATCCAGAAATTTATACTTAACTGATTTTAAAACAAAAAAAGAACATTATAGGTCAATTAATTGGATCACATTAATAGACTTGGAAAAATGTTCTTACCCATACGTGTCATACGTGTACATCACTAATCCCCCCCCCCCCCCCCTCAACCACAACCTTTTGACAAGCTAATAACCCTGAAAATTAATGTCTTATAACGGCTGGTCGCAATTCACGAAACTTTGGCTACGTGCAGTTTGTTAATTATATTATTTATTATAGCAGATGTTGATGCTCAACAACTCAATCTGATTTTTAAAGATTTAAAACAGCAAAATCTAATCTCGGTGTGACGGTGCCTTGGCTTTCAGTGATTGTCAACCTACGACTGAAGTGTCGAAGTGTCGTAGTTTCTCCTACGCTATTTCATTCAGGAAAATAACAGCTGTAGCTGTTGAATTGTCGAGAGATTTGATGTGATTGGCAGTACTTGGTGTGCAACCCGAGGGGGGGGGGGGGGAGGGCGGATACTCCTTATAATGGACTATACGGGAGCCTGATCCTGAGCCTGAGAGCCTGATCACAACAAACTCCAGGTCATAGAGCAGGTCATAGAGCTTAAAGATTTAAAACAAAAAGGTAAAAATCAAACCAGAGGTTAACCTGGCAGGTGGCAGCAGCATACATGCGTTAAGATTGAACTTGGCGGAGAGATACAAAAACTAGCTAAGCAGATCTCAAATCTAAGCAGTAAGTTATTAGCCGAACTAAAAGCTCTAAAAACCAGAGCCAAGTCGACCGAAGATTTAGTAAACCAGATTGTACAACAACTGGGTGAGATCAAAAATCAAGTTTGCATTTCTGAGGAATCACTGATTTCTCATATGCATGACGCAAGTCGCCAAGATTCTCAATCACAAACAGAATCTAATGAGCGCACGTTCGCCGAAGTTACAGTAAACAACGTTGACTTGCAGACTCTCCAAAGGACCGCAACTGAAGAAATCACAGCAGAGGCAAGGGATCAGACTCTCTCCGTGAATACGCACAACAGATTTGCAGTACTTGATCTTTGACCCTCAGTTTCCAGAGAGACAAACACAGGTGTTTAATGAGCAACTACACAACCTGTATCTACAGCTACAGCAGCGATGACGAGAGAACATTCAAACTGTTCGGATGTTCAGTAGGCTAGGGAAGCCTTTATAACCATGAAGCGCGGAAGGAGACTAAAAAGCAACCTAAGGCGCAAAATGGCCCCATGCTCATGATCGGCGACTCCATCTTAAGAGGAATCCAACACTGAAGAAAATTTTGTCGTCAACGATTTGTCAACAAGCAATATGTAACAGGAGCAACAAGAGAAATGAAACAGCATATTGAAGCAATGGTGGATAGGAATGTGTACGATCATATAATTGTACATTCCGGAACAAACGATGTTGATAAACTCAGAGTAAACGACATAGCTATGAACACGGAAAGCTGCGTAATTACGCTAAAGCGACGATGGCCGAATGCACAAATTGCTTTGTCTGGTCTCACATATGCCCCTAAGGGAGACAACACAAAAATTGACGATATTAATTACTGCTACGAGGCAATCTGCACGGAGCATAGCATCACCTATATAAATAATCAAAGGGTGACGGTTGACACTTTTGGAAACATAGATCCTGAAGTATTCTTTGACGATTTGCATCTCCACAACAAAATAGGGACCAAGAGACTGGTAGCGAACATTAATTCAGGCATAGGATTAAGAAGAGAGGGCAACAGGGAACAAGCTAACAGGAGGCAGTACAACTCGTCAAGGTTACAAAATAGAAGATGGAATTCGAGGCAGTACAATTGAGAGTTCCCTCCTTTACAAGCACTAAACGCCCTTGCTGACTACTTTAAAAAGCACCATCCAAGATAAGTGCTTCATGCATATTGAAAAACCATGGTTCGACGAGCAATGCAACATAGAAAAAGAAAATCTTAAATCATTAGGTAGGCATATCTCACGAAACGCGAACGTGGAGGAATTGAGATCAAGTCTACACAAGAAAAAAAAAAAGGCTTTCAAACATCTATGTAGAAAAAAGAAACGTCAACATTATAATCGGATAATTAAATGTATTGATCTCAGCAATGCTAATACTGCATGGAGACAACTTAGGAAATTATTCAACCTGGGCAAATCCAAAAATATGCAAAAAAAAAAAAAACATCTGGTGACTTAGGGAAGTTTTACAGTTATTTTCAAAAGTTAAACGCACGAAAACAGCAAAATGAAGAGTACATACCAACAAGATCAGAGGCCTTGGCCCCCCTAGATTATGAAATATCTGAACAGAAACGGTAACTGCTATCGACCTCTTAAAAACTGGAAAGGCCCCGGGAGTAGATAACATTTTATGTGAGCTGCTCAAACATGGCAAGGAGGCCTTAAAAAAGGGCCTCTCACAATCCTTTTCAATAAGATCCTAATCAGTGGTAGGTACCCTACCCTGTATCCGTCCAACCCAGAATTATAGAGGAATTATATACTCTCTTATCAGCAATGGGAAAGATTTTTACCTCAATAATGAATAACAGGCTTTGTGACTATCTAATTGAAAAGGGCATAATTACTCCGGAAAAATGTGGCTTCCGAAAAAAACATGGTACACAGGATAGTATTTTCATTTTAAAAGTACTAATAGACAAATATGTTAAATCTAAACCCAAGAAATCAACTAAGGTGTTAATTTTTAATAACTGCGGGAGAACTATGAATAAGCACGTATTATACTATGGAGGCAGTAAACTTGGCAATGTTAGCAATTACAAATATCTTGGCCTACAATTTAGTACTTATGGGAACTTCACGTACGCTAAACTGGAAATAAAGAAGGTTGCCCTTAAAGCTTTGTACAAACTCAGGAAGGAAATAGGCGACCATTTCAGAGACGATGTACAGCTCACAATGAAAATTTTTGGCACGGTTATTACCCCAATACTCACGTACGGAAGCGAGGTCTGGGGTGTTGATCACGACGGAAAGCTAGAAAATGATCCAATTGAGTTCATTTAAGGTGGCTATTGGGAGTTATCAAATGCTGTAGCTCAAATGCGTGCAGATCGAAGGTAGGCCGTTTCCCAATGCGAACGAAGACAAAGTGCAGAGCCATTAAATATTGGCTGAAATTTTGTGAGCCGGAGCACCAAAATAAACTAGCTGGAATAGGATTTACAGACCAAGTTGGTCAAGATAAAAAGGAACTTTGGTCAAGCAAATTAAAACGGCTATTAAATCTCGCAGGTCTTGGCGACATATGGTCAGCGAAAACGAACACTCCCGCAACCATGAGCTATATACGACAGAGACTCTTAGACATAGAACAGCAACCATAGATTAGCGAAATACACAATGATGAACGAAAGGACCCGCATAAAAAAAAAACAAACTAAGAACTTTTAGGAAATTTAAACTTACCCATGACTACGAAAATTACCTCACAAATGTAAGAAACATCAATCATAGAGTAGCAATCACAAAGCTAAGATTAAGCAACCACAAACTAGCAATTGAAATTGGGTAATACGTTAAACCCTATCAACCACCAGACCAAAGAATCTGTCCATTATGTAAAACTGGATTAGAAGACGAGGAGCATTTTTTGATGAATTGCATAGCTTATAGGGATCCTAGGAGAGAGCTGTTCAATACGCTGAAAAAGGAAACTAATCTTTTTCTTGACTCTATGACTCCAAGCTCTGCTTTTGCAACGTTAATAAGTATGAAGCAAGGAGAGAAAACGCAAAAAATTGTGGCTAAATACGTTATGTGATCGCTTCTGCGAAAGCGAAAGACGCGTTAAATATAACCTTGTCCAGTTGTATAAATTCTACAAATGTACACCTCTGTAATTATTGCACTAAAATATATCTTTGTTATCGTTGTAAACACATGAGTCTAGCTGTAGGCGCTCTATTGATAACCTGAGATCAGGCTCAATTTGAGCGGTTCTCATACATTCTCTCTACCCGCCGGAATGTAATTTTCAAAGCGAAACGAAAATAGAGCCTGATCTCAGGTTACTCTGTTGATAATAAAGCATCTATCCTATCCTATCCTATCCTATCCTATCCTACGGGAAGGCTCCGCCAAAAAGGGATACCTTTTTTAGCGTTCAGGTATATGAAAGGGCAGGGATTTCACAAGTTGAAGCATATGAAAGGGTTTGGGAAATCTGTGATTGCGGATTGTGAAAGGACCTACAAGGGCTGACAGGCGCAGTTTGTGGCTGCAAAAAAGAGTAAACCGATGGTACTTTTACAAAATATAAAGGTTATGCAGCGTTACAAAGTAGTATGTGAAAGGGGTACCATTTTTCAATGACAAGAATATGAAAGGGGTATCTTTTACGCCAAAAATGGTATATAAAAGAATAAGGGGCTGGACCTCGGGTTAGAGCCTCCTGTATGAAATTGCGTTAAAATTAGCCTGCAGTGCAGGCGTATTTTGGGTGGGCGAAACCTTGTTCGTGTTCGTAATATTGTTGTAGCCGCCATCTTTAATTTATGGCAGTGGAAGATTGGGGAGAGTAGAAATAGTAACCTTTACAGTAGGTGCGAGGACTGGCCCCATCTCCTCCTCTCTTCGGGAAGTTTCAACATGGCGTGAGCAAATTGCGCGCTCAAAGAAAACGCCTACACTGCAGGCTACGTTAAAATATAAGTCCCCCCCCCCCCCCACACACACACACACACACACACCCCCCTTCTGAGTTGTACAATCTTTTTAAAGCCATTAATTTTAAGATGTTTCATTGTTAACAGGTTGAATAAATAAAACAAGTGTAAGTTATATTGCTTTTTTTTTCAGATTTCTCGGCGGAAACAGAATCAAGGAAATCCCTGAAAGAGCCTTCGAGAATATGCCAAGACTTGAAGTAATGTACGTAACAACTGAATCATAAGCATCATTCATCTTGTTGATGCCTTTCTATTGTTAACATTTGTTCTTAATTTACTCATTACTTTACTTGCCATTCTTCACCTAAAATTCAGGTTTTTGTTCTCTTTTAGCTTGCTTCAAAATAACAACCTAACGAGAATCCCTGATCAAGCATTCAAGAACCAAAGCCGTCTTCAAGTAATGTACGTACGAAAATGACTGCCTTTGGCAGTTGTCACTATTCGCTGTACCTTTTGTACAGTAACATGGGAGAACTATAGGTTTAGGGTTATTTTCTTTTAATAGAAGGAACATGTTTCAAAAATGCCCTAAAGTTTTTCAGAAACAAAATGTTGCATATTCTTTCGTAATATGGAAACAGCTTGGGGTACCCACACAAGCAAACGCTGATCAACTATATAGATTGAGTGCAAAGATGAGCACTCAAAATACGTACGCTGGACCAAAGTCGATTTTCACAGAGCGATAGAATCCCACCAATTTATTCAATTATAATCCTAATTAACAAGCACTGGCTAGACATATCTCTTTAAAGCACTATACGACTGTTTATTTATTTTAACCAACTCTTCAAGGCGCTGATATCAGTTAACATAAGAACTACTAATATTTAAATTTCCAGTTAAAGTCCTAAAAACGAATGTTTCATTCAAAAACTTATAATTAAAAAAAACAGCAAATAAACTTTAAACCAAGAACTTTAAGCCATTACAAAGAAATCCACAAATTTATCTACCAAACATTAGGAGACCTTCACTTACCAATGGAAGGAGGGGGAGGGTGATTTAAGAAAAAGTAATCTCGCAAAAACAGGCCTAAAAATCTCATTCATTGAGCTAGGTGAAAAGAGTAAGTGATGCAAGTAAATGCTAGGGATGTGTTGGTAATTTTTCCAACCAGACATAGTCAATTGTTTTCCAGTTTGCACCATTCGTTGTCTAAATCCATCGTGAAAGAGATCCATTTTCGGCGTTTCCTTAAGAAGCATAAATTAAATTTGGAACTTACGTTAAAGAAATTATCAGCCACTCAAGCTTCGATTCAGTCTTTTCCCAGGGAGGAGGAAGATCGGACCGAGAATATAGCGGTGGAAATTCAGCCTATTCTCAGGCCCATTTAATTGCTTAACTAAGTTTGTAGATGCCGAATTCATTTTGCATAGCGATGTTTTATATACATACATCACTTACCGCTACTTTTTATTTAGTTTTTGAACCGTGGGTCATCCTTTGCAGATTATTCGGGTAAAAAAGTTACGGGCAATCTAAATTTCTTATGATTAATTAATACACCTTATTCGAAAATGTTGGCAACAATAGGGCCTGTTTACAGGGAGGTGGAGGACTTCTGTAGGTGAGGTAACCCGCTTAGGTGGGATAATCCCCCTGTCCATGTTATCTCTCACTTTAATTTGAACCAGGAGCTCATTTCCGAGGGTTTCTATGGGGTTAACCGAAGCCGTAAAAACTGAAAAATTTTAACCGTTAGGTGCTAAACTCACTTAGAACGCCGGCGTTTCTTATTTCACAGCTACTTTGACTCTTTAAGTTCACGCTTCTGCTAGTTTTGCATCGAAGATTCTATTCATTCTACTGTTATGTCTTTTATTAGGAATGGTCCTTTTCGTGGCTCATAAAAAGTTTTAGTTGACTGGCAACAGCTTACCCTTTTGTTTCTATTTTAAACAAAGAGTTCATGTCATTTTAAGAGAATGAGAAAACTCTCCTGCGGCAAAGATCTAAGCTTGGTTCCAACACTTGTAAATGTGAGGGTCACAGAAATGTGCGACTCTCAATCTGTATGGTAGTTCTTTTTTAGTTCATGTTGCACAATCTGTTCTTCAGTGGGGTAAAGACCCTATCGTGGTAGTAAAAAGAGAAGAGGATAGCGATTACAAAGCGACGGGAAGAACGAATCAGTAGCCCCTGAAGAAAAGGAAATCACGCCAAGATGCAAAAAAAAAAGAGGACAAACTTTTTCATGTGATAGTTAACATCTCTATGCGTAAAATGATATTAGAAGTGGAATTCCTTACAAGCATGATTTATGAAATATGAAAAATTTTCAGAAGAATAACATTTCATCCCGAGATGATCCTAAGACATTTATTTTAAAAAAATACAGGTTTATTAATATTTAACTCTTTGAAACAAAAGAAGTTAGTTTTTAACTTTTTTGTTAACCGTAACTGAAAAAAATTAACCGGTAGCCGTAAAAGAGCCAGAATTTTAGCCGACAACCGTAAAAGCCACCACCCCATTGAGACCCTCATTTCCCTGAACGAGCAACTTCTGCGGCGTTTTCACGGACCAGTTTCTTTTCAAAACGGTTTTGGCGCGAATTTAGAGTATCCTTTAAGTCCCACAAACCAGTCAGCAAAATCTACAGACCTAAAAAAGATTACAATTTTTGCCTTTTCAGTTTTTATAGCGTGGTGGATATTCCATTTTTGTGTAAAAAAAAAATGGCCCTAAAATGTGTCTAAAAATAAACCGGTCCGTAAAAGCGCTAAAAAACACCCTTCCCCCTTCACTTCTCATTCCTACCCGAGCGAGCACGGCACCCACGAAAAAAAGAGTCCTTAAAGCAACGTTTCGTTGTTTGAAGGTGTCATTTTTTCTCAGAGGGGTAAGTTAGTATTTTTTCAAACTCTTCCTTTGCAAATTTGTCCTTTTACGGTGTATTTTCAATTCGATGACACCAAATTAATTACTGAATTTTACGCGACGATGGCATGCAGCAGCCACTTTTTCAAAACTTGAGATAATTTACCTAGGAGCAAAAATATTCCTTTCAGTACCCCCCTAAATCACTCTATGTGCGTGCACCGCAAGTAAAAATGCTTTCTCTTAGCAACGCGAAAAATAGGTCAGAGGGCCCTTAAATGAAAGTCTCGAAGTTAAGGATCGAAGTCCAATTGGGCCAATTGGGACCTCATTAAAAAGCTCGGATTTTTGATAGTAAAAACTCTTTGCCCCAAATTCGAATACGACTAAAAGGGAGGAGAAAACATTTTTTTGAAGACATTCAAAGACCAGTTACCCGCTTTTGGGCGTACCTTGGATTTCTATTGATGGAAGTTTTAAGACCCTTGTTTCCAGTGATTGTTAAACTTCTTTGTTCAATGTTCTTTATGGGACTTTTTCGGGTGTCTGACCAACCAAGACCAAGTGACGCAGCATGTGGACGTTTGTAGAATCATAGTGATATAGATTGTTTTAGCGCATTTTTGATCGACAGACGGGCGAATTGACCTTAAAAGGTTGACTCTTCTTGCTGCTTTCTTGTAAGTTGTATCAAAATACATGTATGATGTATAAGGCTCCGTTTGATTTAGGACTAGGTACTTACGTGAAAACTCCCTTTAACAGAGATATTTAGTTCCTTTTCTTGAAAGTTGATTCTTTATAGTTTCAGTCTTGCCATTTTTTTAGGTTGATGATCAGTTTACAGTACATATCTTCGAGCCAAATTTCTACGATGATTCTAATTTCCAATGATTTTGTGTGGACTGTCAACGTCCCTTTGAAGGGAGACTGAAGTGTCAGTGTTCCCAGGAAAAAGTTGACACTAGACGAAAAGGTGGTATTATCAGCGAATATATCAACAATAGCTAAAGGTAGATGGTTAATGAAAGTAAGAAATAAAAGGGTCCGTACAATGCTTCCTTGAGGGACCCAGTGTGTAACACTGACTAAAGTCGAGTTGGTACCGTTTATGCGGACATACTGCTTTCCATAAGCAAAGGTTTTCTAAACAATTGTAAGTTGAAATTATCAATTTAATATGCCTTCAGTTTAGCAAGAAGAAGGTCATGCCTTATTAAAGTCAACGCACATAAGATCAGCCGCATTATTGTTGTCAATATCAAAGAGCAACTGGTTCTACTTTAAATCGCCGGGATCAATGCAGTTTCGATCGGTTGAATTCTCTTTTTCAAAAACCGGACTGCAATCTATACAGCAGGTTATACCTAGAAACTAGGTACGAGTACACTGAGTCATAGATAGGCCTCCCAAAGCTCTTGGAGAGAATCACAAGAACCAAAATTGAACCATAATAAGAAAATCGGTGAATGTCGAAAACTGATTGTGTTCTCAGTTCTTACCGGACAACCGCGTGGAATTTTGCACGCCAAGCAAAGTGAAATGCAAACGTTCGAAACCATAAGGATTTTTTTTGCAATTTTTTTTCGCCGCTATCGCCCTTCCTTTAAATAACAACATTTGTTTGTCTGTTTGTGTTTTCAGAATGCTTTCAGATAATCCAGTGGAGATTATTGGATCAGATGCATTTACAGTTCCAGGGCGTCCAGACCCGTTTCCGGTTTTTGGAAATGATGACCTATTAGTGTAGGTTTTCGATGTACTGTAATAAAGGAAAATGATTCTTTCCTTTCCTTTTTTTACTTAACTTTTTTTGTAATATATGATTTCTGGAATAAATCCTTGGTTTCCAATATTATCTATAAAAGTTCTAGAATATGCTTTTGTTTTCCAGAACGTTTTTATTGACTCCATAATTGAGCAAGCAGCTCTAAAAACTCGAAAGCTTTTTCTATTTCAACTGCTGCACGTCAATTTAGATGTAAACCCGCTTTCTTTGCATGTAACCTACATTCTTTCGCTCTATTTCGCATTGTTTTTTTTGTGTGTTATTTTTTGTCCTGAATCATGTCACGTTCACTAACATCACAAATCATAACGATGACCACAAAATCCGATAACGTGATTGTTGAGGATTGATCAAAAAAATAGTTTATTTACTTTTTTCACGAAACTGGGCATGAGAAGTGTAGAGCAAAAACGAGACAGTTGAGTGTTTCTTCCTACTTCTTGAATGTGTTCTAGCCTCTTTCTAAGTGCTTTGCAACAGAATAGAGCACAGTCAAGGCTTCTTTATTTGTTTTATGATAAAGAATCCATTAAACTCCCCACGCTTTGCTTTCTATTTCCCAAAACAAACTTTATTTTCACAGCGAACCAAAGTGTCGTCAGCAAATTATACTCTCAGAAAACATGCTTAAATTAGCCAATCACAATCCTTTTTATAGAATGGCGAAATCTCGGATTTGACGGTGAGGGTAAAAGAAGGAATGAGTTTGCGGAATGGCATGTGGCATGGCTTGGGGAATGACATAACTATGCGGAATTTAATTTATCGAAAATGGTGCAAACAAATAAATTAAA
This sequence comes from Porites cylindrica, assembly GCA_964035525.1. Lineage (NCBI taxonomy): Eukaryota > Metazoa > Cnidaria > Anthozoa > Scleractinia > Poritidae > Porites > Porites cylindrica. The sequence goes on along the minus strand of OZ037777.1, from coordinate 51,221,868 downwards.
CAGGAAAGCATGCGCGCGTCTCTGCCGCACCTTTTCTGGTGCCAAGTCGAAGGATCAACCGCTTTGCCGGTCCATTTATTACTGCTATTAAAACAAGGTTAAAAATTGAAACACAGCTGATAGTTCAAGTTCAAGATCAAGTTTATCAAAAACTCCTTGGATACATGCCATAATTAATCCTTGTCCGCTAAGTAAGCTACTGCTAATCGAGGCGGGAAGGAAAAGTAAAAAAAGTTACAATAATACGGTTGAAACATAGCAATGAAGTTAAATTAACAAGACAGATAATACATATATTTCAAAATAGGTAAATGAAACAAGGTATGAATGAGATTAAAGTGACAATTTCATATTTACCAAATATGTCAATAAAGTACGCAGGCCAACATAAGTATCCTCCTGTATCAAAATATCCAGTAGCCGACTCTGTAAGGTATTCTTAAATTTATATTTAGGTAGAACACGATCACTGTCGGGAATACTATGCCATATTTTTGCACCAATTGTTGAAAAGGAGTTCTTTACTTGGTCCGTTCTCGAGTGCCTTATATAGAAATTGCCAGTACACCAATACTTGATATACACCGGTACTTGATAAGTCATCGATAACTCTTTCTAAAATAAACTGAAACGGTTCTTTACTGACTTCTCTTTTCCAGTGAAGCGCAGTGAAAGTACGAAAACATGTCAAGTTTAACCAGTCTTCTATCGAGTTTTTATTCTCCTCGTTACATAGAAAAACATCGTAACGGTAGACGAGGCAAAATAAAACGGAGAAAGAAAGAGGGCACTGGGAACGAGCCTGTTAGAAAATGTCAGACTCGGTAGTCCCAAATGAAATAAACAAATATAAAGCCTAGTAAATAAGTGCAGAAGTACCGTGTCGTAAATCTGTCTGGGTTTTAAGGGGTATATAACCTCTACTTCTTGGCTAAACTCAAATCAAGGATGACTCTTTATCGTAACGCTAGAGGGATCTAGAGGGTAAGGAACGCTCGCTGAACGTGAGGTCGGGCTAGCTACAATTCTAGGGATTTTTTAATACGGTGAACGAATCAGATCATTTTGGAGACTAAATGAGCGCCCCGAGTCAAACATTAATCTGTAATCCACAAATCGAGTGAAGCAAATTGCTCTCCAGTGTCTCCTTTCGACCTTTCCACGTCTCTTTGCACCTCCCTTGGTTGTGTGAGTGCCGGTGTGCGTTTGATCGTGAAAAAATGCTAAAAGTAGGAAGGAAAAAAAAAAGAAAAGAAAAGAAAGAAAGAGAAAAAGCACACAAACTCAATTGCAAGGATTCGAGCTCGTGCTTCTCCGCCAGCTGTTATTAGCTTCGCGCGCCTGAAACTTTACCACGCAGCCAAGGAAACGAAATACAAGATACCGTCGATCTCTGAATATTATGTCACGATCACGCGACCCACCGTCTGAAAAAGAAACACTTCTCACATGGTTTCAAATGTAAATAAAGATAAAAAAAGTGAAGTTGATCGTGCAAATATCTTTTGCAGAAAAAAAGTTAAAGTAGAAGGGAGCCGGTGACCCTTCAAAACATCTCAAGGGCAGACTTTTGTGATGTAGTATCGGTGCTGCCATGCAGCCCGACTAATAAAGGCAAGCAGAATGTATTTGATGCTGTGCGAAAAAAGCTAATGGACCGTGAGAAATCAAGGAGTCCTTCCTGGCTTTTTGATTGTCACTGTTGTTGAGCCCGCAACATTAAAAAAGCGGCTGCTTGTGAATTGATTGGCGCCAAAAAAGGGCGCAATTTTCAGTTTAATTTATTTCTTTGAGTCATTCTGCTTATATTACATTCCACATAACTATGTCATTCCTCAAGCCATGCCACATACCATTCCGCAAACTCATTCCCCCTTTTATCCTCGCCGATTGATTGTTTGAATAAGACAAAAGCTGTCAAAGCATCAAAGCTATCACAAAGTGAAACGGGCGAAACGTTCAGTGAATTTGAATGCATAAGAAATGTACTTTTTACGTCCAAAATTAAGTTTCTAAAGGTAAAAAGTGCTTTAAACCCGGACGAATTGCGGTTCACTAATGGACGTCGTTAAATATGACAATTTGCAATTGAAAACAGCCTGCTTTAGCTTCGTATGGAGAAGTGCCCTTGAAAACTGAACCTGAAAGTAAGTTTACCAAAAAATTCTATAAAATAGGCCACTTCCGAGTTCCAAAAACCCTCACTTTCAAAATGAGGCTAGGTGCACAACCTTTCTTGTGGAAATGAGTTTTATTTGCATGAGAATGAAAAATGATTTCCATATCAAAAGGCTGAGCACCTATCCTGGTTTTGACACAGAGACTCGGGGGAACTCGGAACTAGCCTCTTCGCCGACGTTTTCTCAGAAGTAATGCTGTGGTCTCGCGATCGTGTTTTGAGCTAATGTTATGAATGAACAATAGCCCAAAAAAGATAGACAGAGAAGTTACTTATTGAAAGCTTTTATTCAAAACTAAGTAGTTTATCTTTGAAAACAAGCAAAATCGGATGAGCGCATGGCAAAATTCAACACAAAATCCATCTATTTTGTAATTTTCTTTAGCGTCTATTACAAACGTTTGTGAAACATTTATACATTACATAAATTCCCATTTAAAAACGTAATTTTCTTGACCATAGAGTAAAAAATGTACCTGAAAATTCTTCAAAAACTTCGCTGCCTTGGTTGAATTTCAAAACAGGACATCTTGCGCTTCGCCGGGAAGAAAACTGTTGTTGAATTCCTCGAGGGACGATTTCGTAACCAAACGCTTTCTTTAGTCCACAAAAAGAAAACTGAACATTCATTCGAACTTTCCCTCTCCATTTTTGTCTTTTAACGGTTTACTTTTAACCCAATACCTAATGCCTATGGTGTGATTCACAGATGACGTGACAGCTTTATACGCTTCGCATAAAACATGCTTTTTCAACCAGTCTTATTGCGTGTTGTCTCCGGCGGAAATTTATTATAATAAATGATAAATAACAGGTGACTCAGGTGGAGATCTGTCGCCTTCTGACCCACGAAAACAAGGACAAAAATTCACTAAAGAGACAGTAGCGATAAAATAACTAAAGGAAGGCGAACAAGCAAAAAGGGCCGAGAATGAATTAATAATAGCAGAGAACTTTTCAAGATTAAACAGGTTTGAAAAGATAGAAGTTCGGTAATAACAATGAAATCTCTCAAAACCAAAACCACGTAAAATACAGTGCTTAGTGTAGATCATGATTTAGAGATTTATTTCATCAATCAATTCCTTTATTGTCAATAGTCCTATTTTTATGCCTTTTTAATTTTTTTTGGTATTCCAATTTAATACTGTTGCTGTTAATTCTGTTATTATTTTAGAGAGGGAATAGTAAAACATGTGCTTAAGGGCGGTTTCCATTTGTCAGAACTGGCCGGCTAGGCCATTCCCGTCGTAATAAGAATTTCACTTTTAATCAAAACTATCCAGCCAGATCATCTCAAATCCTAAATAGCATGCACAAAGGAAATAGGTTTTTATCAAAAACTCTTGGAAAGAGCCTATTCCATTTTCAAAATGGCCAGTCCAGCAATGGCCAGTTCTGACTTTTGGAGAGCGATTCAAGTTAAACAGACGAAATAAAAGGATAATACTACTTTGATGACCGCAATGGGTGATAAATTAAAGTTCTTTATTCGTTATATGAGGGTCTTTCCCACTGATAATTGTTATTGTCAAGGTTGCCAACTAAAAGATGTGTCAGGCTTGAACAAATTAAAAATGCAGGAGATGTGCATTTTCGCACTCTCTTTTAAGTCGATCCTTCTTCTCCTTTTCTCTAGCTTGAAATGTTTTTCGTTTGATTGACTTTGGTGCTGCCCACCCTCTAAGATAATTTTTGTTTAGGAGAAAACTTTCAATTGCAGATACACTTATGATACCACCAAATCAAAACGGTGGAAATGCGGTGATCTATCATAATAAATGTTTCTTCCTTAATTTCTTTAAGATACGCGATACGAACAAACATAAAGACAGTTAGCCTTCGATCTTTCCACGGCATTCAGGACAACTTCACGACTAATATGTAAGTTAATTACACTTTCTACACTTTTGTCACGCTAAGTCTTTCACTAAATGGCGGGTGAAAAGCAGTCAACTATCTCGTCTAGTGTTGTCGCAAATGTGATGAGTCAAGAGCTATAATGAGATGAGTTTAACAGGACGATGTGGAGAATATTTACTTGTCATGCGTACACTCCCTTATTCTTTTATTGTTCAGAGTTAAGATTTCAGTTGCTCTTTTGTTAAAAAAGTGGATATACTATCAAGCTAAATAGTTGCAACGAGGTTAATCTTTTATTTTCCTGTACAAAACAGAATAGCTGTAGTTTTCCTGCTACCTAGACTCACCTAGGCAAACGGTTAATTTTTCCCACTTCGTCGATGGCTCACAGGAGTAGCGACAATACATGTGAAGCGAAACTTTGCTTAGCATTTTTCCCCCTTTCCCTCGCTGTTTTGCAGTTTTCTCTCGTCAAAACAGTACAACTGAATAGTTTTTTTTTTTTTTTACAAAAATGCTTAAAACGTGTACGTGTCCGTCTGTAAAATTCGTCTTTTCCCTTACTATTGCATATGAGGGTCCAGATTTAAGAGGAAATTTGAGGAATACAATAGCTTTCGCGGATTCACAAACAGAAAACAAACCTGTAAAAGAGGGTCTCATTAATGGGGTGGTGGCTTTTACGGTTATCGGCTAAAATTTTGGCTCTTTCACGGCTATCGGTTAATGTTTTTCAGTTACGAATAACAAAAAAGTGAAAAATTAATTTCGTTTGTTTCAAAGAGTTAAATATTAATAAACGTGCATTTTTTGCATCTTCAAAGCAAAATTAAGGTCTTAGGATCATCTCGGGATAAAAGGAAGCTATTCTTTTGAAAAATTTGACATTTGATAGATCATACTTTTACAAAGTATTCCATTTCTAAGAGTGTTTTACGCATATAAAAATGTCAATAGTCAATTTAAAAATAATCTTTGTGAGAAAGCAAAAGCAGACACGCGAACGCCCAACTCAAGGCTGGGGGGGGTGGGGGGGGACATTCATTTATATCAGAAATAGCCGTTTTCACACTAGAGACGGATTTTTCATGACAGATGGGTTATCCGTTTGATAATTCGCGTCGATAGGAAGTACGTCTTAATTTGAAAATGGAATGGTTTTAATTTGGGATGAACCATCCGCCTGACTTTACCTGCCAATTTTGACGGATGGATTATCCGTTTCAGATATCCTGGGTACAGTCGTCGTCCCCACTCCCCCACAGACATCCCTTCCGCAACCATTAAGTGAGTTTACCAAATCTAGGGACCAATTACCTTTACGGTTAACTCTTTTTTACCCTATTTGCGGCTAACGGTTAAAATTTTTCAAGTTTTACGGCTATCGACTAAATTTTTGGCCGTTTTACGCCTATCGGTTAACCCTATTGAGACTCTCGTAAGACTTCCTCAACAATTGCGCCGGGACCCTATTGTATCATCTGCAGATTTCTTTCCGCCTTCCAAACTTAGCGATTCTTATCACCTCTCTACTGCTCTTTTTCAATAGAAGTTTGGAAGAAGGAAAAATTGGGATTATGAAATTGGGGAAAGCAAGATCAACAACAACAGTTCATCTGTGAGTTAATTAGCATAACAACAAAGATATGAAAAATTTGAATATGTGCAGCTATTTTTTCACTTTATCATTAGCCCCTAGATAGAACTTATTTTGTCTTTTTTCTCTTATTTTTCACTTTAGCGGCTTAGAGCAGGATGACTCTAAATATATCGACATCTCTCGGACTTTTGCACCTCCTAGCGTTAAAAACGAACTAATGTCGGCTTTTAAACGATCTGGATTTGCCAATCAAGTTGGAGAATACAAAGTACTACCATGTTCACTGGGGTGGTTCGTTAATGCCTCCTCTAAAGACAATAATTGCAAAGAGTGTCCAGCAGGTAAATTACCTCTTAATCTAGTTGACAATACATCTTTAATCGTGGAGATAACATCAACTTGCCTTTGATATATACATTTTGTTCTCATCGTTTAACTTTTGATCCACTAAAATAGGATAATGATAATGGTTAGCAAGAGAGAATGATCTAAGAGAACGAATCCCCCATACATGACCCTCTTCCTATGAAAATTATTTTCAATCTATTCTTGGTTCTGTGTCATACTGCGTGGTTATTTTAAGGACGCCACCTTATTGGTCGGTTAGAGAGGCGTCATGTAATTTTAACTTGGCGGGTAATTCATTTCACTGCCGATCACGCACAGCAAGCGATATGACATGCAAACTTGGTATTACTTTCCTGGACGAGTCAAAAGATTTATACGTGGAATAATCTGGCCAGAGTAGCTGACGAAGAGCAAAGGGATCCAGGCTTGTGGGAGTCTGCCGGAGAACGCGGTTCCAACTCGGCGGAAACTGCTTATTGAGGTCTTCGCTACATCAATATATAAAAAACAAACATCCTATTGCAAAAAACGACAACCGTCTCTTCCGGCGACATCCACGCACACCCGCGAGCTGTGATAACGTCGTTTGGATCCAACCGTGGACACGTAACGAGAAAATAGGTTCAAAGTGGGTTCAAACATTTGAATTTTGTGAGGACGCTAGACAAATGTGGGCACACTGCTCACTATAAAAGAATTGACCGAAACCAGAAACCGCGCATCAAAACTCTCTGGCATCCAGGTTAGCGACTGTTTAACAGCTTGAAGTATCTGGCCTGATTTGTGTTTGCACAGCGAAATATTCATCGCAAGTATTAGACGTTAAGAAGAAACTCTCAAGAATAATTCTTAAAAGCAAATGTACTGTTTCTGAACGAAAAATATTCCTGGAAAAAGAGAAAAAATATCTTGCACATTTGCATAAACAATCGCGCGGGATAACCTTTGCCTCTGGCTTTCACAGTGTGTCAGAATTCAAGATTCGTTACCTTAAATGAGGCTACCAGCCGTTAGAAAATCTCAAGTTTTGACTCCAATACTGCAATCTCTTTGTAAATGAAATTCGTTCCTAAATTATGAGCGGAAAGCGCTGATCAAAAACATGTCAACAACAGAAGCCGATTCGGCTCCGGGCGCTAATTACTATAATGGCTGTCAAACTTCAAATGTTTGGCGGTGAAACATGTCACGTTCACGTGAAAGTAGACCGCGCGGGTCACGGAAACAACAGATAAAAATAACCTTCGCAGCACGCGCGCCAACTTTAAATAGATTTTAAAAAACTATCATGGGGCACCGGGATTCGCTCTCTTAGCTCATTCTCTCTTGTGGTTAGCAAATACAGTAACAATTCCCGATCAGGTATTGGAACTGAGTTAAATTTGTACTCACGATAATTGGAGGCTGCTATCTTTTTAAATTACCTGACTACCGTTGGCTGCAAGTTAGAAAATGCATGAATCTAATTATAACATCCTGCACAAATCCTCAGTTAATATGAAGCAAACGTTTAATTGTTTTGATTATAGCATGTGATTAGGATTCAGTAGCCTAAACTAACGTGCGTTATCTCGGTGGTTGTTTTTAGCTGCTTGTCTCCCTGGGACCAGGTTTAATTACGTTGAAACTTGTCTACTGTATAATAATTCATAAACCTTACTAAAGTAGGAGAGCCGACCTTTCCAGAACCTTAATTGCATTCCGTCATTTTTAACCCTGTTTTGTAGCCGTCCAAGTGCCTCCACCCCTCCCCCCCCCCCCCCCCCTAAAGAACGAGACAGGCTAACGTAATCGCAAAAAAAAACTTTGTACTTCTTTAGCCTAACAAATAAAGTGATGAAATGTCATTTATGACCTTATAACTTCATTAGTGTAAAAGTTAGCATTTTCACTATTTTAGCTACCTCAAAAGGTGTGTAATAAACTTCAATTGCAAGGTTTGCATGAGCTCAATTTTTTCTTTCACGGGGTAGTTAATAAAATTTATGCTGTCATAAGTCAATTCAATATTTTTGAGAGTTTAGGTTCCCATTAAATCCCTGTAAGTTTTCTTTTATATCATTTTTTAATTTCCTTCGTTAGTGATCCATTTTTCATCCTTTCTTCTTCCAGGAGGTTTCTACTCAGACCAGCTGGCTTTTGTAAATGACAGCTGCCTTCACTGCGAAAATGGGACTTTTGTCCATTACAATAATGCTCCAGGGAAAAGTCCGTTTGATTGTAGGGCATGTCCACAAGGTGATTATCTTAAATCCCCTCTGTTACCCGGCAAACTGTAGAGTGCAATAGACCATTTTCGATATATTCATTATTGAGCCTCAAGATGATTTCTTTTGTTTTATTTTCCAAGCCTCGCAGCCAAGTATGAATTTTAAGATATCAGATTTGGTCTTTTGTGTTGCCTTTTAAAGCTTCATGTAAGACTTTTCTGTGGATAAATTCCCCTCCTTAATATTTGTAGATAATCGTTTATGCCAACCATCAAAATCCTTTTTATAGCTAAATTTAGAAGTTCAATACCGGGATTTTTATTGATTTATTTGAGGCAGTTAGCATTTTTGCATGTTCACTTAAAGACTATAGGATCCTATGGCTTATTTAATAAACGCATCTGGGGAAACTGGTTATAATTAAATGCACTTCCATGTTGTTTTAAGTTATGATTAAAACTAGAGGTTAGAAATTCTAAGCGTATAATGCTAGCTGCAGCAGATGCTGGGCAGAGAAACGTCATTTGAGCCGAAACGATAAATGGCGATGCACATAGTTCTAATCAGAGACTCCTTTATTGAGCCAATTAAAATTAATTGGTTAATTAATACTTATTTGAAACTGTTTACACGCGCAACTGAATGAGCCATATGTAGCGCAGTTAGAGTGACGCAATGAGAGTGCGTGATAAGAGTATAAATTAAATCATCGGCCGTAACACCGCTGACTAACATCCTGACAAAAAATTCAGATAGAAACGCCTAAATGGCAACAGGACACCGAAGGGACCACAGGAGACCAGGGATTAGTGCGCTGCTCGCCTTGGTGATCGAAGCAAAGAAGTAGCCAATAGCTACAAGGGTGCTGTCTGAGGAAGTTGGGCTTAAGAAAGTTAGAAAGTTTTGACAAAGAAAGAAAAGAAAACAGAGACAATAATAAAACCAAATACCTTGTATTTTTGAAGAAAGAAAACGAAAAGATAAGTCTAAACGTTCGGACGTGACAATCCAATTAAGTACGCCGGAGCTGTGTCTAGTATGAATAACTCGAACGCCCGACAACTACAATTGACACTCCACGGGAGGTAAATGTCACCGCAAAATCCCAACTGATACAAGGAACACGGATCAAATGGAGAAATTGCTCGTAACATTATAGCAGCACCCAATGTAACTTGTACGTACGAAGCGAGCGCAACCAGGTAAATTCAATTAGTTTATACGTCAATGAAAATTCGAAAACCACACTTCGTTGGTCGAGAACATTTTTACAAAAAGATAGCAACAAGGCTACAACTAAAACAAGCCGTGGCAATATAACACTCACCCTTGCTTTAAATGAGTTTACACCTAAACATACCTACAAGTGAATAGTCGTTTACTTTCATGTATTATTAACAACCGTCTCCCCACATAACAATAGGTGGATAGGCCTACTTAAAAGCGCCTCTTTTACACCAACTTACCTGGCCGTACCCGATCACTTCTAACACTGACTGGTTAGTTAAAACAAAAAGGCGCAGATTTTAAAAGCGCTAAAAAGCCGTTAAAAACAAAGCATTGGCACAAAGCTAGAGCTAAACTGAAAAAACTTAAATTTAGTCGTGATTGGTTATTACAAAACCGTTTTCTCCTAATTTCCATCGCGATGAACGGACTATATCTTGATGCTACGCAGGCTGCCTAACTGCCTTTTCGGCATCCCCTTTGCTCTTCTGGCAGAAAATTATTTTTAATCAGGAAGTTGTACGTGCTTTCCGAGACCACCCAACCTGTCGACAGATTCCAAATAAAGGGTAGACATGGTATTGGACGATAATTGTCTACCCCGATTCCCAGGGTCTTTTAACTCAACAATTTTTTTGCCCAGCGTCATCCACTCTGCGATCACCTTCCTCCCATTCAGAACATCGTCAAGCTATTCTGCAATTCGGTCATGAAGGGAGGTCAGCTTCTTCAACAAGAACCCTTGAACTCCGTTGGCTTTGTGCTCTTATCATTATTTTCTTCCGTGATAGTCACATTGTCTTGCTTGACAATTCCGCTCTTTGTTCACAGTTCCTCCTTTATTCAACCTTTATTTAAAAAGTCCTAGTCTTGCAAAAAGAGTGCCATTGCGCAAGACGTCTAGCTAAACATATAAAATTAAGTGTATAATAATGATAGTAAGTAGGTTGAGTACGGTCCGGGAGTACGTAGTCGAAAAGGATTGTTGTTGTTGACAGTGACTGGCGTTTCAACTGCCTGTGCGGTAGTCATCTTCAGAGTCAAAGCGAGTTGTATCACGTCAGTTGATGGTATTGGTCGTCAGTTGGATGTTATTGGTCGTCTGTCAGTTTAGCCGTGATGTTATTGGCAATGAAGACAGCTTTTGCTCGCAAAAGTGGCATAATATTCTACGTAGCAATGTTCGTTTATTTCTAAAATTATGCCATTTATTAGTCTCTTTTATTTTGAATTACGCTAGTCAAAAATGCAGAAATACTGATAGCTTAGTAAATGGCAAACCCGTTCACCCTATTTACATCTAGAAACTTTAAGAGTGCATAATTCATTGTCTGACAACTATTAACAACCAGCACGCGGATGCCATCTTTAGTTGGTTAACTGAATTAGTTATGCACATGCATTGAGTTCTGTGCAAACAGTAGTGTGTCACTTCCTGAAGAGAAAAAATTAATTTCGTTAATTACGTCAATTTGCCTGTAAGATTGAGCTCGGCTCGGTTGCATGATCAATAAATGACCATTTTGTACTGCAAAACTAGATAAAAGTGCAAATATGCCAGCAGACGAGTGCTATTTTTCGGAAAATAGGTGAAAATAATGCTTGTGATGACAAATTATGCCAAAAATTACGCTAGCACAATCTTTCAAAGCCTATAATAGCAGCTAGCTTACTTAAAGAAACTAGTGCCTTGAGAAGCCGAAGTCAAGCAGCTATCCTTGAATTGGGCGCTGAGCTATTTACTAAATGCTTTGTTTTAAACTTTTTACTTGACGAATGCCAACTTTGAAAACAGGTTGATGTACAGTATTGTGCAAAAGAAATGAAAGCTTATGTCGCCGAAATCTGCGAATTTCGGCGAACAAATTGTGAACTTTCCATTCAGACGAAAAAGTGGCTAAATCTTGGTGCATCTACGTCGACGAAATTTCGCATGCTTGATGATGAACCGAAACGAAATTTCGCAGGTGACTTCAACTACGCTCTTTCTGAAAATGACAAAAAAGGTGGAAATCCAGTTTGGAAAAAATCCATAGTAATTAAAGAAGTTCAGCATCTTGCGAACCTCTATAATTTAACAGACATTTGGCGCGATCGCAATCCAAACGACAACCGCTTCACTTGGAGAAACAAATCGCTAAAAATCCAATGCCGACTAGACTTCTTTTTAATTTCAAAAGAACTCAGCAGTGACACACATGCTTGCAATATAATTAACGCCCCTGAAACTGATCACTCGGCTGTCACTTTACATCTTAAGACAGAAGATTTATTGCAACCTAAAGCTCCTGGTTTTTGGAAATTTAATAATTCTCTATTAGACGACGAAGACTTCACTTCCGCAATCCGTGAAAGTCTACCGGATTTCAAAGATAAATATGCTGACCTGGATTACTTAGGTCTAAAATGGGACTTAATTAAAATAGAAATTCGCGGATTCACAATCAAGTATTCAAAAATCAAAGCTAAGAACAAGAGGAATGAAGAGGCTGCCCTTCAAAATAAAGTTAATGAAGTTATGCAATAGTGTGAACAAAACCCTAGCGACAAAAGAATATTGAACGAGCTTTACGCGACAAAATTGCGCCTTCAAACGATCATGCGACAAAAACAAAAGGCGCCATTGCATTCTTAGGAGCAAAGCTCGGTGGCATGAGTTTGGTGAGCGAAACTCCAAATACTTCTTCAACCTGGAAAAACGAAATCATTTTACAAAAACAGTCACAAGGCTCGAACTTCGTAACAATCAGGTAACTTGTGATCAGTTTGAGATACTACAAAAACAAAAAACTTTTTTTGAAACTCTTTACAAGTCGCAAAATTCCCAGGGTAATCTGCCTGAATCTGATTTATTCAATTTAGAGAATATTGATCCGCTAGATGAAAACGAACAAATACTGTGTGAAGGCATGATTTCAAAAGAAGAATGCTTAACTGCCTTAAAAGAGTTTAAAAACAATAAAACGCCAGGAATTCGAACTGATGGTTTTTCTGCAGAATTCTACAAATTCTTCTGGAGTGACCTTGGCACTGAGATGACTGCCAGTTTTAATTATACTTTCCAAAATGGTTCACTATCTATCAGCCAAAAGCGCGGAATTATTTCACTTATCCCCAAAAAGAACAAAGACAAAACTTTACTTGAAAACCTGCGACCCATATCTCTACTAAACGTTGATTACAAAATTCTGACAAAATCTATTGCAAAAAGACTGGGAAAAGTCCTTCCTAAAATCATAAACTCTGACCAAACTGGTTATATTAAAGGACGCTTTATCGGTGAAAACGTTAGACCAATTCAAGATGTAACGTCTCACACTAAGCAGGAAGAAAAACCCGATATTGCCATATTTCTTGACTTTCGAAAAGCGTTTGATACAATAGAATGGAACTACTTAAGAGCCGCTTTACAAACGTTTTATTTTGGCCCTGACATACTCAACTGGTTTCAAGTTATTTACAACCAAGCATCGAGCTGTGTACTGCACAATGGTCATGCATCGGACTTCTTCCTTCTCGAGCGAGGTGTGCGACAAGGTTGCCCACTGTCTGGCCTCCTTTTCGTCGTTGGAATCGAACTCTTAGCTAGAGTACTTAAGAAAGACCATTCTATTAAAGGCATCCAAGTCGGTCAGAAGGAAATTAAGATAACTCAATATGCAGACGATACCACCGTTTTGGTGCGAGATCTTGATTCTGTCACACAATTACTAAAACATTTAGACAAATTCAAGCAGATCAGTGGTCTCGAAATTAACACAAACAAAACCGAAGCGTTGTGGTTAGGATGTTGGAGGTCGCGCAAAGACAAGCTAAGCCGTTTGGTTTTAAATGGCCGCAAGAACCAGTCTATGCCCTTGCTATACACTTTTCCTATGACTTAAAGCAAGCCAACACCCTTAATTTTGAAGAAAAGGTTTGTTCTTTAGAAAAAACACTCAATAACTGGAAAAAAAGAAAGCTGACTTTAATTGGCAAAATCAATATTGTCAAGACATTAGGTTTGTCGAAACTCATATATTGCAGTTCGTTACTGACCGTATCTAAATCCATAATAGACAGAATTAATAAGATTATTTTCAGCTTCATTTGGGAGGGTAAGCCTCCCAAAATTAAGAAAAAGACTATCATTGGTGAAAAACACTGTGGGGGCCTAAAAATGATTGACTTTGAAATCATGGAGCGGTCGCTAAAGATTGCTTGGATAAAGCGTATTGCTGAATCAAGTAATGCATCGTGGAAAAAAATCCCAAATCAAGCTCTTAACCAATACGGAGGTCTAGAGTTCCTCATCGAATGCGACTACGATCCTAAGCTACTCAACTTAGAGAACCACCCGGAGTCTTACCACACCATTTTAAATTACTGGCATGACTTCAGAAGACTAACCTGTGACAAGCAAATTTCCATAAAAAAAAAACAAATAATTTGGAATAACCGTATCATATGTATTGGTGGAAAACCGATTTATATTAAATCCTGGTGTACAAGTGGAATTCGTTGCATCGAAGACCTTCTAAATGTTAACCTTAAATTTCTTACCTTATCAGAAATGAAAGAGAAATATAACTTTGAATTTCCTTTTACCACTTATTACGGCCTTTTAAGAGCCATACCAACTGAATGGAAAAGTGCACTACGAGTCAAAGCAGGCGTGCATGATGAATCTGAAAAGTGCGAAACATCCTTGAAGCTTTTTTCCACAAAAGAAGCCTATTCTTCCATACTTGATAAAAGCTTCTCAGTACCCACTGCTGAAGGCAGAATTCTAGATCATGGGTTCACCAAAGAGGAAATTCCTTACATCTACATGCTCCCGTTCAAAATCTTGAAAGCTCCAAAACTGATCATGTTCCAAGTCAAAATTATTCACAACATTTTACCTACCCAATCTAGCCTCTTCCGCGCGCGCATAACTGATACTGATGTTTGTCCTTTATGCAACCTTGAATGTCATATGTTAATTACCTGTAGAGTATCCTCTTCGTTTTGGACTTGTTTTTCTAACTGGTGGCACGAAAAATTTAATCTCAAACTGACTTTATCTGAAAGCACTATTCTATATGGTTGGCACAAAGAGTCAAATAACTGGGAAGTGCTTAATTACTGTTTGATTGTCGCCAAATATAAAGCTTTTGCTACAAGAGTACACAACGGCGTCCTGGACTTTGACAGTTTTCTACTGCGTCTCAACAAAAAAACTGATATTCTTCGCACCATAGCTTTTAGATCTAACCGCTTATCGCAATTCAAAAAAACATGGGACAAACTTCCTTAGATACGTGAATGCTAGTGTCATTTCCTTCAAGCTACACTTTACTACTATACTCTTTCACTTCTCAGGTTTGCGTCTTTTTCCTTTTAATTTAGTTTGTTTGTTTTTTGTTTTTTTTTTCCTTTACAAATTTAGTTTGTTTTTTGCCATATAGATATATATATTATTTTTCATAGTTGAAATAACAAGTATTTGTAATTAATTTTTTTTTGTCAACAAAAAACAAAAAAAAAATTTCGCTGCATGAGACGAAATTTAGTCTCTTCGTTTGGTCGAATCGAAACGAAATTCCGTTTAGTCAAGGCGATTTTTCGTCTGGCGAAACGAATTTTGGTCTTTCAAAAATTCTTAAATACTATAGAATACAGCTGTAATCATCATGCAGCTCATCGCTAAAGTACATGTATGCGCGATCCTAATTAATTTCCAGTGATTTATGAAAAAAAAAAAAAAAAGATCGCAACGATTGCTACAATCGTTGTGGAGATCGAAAATTTAAGACAAAACGGCGCTTTTTATAAATCAAATAGTATTTTTTAGTTTACAACATAATTTTGTTTTACTTAGAGGATGATTACATGGCAACGGGCTGAGATTTCAGCCCGGGTTCTGAAAGAAATCCTCATGAAATGAAAGTGGCGATTACATGGAGAAGGTTTCAGCCAGGGCTGAAAATCTTATCCCGGATTCTGAAACCGAGCTAGCATTTTTAGCCCGAGCAAACGGCCAGGAAAAATCCGCAAAAAGTCCATGTATCGGAAACGGAATGTCAGCCCGGGCTGGAAAGGCAACGTGAGCATACGCAACGAGGTTGTTTATTTTTTTCAGGCCTGTTGAAATTTGTCATGAAATCGCAACAATAATTCAGGCCTGCCCCACCGGGCTGAAATTCGCCATTTTATCACCCTCTTGATATTGTTCTCCTTTGCAGGTTGATACACTTTTTAATGCTACTAAATGTAATATAAATAAAGAACTAAACATTTATGTATAAGGTTTTCACCGTTCTTAATTCGGTTACCGCTCGCGGCTACTATAGGCTGATTTAAAAAAAAATCGTTAAAACTAGTGAATGTGGTGTGGTGTGAGGTTTCATTAATGACATGTAATTTAATTTTTATCGCCCTTCGTCGTAGCCTAGACGTGGCAAAAAGACAAAGCGAGCAGTT
>OZ037777.1:51148497-51203497 GCA_964035525.1 Porites cylindrica | reverse complement strand
TCTGTTTGATCGAAATCTGAAGTTTGATGCTCAAATTACAAAAAAATGTTGTGCAGGTTACTACTATTTGTACAATATAAGAAAGATCAGGAAATATATAACGTTGGGTTCAACCAGATGTTTGGTTCATACACTGGTAATGGGGCGCGTAGATTACTGTAATAGTTTACTCTACGGTCTCGCAACAAATAATATCAATAAGCTACAGCGTGTTCAGAATATGGCTGCCAGGTTCATACAAATACTTCGCGGTTTTGTCACATCACACCTGTACTGTGTCAGTTGCACTGGTTACCAATAGGTGTCAGGATTAAATTCAACGTGATACTTATAACATCTAAAGCAATACACGGACTGGTTCCATATTATATACAAAGTTTTTAAACGAAGTCAAGGAGAAGTCCTCCTACAACCTTAGGTCAAATGATGAACTGTTACTTGCTCCACCGAAGTTCAAGTCTGAAAAGACCTTAGGCGACAGGGCTTTCCAAGTGGCTGCGCCGACTCTATGGAACAAACTTCCAAGTGCATTAAGGATGGAAACAAGCTTGAAGCCTTTTAAAGCCAAGCTGAAAACTGTACTTTTTAACCCTATTCAGAGTGGGGGGGGGGGGGGGGGGGGCTTTTCGAACCCCCCCTCCGACAAAATCGTGATAACTCCTACACCGAAAGAGCTATGACGTTCAAATTTTCTGACTTTCCTAAAATTTATCTAGGAACATTTTGGTATAATTACCATGTCCATGTGATTAATCATGTTGCCATGGCAACCAGTTTCTCACACATAGGTTTTGGAAAATTTAAAAAATGCTGATTTTTTTGCTTTAAGATCGCGTTTTTACACTTATAGTGCTTTTTGTTGTCAAAATGGTCTTTGCTTGGGACTAGTTTTTGAATTACATCAAAATGTTTCAACATCGAATATTTCGGGGGGAGGGGTGGGGTAAAATTTGTCACTTTTTTGCTTTGACAAATATGCTGCTCTATTTTCCAAATAACACTTCCAAAGTCATTTGTTTGGGTAATAAACATTAGTTTGATACTTCTTTTATACATTCTGAGCTTTTTCCCCTTTGAAAGTTGCTTTAAATTATAATTTTCACAAAAAAACGGAAATCCAAGATGGCGGATCCAAGATGGAGGACAACCATTTCAAATTTTAAATTTTATTGCTTCCTATTGCTTTTTCTCGCTGTACAAGTGTTTCCTTGTTACTAGTTCATAAGAAAGGATATTAAAGAGATTACTTTACCAATATTATTGATATCTTACGTATCTAAGTGGAAAAATAATAAGAAACATTGAAAAATCGGAATATGACGTCACTGTCACGTCATCATTAGGCGTTGCAAGTCAAAACTGGGTGTGGGGCTTCTTTGTACGGAGATGATCATTGTGTGTAAATTTCATGACCCTAGCATTATTGGTTCCAGAGATACAGAGAGGGGGTCCGAGGAGCCCCCCCCCCTAGTCACAGATTGACCAAAAAAGCCCAGTCTGAATAGGGTTAAAGAAACCTATGATTTATAGTTTTAAGACTCATGAATGACTTGTCGATTAACGTTTTTAAGATGATGTCAATTACTTAGTTTCAATATATTTTCTAATCGAATCTTATAATTGCCTTTTTAATTGTATATATAGAGAGATTTATACTAAATTTTTAGGGTTTTTATTTATTTATTTATTTATTTATTATCTGTTTATTTTTATTTTTTGTTAGTGCGCATTAGATCATATATTTGCTATTTTGCACCTAATAAAAAAATAAACTATTATTTACTATTTAGTTCTTACTAAGTCCTTTTTTAAGCACGCGTTAAAAAAGGAAAGCACAGCAACAAAGAAAAAACTTGCTTGCCGAAAAAACTATTTAACCTTATTTTAATTACTTATGCAATCATCTCCCTAACAATGGTTTCGATTTCTTTTGTTTGACAGGCACTAACCAATATGCATTTGCAGGATTTCGCGCCTGTAAATGTTTGGATAATTATTACCGAACGAATCTGTTTGGGAATTGTACACCATGTGAGAAGAAACAGGGACTAAATTGTTCCGATGATTTTGCGAATCTTACAGTTGGCTTTTGGTGGCGGTGGAAAGATGAGACACACTTAGAACAGTACAGAAACTTCAGTAAAAACCTAAAGAATTTCTCCTTTACTCCTGAATTACACAAAGCAAATGATTCCGGTATTGAATACCCATTCACCATACCTCAACCGTACAGATGTCCCATGGCAGAAGCTTGTAAGGGAGGTTTAAATTCTTCATGTGAGGCTGGTTATGAAGGACCGCTATGTGCAGTTTGCAGCGATGGATATCACAAACAACTGAAGAAATGTAAGCTGTGCCCAACAAAAGGATGGATGATTGGACAGCTTGCAATTATTGGGGCGTTAGTTATAATATTTGTTATACTTGTGGTGTGGGGAAGCAAGAAAAAGAGCAAAAAAGACGCTGGACGACCTTTCCTTGACAAGCTCCTCGGAAAGATTAAAGTTGTGATTGGCTTTTATCAGGTGCTGTATGGGATCATGGAGGCGTTTTCATACGTAAAATGGCCTGGAAGTCTTTCCGTTGTTGGGGAATATTCCGAGATTATTCAGATGAACATCGTTCAGATAGCTCCCCTCCACTGCATCCTTCCTGGCTTTAAATTTGACGCATTCACAAGTTTAATTGCAGTTATGGGATTTAATATTGCAGCAGTCATCGTCGCCCTTTCTAGCCTCGCCCTTGCCACTTGGATATCGACACGACGTATGTCGAATGAAGAAGAAAAAAGGAAGAAAAAGGAGCGCATTAAAGCGATCGTAAAGAGAAATCTGTTTTTCTTTCTTTACGTGACCTACCTGAACACTTGCCTAAAAACTGCTCAAGTCGTACCTCTTGCCTGCCACAGGATCTGCGTTGACGAAAAAGATGCTGAAAGCTGCGAGAAGTATTTAAAGGCCGACTACAGCATTGACTGCAAAGGAGAGAGATATAACCGATTAGTCATCGTGGGATACTGTTCCATTTTGTATGTAATTGTTCTGCCTGCTGCTGCTTTCATAGCAATTTGGAAACAAAAGAGAGCGGCGAGGAAAACTGAGGAAGAAACAAGAAACGACACAAATGATTTTGAAGACCAAGGCACCGAACAATCAGGACTGCGCTTCTTACACGAAAACTACGACCCCCGTTGTTGGTATTGGGAACTAGTGGAGACAGTTCGAAAGGTTATTTTGACATCTGGATTGATCCTTCTTGGTGGCGAGAGCAGAGCTTACATTGCGCTAGCATTGCTTTTATCTGGACTGTACGGGATGTATTTCGGGCTAAAAAAGCCCATAAAAGATCGATTCGAAAACAACCTTATGCTGTCTTCACTTGCCGTTACGTTCGTAAACCTTGCAATAGGAGCCGTGAGCACAATCCCGAGTGAAGGTTTTTCGACAACAGTCGACCCAATCGTGGATACTCTGGTGTTCAATGGCTTGGTCTTTGTTGCCAACACCTTTGTTATTGGAATCCTTGTCGGTAAGTTATCATCATGCATTCTATTCTTCTGTCACACAATCCCTTTACATTTAACAGTCAGGTTCATACCTTAACTGGGCACCAGACTGATTTACTTGGTAAAAGTTCTTGCAATGAAAGATACATAGCTTACTTCATAATTAATGAGTGCGCACGATTCACGAGTTGTACTGAGCGAACCATAGCAGTGATAATCTGAAGTAATTTGCTTATTAAATGAGTACTAAGATCTAACGAAAGTTCTTTTTCTTTTTCTTACTTTTAATCACGACCAAATCAAATAGGCCTTGGAAAGGTCTTCTTAGCTCATTCCTCTACGAACAGCGATATACTTGCACTTGTGGGTGAAACTAGCTTAATTAAAATGAGGTTACAGGATATTGCCATTTTTATGTTTAAAATCAACAAAACATTATTACCGACAAATACATCGCAGCTCTTTCGTCGCTCACAGGTAGATTATTATATACCACGAGCAGCAACTGTTACGTACGGAAAACACTATCTTAGGTTTTTCGACCCTACTTAACGGTCGAAGTTAGGTATGAGCGATAGAAACGAGATATCATTAAAGAAAATCATAGACAGCATAAAGAAAAAGGACTTGGAGGGGGCAGGGGGAGGTTAATTCAAGAAGAAACATGTAAGGGATGTTAATTATGCATGACTTACGTCAGTTTAAAAGTAGCTGTGAAGTATTGCCATAAGATTATTTTATTTTAGAAACCTTAATCTTAGATAGTTTATAATTAATCCAGATTTGGACTGAACTGGATTTTCAGAAGCCGATATCTTTTATTAATTACTTTTAATAACATTTATATGTTAACAATTTTTGAAATAATTAGTTTAGCTATGGTAATAAATCTTAATATTATACTGTAATAACTAATTTTCACGTAAAAGTATTCCCGATTGTATTAGTGGGCCTCCTTAGGCATGCTAGAAGACCTAATTACACTTAATTAAAGTTGTATGTATGTATGTGTGTATGTATGTACGCTCTAAAAAGCGGAATAACCGATACCATCTTTGTCGTTTTGAGAATTTTTTTCGTATGCGGCGCGTAATTGTTCATACAACATTTTTCACTTGTGAGAAAAACCGTTTGACCAGTCAGGTTGTTTTTGCTTTGTTTAGAGTCAATCTCGGTACTTTTGAAATAAAATAATGTAATGACCTCTGAGTTTATTTCTAAATTATGAAGTTTTCTATTTTTTTTTTTTTTTTTAATGTATTACCATGAAAGCTTCACTTGAATTAGAAAATGCTAAACGATTTTTTCCACGTGATATACCTTTTTATCACCAGTTAGATGATAATATTGTAGTAATCCCCTGTATATACTTACTGCCTTTGTGGCACTTCAAATGAAGAACAAATGAAAGGTAAACAGGAGAAATTTAAAAAAAGACACTCTGATGGTGATAGTACCGTACCGTGATATGATCCGAGAAAGGGTTAACCCTTTAAGTCCCAATATCCACATACAAATTCTCCAAACGGATCTCTATATATTTCCTTAAAGAATGAGTTCAGAGAATTTGATAAAAGATCAAACATTTTCTCTTAGGTGATCATTTTATTAATTCTCATAACCTAATCTCTTGACAATGTATGTCTATCGTTATGAGAAAATTGATGTTGGTCACTATTGGGACTTAAAGGTTTAAAAACATAGTAAGGTACCTTCAAACTTTGTTTCAAAACATTCTGCAATATTATTTTACTTCTTTAGCACTTCGGGTATTTTACCTTTAATTGTTAAATCAGTTCTTTCAAGGCTTTTTGTGAAAACAGATAGTTTTTTTAATCATTATCACCATTGTACTGTTCTCGTGCAAGTAACCGCCTTCGGGTCTTTCCTCTGTGATCAAAGGTTAATATAAATTGAATCTATAAAGACAAAGTTTTAATTTGAACGAGTGTTTATTTTGTTTCAGTGCAATATCTGGTGTATCTTTACCACTTTGTAAAAGAATGGCGCAAGCATCCAAAGTGGTCATTCTCCTGCTGCCTGGCCTTGCTATTGCCACTTAATCAACTACAAGGAGAGATACGCGGATTAACAGGGAAAAACATACTAAATCAGCAACTGCAAACTGGTGACATCGAGTTGCCAACCATTGCAAGTACTTTGAGGGAGAGTGGGGCAGTTGATGTTACTCTTGAAGACCATAGTGCAGAACGAGAACAGGAGGCAACAACTGACGAGAAAACCATTGAACACGGCGTTTTGACAGTTGCAAAGGTGATCTGTGCTAGTGCTTTAAGGGAGAGTGGGGCATTTGATGTTACTCTTGAAGATCACAATGCAGAACGTGAACAAGAGGACACAACAACTGACGAGAAAACCATTGAACAGGGCGTTTTGACAACTGCAAAGGTGATCTGTGCTAGTACTTTAGGGGAGAGTGGGGCATTTGATGTTACTCTTGAAGATCATGATGAAGAAAGTGAAAAAGAGGACACAACAACTGACGAGGAAAGCATTGAACAGGGCGTTCAGACAATTGTAGAGGTGATTATTCATGAGCCTCCAAGAGAAACTTACGAAACCAAACTCTAATTAGGGCCAGTTATTTAAACGGAGTTTAGCTGGTGTAAAACCGTGTTCTCATCAATTTTCAGTTTGCTCATCGCTTTTTTCTTAACACTTTTTATCGTGAAAGGTTTCATGAAAGCATGATCATGAGGTGTGTACTGGAAAAGCACTTATTCTCTTAAAATAACCCACAGAGGAAGATATCTGCTTGGAGGGACAAAGCTTTGCTAAACCGCGGCCTAAATTAGACTCCGTTTACTGAATAACCGACCCTAAGTATATAAACGTGTCTTCTTTCTCCATAAAAAAGGATGAAAATAGATTATCTAGCGTTAGGTAAAGTAAGGTGTAGAATCATGAATTAGGATTGAAATCATTCTCTAGTTTGAGTCAGTAAATGTTATGAGTAGGGATATTTCCTCTTACTGACAGCAACCTTGGTTCTAAGTTACAACTTATCCAAGTTGTACAAGATATTTAACAGTATAATTTATTGATAATGGTAATGGGTCTTAACTAACTCTAATTTAACCTATATAATCAAACCTCCCGTAAGTGACCCCCTAAATTGCGAAGAATAAGTAGCCGCTTCCATGATGTGGTCAGTTATGAGAGTCAAAGGAGGTCTTTTGACAGGACTGAGAAGTTCGGATACATCTAAGTTTTTGGAAGAATACATTGCACTGCATTCTAAGGTTACAGTATATGTAAATCCATGTTGTTTTTTTTTCTCTAAAACTTCTGCTCATATTCTGAGTAGCGCAGTACCATACATACAGGGAACACAAAGATCAGACCATTGTACCAGGTAGCAGTTGCTTAAACAGGTTAAGAACAGTGAAAAATTCTTAAATTGTCATGCTAAAAAGTGATTGCGTTCGATTACGAAAAATTCCAACTAAAAGGCTGTGAATGGGAAAATTTTGGTGTTTCGGATAAGTGGTCGTTTATGGGAGCTGGTCGCTTGCGAAATGTGGTCGCACATACAGGTTGCACTGTACTAATAGTTTTCGTTGATCAGTTCAAATGAAATGAGGTGGTTTTAAGCTTAGTGAGATGAGTGTAGATGCATAAGATTTGAGACTTACAGACTTAAGTGTAGTCCGGTTCTACAGAACGACACTCGAAACACCTGAATCTTAATTTGAGAATTTTCCTACAAAACTTACCTCATAGCAGAGGACAAATCACTTGAGGTTCGCACAATGCGGCAATGACAATATAATGGCTGTCCGTCTCAAACCAAGTGTGATACTTCATCTTAAATTTTCTGGAATCTCTCAGATGGAGTAGATCGATCCAACTGCTATTCTATTTTTATTTTAATTTTTATTTTCAGCTATTCACTAAAAGTTCACTTTAAAGTTATTTTCTTTACCTTCCTAACTTAAGCTAAGTGGAAACATACGAGCAGAGATCTTTCGTTTTCTCAAAACTGAGTTTTTCTTCTCCGATCGAAATGTCAAACAAAGTGGCAATGCCATAGTGGAAATTTTAGTGAAGTTTCCAAACGTCAAACCGATCACCTTTTAAGTACCCGCTTTCTTAGCTTCTTAGCTTAACTTGTTTACAACTGAATTTATAATTCTTCAAACGCATAAGTTGATTCACTAATGTCTTTTGCTTAAGGAGAATTTGTCGGGGTCTTTCGTTTAGGACTTCTCAAACTAGAGTCGGAAACCTGTATCCAACGTTCAATGGACCGACAATAGAGCCTAGATTAATTCCTTTTATTTTCCAGAATTCCTTTTCACTAATAGTAATCTTATTTTAACTGGATTTTGAACTGAAATCGTTGTGCTTACCTCAAGGAAGTGTTTTTTTTGTTTGTTTTTGTTTGTTTGTTTGTTTATCACCAGAAACTATCAGTTGTTTCATTATGCATGCCAACCATAAACACCCGTTGTAGGATTGTAGCCTTGAGTGTTGTAGTTAACTTTATGATTGTGGAAGTTTTAAATCAGTGGCAAAGAACTTCCAAACAATTGAGTTTGCAAGGAAACACAGTTTAATTCGAAAGACGGGTGAAGCAAATGTTACTACTCTTGTGCTTTTCCCGTCAGGATTTTTAATAATTCATTATTACTTCCTGGGAAAGATTTGCACATAGGAAAAGTAAAATTGCTTAGTTATAAAGAGTATTTGTTTGTAGGACGTACGATTTTCTCAGATTGGTCTAGAACTAATTATATGCTTGACAACTTTAAACATTACTATATTTACATCAATTTTATGTCTATTTTATCGCCTAGTATAAGTAGCTTAAGCTTGTTGCGCTAAAACCTGTAACAATGTCATTCAGGTCTTTCTGGTAGAATTTTTTCTAGAGGCAAGCATGATCGCCAAGCATGGATAGCATGTAACCGCGTTTAACTTACTGACGTAAGATAAGAACATCAATTTTTTTTTTCATGCTACGATCGTTGGGCTTGACAACACATTTCATAAGGTTCTAGCGCGACAAATAAACAGCACTTTTAATCTGCAATGACCTATATTTCATTGCAATATAAATTCAAGTGCTAAGCTGGTAAAGGATATAGTATATAATTTATGGAAACATTTATCAAGTTTTTCATGGGTCTGGGAAAACCAAAATACGATATTAATAATGTGGCACTGTTTGGATTTGGTCATCTTTCCGGTATCATTTTACTCCTGGCAATTGTAGTTAATTAAACAATTAGGAGGCTGTTGAATGAGTTATTGCTTGCTCGTGATATCATCGGGTCTAAGAGGAAAATGATCTATTTGTTGTGATGTAAGAATGAGACAAATCTTATCCACCCTTTAGGCCTGACCGGTGCCACCGTAAACTTGGTTTGACCTGAGCCATTTTGCTCTTACATTTTAGCTTTGCAGCTTTTCAGTCTTGCACTGGAACCAAAAACCCAAAAAAACATTAAAATTAATAAAAATGCTTCGGTCAAGTAACGTCATTTACATAAAAAAACTGCATGATTATTGTTGTAGCGTTGTGCCTTTGAGAATATAATTTAATACGCTTGTAGTTGAAATGACGTGCAAATCTCAGGCAAACATGTTTGGCAAGGAAGCACAGTTCGGCTTTTAAAGAGAAAAATACAAGTTTACCAGTCATGTTTACAGAAATACGTCCCCTAGCTACCTCATAACCAGACCAAAACAAAAAAGAGGACTGTCTAGATCTCTTTTAAAAAAAGCAAATAGAGTCGTAAGAGCTAAAACACGGCATTCCAGATGATCACAAGAACAGTTACCTGCCCAACAGGAATAGATTCAAGGATTTTGAGGTATTAGGTAAAACTGGAATAAAACTGTTTTAACTCGGCAGTGTCTTTTTTTTGGTCGTTTGGTTTTTCCAGATAAAGTGTGAGGACATGGACGCGTCCTTTCGGTTTTCTTTGCCACAGGGATACAAATACAAGAGCTTCCTATGATCGGCCACAAAATGAACATGTTTACCAGAGAAGGCTTTTTCACATGCAAAAGGATTTTGCCTTTTACCAGTTATAAAGATGGAAATATGTAAACAAAGGTTAGATACAAACAACAGTGTTATATGTGAGCTGGTTTCTATTTGCTGTGAATCAGATAACATCAATAAAGCCTATGACCTGCACTAAATGTCTTCGACGTGTACAATATGCATGGAAAACAATTTCCTTGCACAATACTTACCTATTGTGGTCTACACTCCAATATTGCTGGAGAATCATTGTTTATCAGTATACATGTAGTTGAGCCATTTTCTTAGTTCGTGCTCGCCCTGTGATTGGTCAATTTAGCGGGCCCCAATTTACTGTAATTGCCGCACCGAATTCAATTAACCCATATAAGTACTTCAATAAGAGGCAGTGGATGTTCCGTATTTTCTTCATTAATCTTCATTAATGGTATCGAATCAATCTTTTCAGACCTCTTGATAATAAACCATGAGAATGACTTACAACATTCTCTATTTAGCAAACTGTTTTTGTAAGCACCAGACAATTGACACTTTATCTACAAGGCTCATGTCCAAGTCACTCAGTTATTTCAAGGCTGTAACATTTTGCTTGTTACATTTCGCGTTAAAAATATTGTTTCATTTTGCGTCAAAAAGTTGTTACATTTCGCGATAAAAAGTTGTTACATTTTGCGTCAAAGGTTGTTTCATTTCGGGTTAATGTTACATTTCGCGTCAAAAGTTGTTACATTTCGCGTTAATGTTACATTTTGCGTCAATTGTTACATTTTGCGGCGTAACACTCGTCTTTAGGGCACTGGAATCCTCTTTTTTTTTTCGTTTTTTTTTTTGTGTCTTTTGTGTGCACAGTTCAGAAAAGACAATCAGTTTAATGACCACCCAACAGTTCAATATTACCACGCCAGTAGTTCAATGACCACACAAGCAGTTTAATGACCACCATAATTATATGCTGAAAGTAGTGCAAAAATTTAGCGGGCACTGATACTCGCAGTCCACTCTACGTACATTAAGAAAAATATGGCGCGTTATCAGTGTCAAAATTATGTTTGCCTCAATGTTTTGAATTTTATACTGGTATTAAAGTGTCTGTCGTGACATTAATGCGTTGGCATGTGGAGCTCAAACGTGGCATCACGGAATACGTCTTGACATTAAGACGTTTGTCTTGAATTCGTCTTGACATTATGATGTTGATATGTATATTATATATGAACAAAACAATCGTCTTGTAAAAAAATCGAATGGTCGTCTTAACATTATGATGCTCGTCTTGACATTATGATGTTCATATGTATAATATATATGAAC
This sequence comes from Porites cylindrica, assembly GCA_964035525.1. Classification (NCBI taxonomy): domain Eukaryota; kingdom Metazoa; phylum Cnidaria; class Anthozoa; order Scleractinia; family Poritidae; genus Porites; species Porites cylindrica. Next base: position 51,192,665 of record OZ037777.1, on the reverse strand, counting down.
AAAACAAACGCCTTTTAAAAAGATGGTGGTCCTGACATTATGATGTTCGTCTGGACATTAAGAAAGCATGCACTGCGGACTTATTTCCCGCCAAAACGAATCACGTGATTTGTTTTGATTGTAATTTGATTTGTTGTGATTTGTGGTGAGCTTCGACAGCCGTTCATAACAAGAATTGCTGGTTTTCAGTGTCATGCCATTCAAAATAGATCAAAATAAAAATAAAAACCGTTCGATAGATAAAGTCCAGAATCTGGGAAATGAAAGGAGGTACATATACAATGACCCTCGCCAAGATTCAGGTCAGAGGAATATTTCGTATGCGAGATATCCGCCTGGATGAGCTCCAATATGGCGGACGGAAACCAACAGAAACATCTGTTGCCGACTTTTGCTACAAAAGCGAGAATTTATTCTTCGAGAAACTCATAAACATTAAGGTAATACTTTTTCTAATACATGAACTGTTTGGATAGCAAAATTTCCGGAAATGAGTCACTTTTTTTAACCTACATGACAGTTCTCTTGGCCGTCATATAAATGCCGCGTCACGCAAAAGGTTAGAAATTCAAGCGTGCTCTATCACAAAATCAAGAACCCTTTTGAAGCGAAAATTTGCATGAAAATTAGTTTTCAGCTGCTCCAATGCATCGTGAAAGTAAAATCTCTGTAGGATCGATAGTTTTTAAGTTTGAATTTTAGTGACGTCATGTGAAAACCAACAATAGAGGGAATGATTCACGACGTGCAGCGAGAGCTTCATGCGAACAACGTGGAGCATGAAACATTAGATGGACTGTGTTTTCGTGGCGAACAGCTAGCACGACAGGTAGCCAGACTTGTAACCGCCAATGTTTTAGATTCGAGTGTTCTGAACTGCATCATGTTCGCCTACGAAAAATTCACTTTTTGTTCACAACGAGTAGAAAGTGAGGAAACGAGTTACAGAGCAGCTTTACTAAACTCTGGTGGCCGTGGAAGACCTTCTTACCAGATCAGTAGAGAATAACTGTTATATTTTCTCACAGAACGATTTTCAAGAAGAGAGGTAGCCGACATGTTACGCGTTTCGCTAAGTACTGTGGCTCGTAGGATTCGTGAGTACGGTTTGGTAAACCTATTACCGTATTCCACCATTTCCGACGAAGATTTAGACGGCGTTGTTAGAGACGTGCAGGCATTGTTTCCCAACATTGGATATCGTCGTATGTTGGCATCGGTGAGCTGACCCGTCGGGGCATAGTCATCCAGCACGCAAGAGTAAGAGCATCAATGATTCGAACCGATCCGGAAGGCACCGTACTTAGTTGGATGGATGCTATACAAAGAAGATCCTACAGTGTTTATGGGCCAAATGCTTTGTGGCATATTGATGGGCACCACAAATTAATAAGGTAGCGATTAAGAAAAGGCACATTGATGTATATTTCACTTGTGGTCATGTTAAAATAATGTTCAGTGCCCGGGGGAGGGGGACCTCCCATATAAAGGTGACGGGATGAGCGTCGGAAATTTTGAAACGAATCAATTTTTACCCCTAAGAGGTACCAATTCTAAAAGTTAATTTGCTGACAAGTAGTTCATGACACATTTTTCCCTGCTAATATTCAAAAGGTACCCAGGCCATTTGAATACTGGTAGATGCATTTTAGAATCAAAGACTCTTGCTTTCAACTCCCTGTCATAACGACAAGGATGCTTGCAGGTGCTGCAACCAAACTGGCCATTGAACTGCTTGATGTTGAGGAAAAGAGCTTTGGCAGGGAGATCAGGTACGATTGACTGAATACGACAAACAGAAGGTATTGGTTGACCAGTATCATCTTCAAAATCAGTACCGTTTGCCAGGTCAGACAGCTCATTTACAAAATGTTTAAGGAAAACTGGCACATTTGGTTTAGATTTTCCATACCAGAGCCCAGTTAGTAGAATGTTATCAAACTTGTACCTTTCTTGTGGGGGTAATTCCACAAGGAAGCACGTATGTGGCCAAATGCTGAAGCTCTTTGACTTAATGAGAGGAGCCCCCATCACAACTCATGACTATATTGAATAAACTCTTTTTCCTCTTGCATGTGGTTCATTCTGGGAAAACTTTTGATAAACTCTACCATCCTGTATGTCCCTCAGATACTCATCATTTGCTTCTCTTATCATTTGGTCACTGTACTCGACAATTTGTTTCCAATGTTCTACAATTTAACATGGAAATAATGATATTAGCCAATGGAGTTAACCTACACTGGCACACTATTGGTAGTGGCATGTCTGAGCAAACAAATGGAATTTTAATTTTCTTGTGTTTCATGACCACTTTGACATTAGCTGTCTTAACGAGCAGACACAGACATAATGCGCTCTAAACTGTCGAGATTACTTGGGGTTGGGTACTTCCTTTATTCATTACCTTTCGGGTGCAGATTAAGTTTCTTTTGGCCAAACAAAATTCTGTTTATATCTGTATTCCAGAACCAGTTAAAATACCTTCAGCCCTGAAATCAATTACATTAAGTGTTTCCCGTCAAAAAAGAAATAAAGAGGGGAGGGTACACCCAATGTATCAGGTAAATAAGGTATGCACCAGTGTTGTAATCCAGGTGTGATCCCTATACATAGAGTAATATTATTATGTGCGTTTAAATGCCCAGATACATAAAAAACAAATGATCTGTTTAAACTGAGGGACTTGTCAAAAATTAGCAGGGGGAAGGGGGAGGTTGGAAACAGAGGTAGGGTCACAACTTTTTGAGACTGCAGAAAAGGGAGGGGTCATGAAAAATGGGCCGTTAAAAGGGGGAGGGCCATGCAAATATGTGTCCGTGATCATGTAGAGGTTCACCCACAGAAGAAAAAATAAGTTCTTTATTCTGTAAAAAAAAAAAAAAAAAACTGGGAGAAATAGGAGAGTCGAGTGATCAGCTGTCAGAATCAGAGTTGGACTCTTAATGCTGTCGTCTAAAATGTATGTATATCGCATTACAAAGAACAGATTAGAAATATATTTTGAGCTTTCATAATACTGACTCACCCTAGTGTATTGCAAGAACTAGATTTTATCGCTCATACAGGAGAGGGAGGTTCATGATATTTTAGGCCAAGGTCAAGGGGAGGGTTAGCAAATTTCACTCCCATTGCAGGGATGGGTCACCTCATTTCCGAACCCAAATTTAAAATTCTCACCCCTCCCCCCCCTGCTAATTTCTGAGAAGTCCCTGAACTGTACCTTGGAGAAGTGTGTGTTTCCTTTCAATTCTCACCTTTTCTCTTTTTCCTTTAATTGGATCTCATTCCTTAGTTTTGGGCTATACATTTGGGTATGACTTTTTATTTGCCTCATCCATAAATAGGGTCAGGGTTTAAGACTCTAGGCGGCACACATATATGCGAAATTTTTGGGAGCTCCCCCCTCCTCCCCCTGGGATAATTCCTATGAGTTTTCTGAACAAAAGCCCTGCCGATGACCCCGGTCAAAAAGAAAAATGGAACCCAAAAAGAAATACAATAATGGTTGGTTTCCTACCTTCAGTTAATCTTTGAATTTGCGGTTTTAATGGCAGAACAAAAAATCTAAGAGGGTCGATTTTCACACCTTTATCTTCACAATCGTCGTTGTTACACAATTCCTTTTCGACTTTCTCGTGGCATTTCGGGCAGAGCTCAATAAGACTGTACGAGAGTAAACAGTCTCTGTGTCTCTTGTTAAACATGTAGGAAGAGGTAGCTGTATTGTTGCCATCGGGCAAAGTTAGTTCCAACAACTTCAACAAGTCTTCCTTTGCAGATTCTGAAATATGAAGTTTTTTAAAGAAGGCTAACAACAGTGCATCAAAATTGCCATTAGTGAAAGTCGAACCTGGATAGATGGAACTTTCACGTTCATTCTTTGCTGAATCGTCTGGCTCGCTGTCATCACCGATGTCTTCTGATATCACTTCTTCAGAGCTACATTCACTGCTGTAGACGCTACCTATTTTCGATGATGGCGTATTCTTATTTCTGAGTCATCACTTGAACATGAGTCGTTTGAGAAATGGGCTATTGCAATTACAATCCGTACCCCCCGGTTGAGGACTTACCTTTTCTTCTTACCCCTTAAGATTGGCTAAAATTGCATTCACCCCTGAAGACTTCCTTAAAATATGGCTTTACCCCTGAAGAATTGGGTCATACCCCTGAAGAATATGGGTTTACCCCTGAAGAATTGTGTGAAAATTAAGGCTTCACCCCCAAAGAATTCCATATTTTTTTTACTCTACCCCTAAAGAAATCCTCAATTTTTATAACTTAACCCTGGAGAATTCCATGGTTCGTCAACCGGGGGGGGGGGGGGGGGGGGGGGCGGTGCGGATATTAAATGCAAGAGCCCAATGTGCCTTCGAGGTTGCATCTTAACAATTTGCTTCCGTAGATATGGTCGAGGAGCTTGAAGAGTCGCTCCAGTGCACCTGCTCCAGTGCGAAAAATTCCTCTTTCTTTTACGAACAAAAACAAATTCATTGGAACAGATTGATTATCCTTCACTTGAATTATTTTCACTGTCTAAGGGCGTTAAAGCCATTGCGACATGTGGGCAAGAAGAAACGCGGGAAATTCTGGGGCCCGTTTCTCGAAAGTCCCGGTAACTTTTCGGGCCCGAAATCAAATATTCAGATCGAAATATAAAGAATAAGAGCGCGGGTCCCGGCTAGCAAACTACTCCACTTTGTTTCACTAACTGATAGTTTTATCATGCTAGATGCAAAACTATTGAAACCTCGATCTTTAATGTAAACGGAGACAGCTTACCGGGCCCGTTAATTATCGGGACTTTCGAGAAACGGGCCCCTGGAACCCAGTTGACTCCGCGCGTGACGTACGACCCGTCATTTCGTGACAGCGCATGTTCAGTCATAGTAATTTCGAAGCGCGCAAATAATGGTCCAAGAGCAACAAGATTTTACTGAGTACTTAATTTCTTAATTTTACTGAGTACCTGGTTGCGAAATATAGTATCAACAATGAATTATTTAAAGTCTCGAAGATCAGAAAACCTACGGTTACGCGTTAACGGTTGTTACTTGGAACAAGTTATGGATTATGGACACTGTTGATAGGTTTGTATAAAGCACTGTTATAATTTGTACCCAGGTGAACTTGGAAGAGGTAAGTCCATGTAATTTTGTCTAACGGAATTTAAAATGATTTCACAATCATGTAAAAAAAGTAGCTTTCTACTTTACTTCATCACGTGAAGCACGAATGCAATTGGGTAAGTGCGATGAGTGAAAAGACTGTTCGTTTAAGTGGTCAGTTTGCAGTGCATCTGTATGCTGGTACACTGGTTTTTATCGGGAAGTGGTCGTTTTATTTTAATTCTTAAGTTTACTGTTCTGTCCTCTGGCTTTATTGTTAGAAATGCAATGGTTGTTCATTTGTCCTTGTGATTGGCAAATGTAAGCTTAATATTACATAAGTAGGGCTTAAGTAAGCAGGTAAGTGGAAGCTCAGTTTAAAAAGGAAACACTCCATCAGGTTCAAAACATGCAGAGAGTTTTGATTTTCAAGAGAAATTTTACCTGACAAATATAATCCTTGGTGATTTTGGATTTTGAATTTTCATGATCCCATTCGTAGATAATGCGGAAGTACAAACTGTAAGTGCCTGACAGAAATCAAAACTTTCACGGTGCGACTATTTTAACTGGGGCCACTTTGACAAAGTTGACCAATCAGATTACAGGAAAATAACAGTACATTCCAAGAAAGTTGGTTGTTGGTAACAAAGATGCACACATGTACCTTTTGAAGTCCAAACAAGCCATTATTTTGTTTACGAGAAATTGTGTCTTTACCTTTACACTGATCCTCTTTCCAACTATGAGAAAGATTTTGTCAATCAAGCCGCATTGTCAGTCATCATTGATTTAGGGCCTGTTTAAATGGGAGTCGGAAAACCCACTTAAGGTGAGGAAACCCACCTCGACGTTCATGGAGTAATAGTTTATATGACCTGCTGAGGTTGGTTGCCCAGTCTGCTGTATTGCAGAACTCTCTCAGCCAGGTTCCCATTTTCCCATGTAAATGTTTCAGGGTTTAATAATGATTGCAGCAAAAATTGTAGGTGTGCTGAATTTTTTTTTAATGTCATGGTTCTTCTTTTTTTCACCCAGGCACCGAGGATGAATGCACTGCGCACTTAAATAGCCTCACTAGTGCTGCCCATGGAAGTGAGGTTTCAAGTAAAGGAAACGTGGCAGGGAATGGCAAAAAAGGGAAAAATGTGTTAGGTGAGCCTGTCACTTTCCCCTGTATGTATTTTACAATGCTAAGGTTTAGTCGTTTCTTTGTTGAGTTTATTTAAACAACACTTGACCTGTATAAGTGAACCAAAATATTCAATCATTTTCCTAATACTCCATGTGTTTTTGAATGGTTAATAATAGTCGTAATAATAATAACAATAATAATATTTAATAATAATAACAATAGTAATATTTAATAATAATAATAAAGATAGTGATGGTGATAATGGTGATGATATTGATGATGTCAAATGAAAAAAGTGTTGTTGTGTTATCAGTATTAGTAATATTTATTTGAAAAGAAAGTTCTGAAAAGCATTTTGGCTGATGTGATTTCTTTCATTGTCACTGTTTTAGAAAAAAACACTGCAGCGGAAATAAAAAAAGTGGAGAAGCTGGAACAGGAACATCCAGCAATGGTGGGTAACTTGTCTAAAATTACTGTATAGTTACAAGTGCACAGATGAATATGATACTTTTAACAATGCCTTTTTCAGTTATTATGCCAGCTAGATCAAGCAATATTTTTATCTAGGTTCATATAATCAAGAGTATTTTCCCCAGTTGTTCTCAATTTTGTAATCCACTTTTCACGCTGCAACCTTAAACATTTTCTTTTAAGGTGATTCCCTAGTTTTGCACTGCGCATCTCTTACTGCGCATAACAAAATGGCCGCCGTAAACAAGAGCATGTGAAGTAATATTATTGAAATGAAGTTGACTGAAGAGAAACGCTATTGGAATTTTTGCTTGCTGTTGTTTCTTGCTGAGGTGAGAGTCAAATGTGTTGGGAATGTGCATAACGTAAGCAGTACGCGTGTTGCTGAGTTCGACCTCCTCTCGGAGAACCTCGATAGTGGATGTTTAACTTGTGCTTACTCACTTTGATTTTCATTTAAACACTTTCTTTATCACATTGTGTCCTAAATGTGATATCTCGATGTAAATTCTGTAAAAACGGATTTTTAAATACTTTCTTCCCCCTTTCACATATATTCTATTTTGAAACTTGCCCTTTTTTCAGTCCTCTCAAAAATTGGAGAAAATGCGTTTGGTGCGCACTTTCTGCAGCTTTACCGCAAAAACGAGTACGGTGACCCCCATTTTTTATTTCATGATTTTAATAAGGACAGTGCTTCCTTTCGATGAGAAAAAAATTGGCACAAATCTATGTTCAGTTTTTTGGCAATTTTACTAAATTGTATGGTTTGAGCCATCACGGGTTGAAAAGCGCGCGTCCAATTTAATTCTACTTTAGAGCGTAAAGTAAAAACAAGGGCATTAAAAGGCATTTTTCTGGTACGCAAGTGGATAAACAATACATTAAAATCAAATTCTGTGTGATGCCACATGCATCATCGAAAAAATCTCTCGTTTTTGTCTAGTTTTGGGCTGCCCGTGGTTTTTGTAAAAGGGTCCTAAAATTAATAGCCGTATTTGTCAGCACTGTGACGTCAAAATGAGCATGGTGACCCCCACTTTTTGTTACTTTTTTATCATCTTCTTGACTTGTTACATCAGTGCACCAAGTTTTAGCTACAATCTATGTTAGGTTGTTGTACTATGGAATCACCTTAATATATTTGTGTTAGGCCTGTTTCAAGTATGATGCTACTGCTGTGCCAAACCCAATTGATAGATGAAATTTACTTTAGTACATCAGCGGCACAACATTAATTTCAAATAATTCAGTTCGGTAACTTGAATTTAGTTTTACACTGCAATAACATTCAACAGGGTCTGCAGACTGGCAAAGATCGGTGCCAAACATTGCCTCAATTCATAAATTATGAAAATGTACATTGTGTTTTGACACTACACTACTGTGCATGACTCTGATGTTTTCTTTATTTTGAATTTGGCGTGACTGAATTAAATACTCCCTTGCTATTGTTGTGCAACTGAGTGCGTAAAATTAATTTGAGTTTGACACAGCAGTAGCGACATTTGAAACAGGCCTTACTGCATGCAAAATCAAGCCCTTCTATTTTCCAATGTCATTCATTCCAGCAAGATATTGACTCTGAGAGTGAAGAGGAAGATGTTGTTGGAGCAAGTTTTGACTGGACTGGTGACAGTACCTTAATAACAAGACGTGAGTAGCAATTTTCAGATATACTAGAACTCTGAATATAAAAATTGTACCAGTTATTCTAGTACTGTTGTGTGGCAATACAACAAGTAAGGAGACCTTAAACTGATGAGCAACAAGTTAAGAGAATTTAAAAGCAATGGATTTAGCACCTTAATTATCTACATTAATATGCTCAGGGTGCAAAGAAAGTCAGTTTCACAGCTTGCCATTCAGTCAAGCAGTATAGCTAGCATGTATACTAGCCCACAAGTCATTTCAACTAGCCCCAAAACTATTTTTGATTAGCAGGATTGTTTACAGTCCTTCTGTAATTTGAATTTCCACAAAGTACAGCACTTGCCCTTCGGGCAAGTTAAGAACAAAAATCACTAGTCCGATAGCAAAATCCACTAGCCCCAGGCTATCAGACAGGACTTTCTTTGCACACTGATGCTTAACTTTCATGAGGATTTTGTTTTGTGAGTGACCAACTCTCCCATTACAACAATAAGGCAAGTGGTTAATGTTATCTGTCTGATGGGGTAATACTGCAGTTATAAATGAAAGGGGATACACAGGACATGTTATTGTTGTGATAGTTTGGTTTTTTATCACACAGGATAATATTATTGGAAGGACAGTATAGAAAAAAAAAATTGATCTATTGCTGGAAAAAGTCTCTTCGATTGAAAAGAAAGTGCTGGATCAAAGGAGGGATGGTGAGGCGCACGGCATCTCCACTCCAGCTCCTAGCTCCTAATTATTGTTTACATTTTTTCACCTATCATTCACTCTTAAATTGACCTCTTGGGAAACGTATGCTATCTTCAGTGGGTTCCAAAGGTCACATCTGTCAGTTGTAATTGGTTGATTTTGATCCATGTTGTTTATTTGGTTTCGTGGTAATTGTGATTGACAACTAATTTTCTCGAAATGTATTGTGGTTTTCCTGTAATCCGATTGGTCAACTTTGTCTAGGGGCCCAGGTTACAGTTGTCACAGTGACTGACAGCTAAAGTACATTTGTATATTATTTTCACAGCCAACTTTCACTGGAAGAAATGATAGCAAGAAGAGAGACAGGAAATTAAAGAAAGCTCAAGAAAAGGTGTTACTGTATATGAACTGAAATATAACTAGTAATTTTAACCAAAAGCTATGGAACGTGAGCAACAAAGATTTAAGGTTAAAACACTTTTGCTGTCCTGTGCTTTGTGTAAGTCTTACTTGACAGATGTTCAAAACATGCATGATCAGATTACGAGTGATCGAAGGTCCAAACACCCGTGATCAAATTGTGTTATGTGCATTCCATTCATTCTTAGTGGAAATCCAAATGAATGCTGGCTACATACATGTTCAGTACATGCTACGCATGCATAATAACAACCTGGGCCGGGTTGTTCGAAGTTGGGTTAAGATTACCTACAGTTAGTGCGAAATTTGGACTCGGATATCAGGGCTTAAAAAGCAAATTCAGCTTAATTCTCTTTGCCTACAATTTGATGATTGGATACTCTAAAAAGAATAGAGAAAATTATCCGAGAGAGTTCTTTTGATAACAGGATAAGGAAACCCGGGTTAAAATTTAACCCCGGGTTAGCGCCAACCGGCATTCGAACAACTGGGCCCTGGAGATTAGGATTGTTGCCCACAATGATACAGAACATTGGAACGCCGTCTCTGTGACCTCTAAGGGACCATGACATTCAGGTCATAATAATGAGCTGGACCTTTTATCAACTATAGGTTTTATAATAAAGTTCAGATATAATACGCACTGGTTGTAACATGAGTGTGGGCAGACTTTACCCTTAAGCCCTTAATATCCACATACAAATTCTCCAAACTGATCTCCATACATCTCCTTTAAAATTATTAGTTGAGAGAATTTGATTAAAGATCATGGAATTTTCTCTATGATGATCATTTTATTAATTCTCATAACTTTATCTCTTGACAGTGTATGGATATTTTTAGGAGAAAATTGTTGTTGGTCACTATTGGGACTTAAATAAGGGTTAATCATGAAGCTCAATGATCTGACATTAATTTTGTTGACACAACCTTTTACTTCACCAGGGTAGTAAATAAAAACCAAGTGAACTAACTCAATATTGATTTTGCTCTTGTGTTATTTTGTTTTGTTTGTTTGTTTGTTTTTTAGAATAAAATATATTTTTTGTTGTCTTTAGCCAACTTTTTTAACAAAGGAACAGAGAGCAATGGAAGCATTGAAAAGACGACAACAGCAAGTTGAGGAACAGAAAAAAAAGACTGAAGTAAGAGATGCATGTTTTGTCCCTTTTTGTGACTTCCTTACCAGGGTCCGAAATTAACTTTTTAATACGGGCGCCAACTGGCGATCAAGTATAAATTTTTGGTCGCCAGAGGGCAAATTGTGGTCGCCAAAAATTCCCCCTCCCTTTTTTTTCAATAATAGTTTTAACACGAATAAAAGATGCATGGTATGGACGTTTTTATGCTCGAAAATTGCACTACTTCCGATACCAGAAAACAACCGTACGTGTACGAGTGAAGTCTTTTTTTTTTCCACAAATTACTTTTTGGAGATATAAAGCTGTCTGACTTAGAACGTAGGAACAGAAAGCTGTCTGCCCATGACTGCACTGATCATATCAAAACTCTTTTTTTTTTTCGATAACTACCACGAAACACGAAACGTAAACACGAGTCAAGCCGCCATGTTGCTCGTACCAGGCCACAACTGTGCCACATCACTCGTACCAGTCTGCAAAGTACACAACGTACTTACCGTATTTCAGCTGAAAACAACATGACGGCTTGGAAACGTACAACTCGTATTGATCGTAGCTGTTGTGGAGGTATTATTACGGGAAGAATCGTTTCACTTTTAATTAAAAAATATCAGCAGGACAAAAGGAAGACTCCTGTTGGCAAATAGCTTCGAGGTTTCAATTCTTAATCAGTTTCTCCGAACGTTAAAGTCCACAGTAACAACCTGCTTTACAAGTCGCTAGCTGGCGACCAGCTATGAAATTCTGGTCGCCAGGACTAAATTTTCAGTCGCATTGGCGACCAGGAAGGCGCAATTTCGGACCCTGCTTACATATATGTGAATTTCTTAAATTTATTTTGCACCAGATTTTGGTTGTTTATAGAGATCGCAATGCTCATTCAATGCATTGAGATTAAGAATCACATTCATGGCAAATGGTGAATCCAATTTTATTTGTACGTGTACCTTAATTGTGCTTAAGTCTTATCTTCACTAAAAAGCTTACTGTTTATCATAGCTACTTCAATATGAGAAATTTCATGCCAGTTCCATCCCTAAGAATATAACGTTTACTGTTTTGGACGGTTCCTGTTAGCTTATTTCTTAATTTGAGCAGAAAAATTAAAAATTTCATACCATCTACATTGTACTCTCAGATGGTTCCTTTTGAGCTTTGCCTATTATAGCAAGCTGGGAGGCAAATAAAATAAGTATTAATTTTTTTATAAGTTATAACTATGTTGTTCACCCTCCATTTGACTAATCAGAACAAAAAATAGTACAGTGGAACCCCACCTTACAGCCACCTCGGTAATATGATCACCTCATTATTACGGCCACTTTTTTTGGCCGCCCGCCAAAAATAACCATACCTTTTCTTGTAAAGAAATCCTCATTAATACAGTCACCTTAATTGTTATTAAAGCCAATTTTTTTTGGCCCATTGGTAACCGTATTAATTGGGTTCCACCGTACCAACTGGTTTGAATAACTTTAGAAAACTGAAAAATGGCTGGTCTTAATTTTTTCCCTTTTTGGGGCTTTTCATTTCAAAACAAACAGGAGGAGCATCAAATGAGAGAGAAGTTTTTACGAGAGGCACAATATTCAAGAGGTAAGTATTGGAAAAATGTTTTTAAATAAGAGAATCCTATTCATTTCATACTGTAGCACAGAAAAGTACACATTATTATTAATGAAAACAAAGACAAAAAGAAAAATAGATTATTTTTACATAATTACATATACAACAGATAAAACTGACAGTTACATGACATAACTGCAGTTTAATTTAGGCCTGACTTTGCTTAACTTACATAGTTTCTCGAGGAAAGGAAAAGAGGAATGGGTGGATGGTTTTACTTTAAGGGGGAGGTATAGTTAACAAAGCAATTAGCGAGTTAATAGGGTAACAGGTGCAAGCCAACAAATTTAAATAAGGAAAAGTTTCCATTTGTTTGAAATGTGGCTAAATAGAATTTAGGCTAAGTTAAACAACAAAACAACAAACAACAACAACAAATTTTATTGAAAATTGGAAAATAACTAATTACATTACTTTCCCACCTGCAAATAGTTTATAAACTAATCGAGGCGGGGGGAGCTGAAGACATAATTTACAAAACAAGATTTATATATAGATGACTAAATAACAGTGAAGACACTACTATACAGTAAATAGAATTTTTAAAAACTAATATAAAACAAAGCAAGTACATAACGATTACGAAGAGAGGCTAACCTAAAGTATTAAATAACTTAATAAGACGGGAGACTTCGACATAATCATCTCCTGACCGCAAGAAATTTGGTAATAACTCCTTTATTTTTTTACAAAAGGACGAACAGTTAAGTATTTTAATAGAATAAGGAATAGAGTTCCAAATTTGGGCACTGCTTCTTGTGAAAAAGGCATACATTTTATCGGTTCTAGGGAACTTAACATGAAACGACTCGCTAGAGACAGATCTTAAACACAAAACAATGCAGGGGCTTCACATGTTTTACAGCTTGGCTTCAGATGTCAAGTCATTTTGCATTCATGTCTTGCTATTGGGCAGTTTTTCGCTAGTTTTTTACCCCCAGCCCTCCCAACCCCTCTTGGCTTGGAAAGTATTTGGTAAATATCTTAGTTTCCACTGTTATTCAGTGTGACGGTGCCTGGTGGTTGCTGCTAAAAGGGTTGTCATAGATACCTTACGCATTCGGCTCAGTGTGATTTGAGGCTCCACCTTCCTTTCAGGCACCATTCCCCAAGCTCATCTATTGTTGATGGGTTTAAAACGTGGTCGAAGAATTACAGCAATGTGCTACTTGTCATTCTATCTCAATGATGGAATTTAACTTACCCTTAAAGAGGGACATTCATGAAGACACTCCTGGACGATGGCTTTAGAGGTGGCAACTTTAGATAGTTTACTACTCTCATCACTAACATAATCATCCTCACTTCCTAACTTACAGTTTGCTGTATTATTATTTTGCGTAATTATTTCGATAAACTTTAAAATATGTTTTTTTTCTTCATTTTCTAAAGAGGATGAAGTGGAAAGGGAAAGAAGAGAAAGGCGAGAAAGAAGAGAAAAGAACCAAACTGAAGAAGAGGTAGCGTCTTTGCCTGTTAAGGGCAAGGGTGGATCATGAATTTTTTTTTCTGTAGTGGTCCAAACTCGACCTCATCATCAAAACTGTTTTACAGCTAATTACTTCAACCCTTCTTGATAGTCATTTTCTAGTAAACTTCAACTACTTAGATCGTTAAATTTGATCCTTTATTGGTAATAATAAATTATTTTTAGTTTAAAAGCTATTAGTTATTCAATTACATTTTTTCTGGTCTGATGGGTGAATTTAAGGGGGTTTTGGATCCCATGATCTTATCCTGGTTCAGTCACTACAAGGGTCTAGTTAATGAACATTAATTGGAAGGTAGAACATGTGATATTAATTTACTCATTAGTGCAAAGTTAATGGTGAGTGATTTTTTGCAAAAGTGAAGAATGATTCTTACAGTATACTTATTTATTTACTTTGTTTGAAAACTCTTTTTTTTTTAGGCTGAGAGTGAAAAAGAAAGGCTGCGAAAGGTACTAGGATTATTATAGATAATTCACCAAAAACTCAGCAGTGGTTATGTAACATTATAAATTACAGCTATTGCAAAAGGTTTTACAGATGAGTGTATTTACACAAGAATATAAAGCAAGCCCCAATGAAACAAGTACAAATGGTGGCTTAGATTAACATTTTGGCCTGCAAATAAAGAAAAAATAATAATCTTATTTAACATAGCACATACATTTAAGAATCCCGATGGAGTCATGCCAGTTGACTATCTTCAAGCAGGCATGGCTGAGGAGTTGAACTTGTCCCTACTGTGAACAACCCTTGCTAGTGGCAAGGGCATGATTTTAACCCAAGCTTGAATTCAGCACCCCACACAACTTGGTCATTCTGACTCTGTCAAGTCTTAAACATTTGTATCTAAGGGTTTAGGTGATGTTAATTAAATTTGTAGTAAACATGCACAGTGTAGTTTTCTTTGCTCTTGTAGGAGAAGGAGCAAGATAAAGAGGTGCAAGCTATCAAGGTAATGTATCATCATCTAAATGAGATTTGTGTATGAACAAGACAGTGTTTATATGCATGCATTCCAGTAATAAAATTGTCAAAAGAAGGTAGAATCTTTATCTAGTATACAAGTAAAAAAAGAACAGTCTGCTGCAGTTATTCAGATGGTATGGAATGGAAGAGTGTCAGTACATGATTTCTATGAAACAACTAGGATTTTCTATGAGAAAGATGATTTTTGCTTGAGTGACACAGGTGACTCAGAAGGAAAAAATCCCAGTTTTCCAAAAGGCTGATTTAGACAGTATGATTTTTCCTTGCACGGCTAGCATACGTCTGACTTCATGACAGATCATGTCATGTAAATTAGACCCACTACATTCACATGACACATTGTGGATGTCATAAGTGAAAATTGTGCATGTGTGGATGGTCAAAAGACATATGCTGGTCGTGCACAATAGTCGTGAGCAAAAATTGTACTGTCTAAATCAGCCTAATAGGAGTTGAACCTACGACCTTGTGGTTACTAGTCCAGCGGCTCTACCACAGAGCTACAGGATACTCTTTGAAGATTCATGAATCCAGGAGCAAATGTTAGGCACCAGGGGTCAAGCTGGCATTGCCAGAGCACAGCCTTGGTTTTCAAGATAATGTTGGAAGGCAAAAGGTCTAGTAAGTTCATACAAATGTCTACTTAGAGAAACTTGGAAACCACCCACCTACCCCTCCCCTAACCCAAAATTTTTCCCCAAGGGAAAAATAGTAGTGTCATTGTTGGTTTAGTGGGGGAGTCGGGGGGTGGTGGGGAGGTGGGCAAATCTTAGAATTTTATACTGATCTAAAAGGTACATGGGCCAGTTTTTTGTCCAATTTTTTTACTAATGGGAATTTTATGGCTATTTGTCTCCACAAAATCACTGTTTTTTTCACTGCTTGATCCTGATGTGATTTATCAGAGATTTTCTGTGCAAGTGTTACCAGGAATCTACCTTGGCAGAAATCATGCCTAAAATTGCACAAAATGTCACCTGTGTAAATGAGCCTCTAACAATGTTTATCTGTCCTGCTTCATTCCAGGAGCGATACCTAGGTGGAGCCAAAAAAAGAAAGAAGGTTCGTCGTCTTGCTGACAGAAAGTTTGTGTTTGACTGGGACACAGGGGAAGACACTGCAGTCGACTACAATCCACTGTAAGTAATCACATGACTGTACCAAGCTTTTTTGTGCAATCACCATTGACACATTTAGTTGAAACAAGCTTTTTTATTTATTTTTTTGGCGCAGTAGTGGTTATTTATTTTAATTAGTATTATTGAGACACACATAACAAATTGGTATTACGCTGTTTGTGAAAAATACAAATGATTGTAAATTATTGAATGTAGATTTACCATAGTTGACTTGACTGTATTGCTGTATAGTACCAATAATTATCACAACTGCTCGTGATTCAAGTGCTTCAAAACAACACAGGCTCTTGTCACAGTCCAGAGGTACTTACGTAAGGGTATTGCTCATAAAATTTTGACTGTTTTAATAATACAACTCTTGTTTGGACTAAGAATTCAATGTTGCCAGGTATATACAATTAGGAGGTCGGGAACTGGACTGGACTACGAGTAGTCCCAGTTTTTTCTCGGGGATAGACTACTGGTAGTCTAGAACTGGACAGGTAGCAAGTTCTTTTCCTTCTATATTTTTACAAATCAAATAGACCATAGAAATGACATCAAAATGTTCATAACTCATGTGAACCACGAGCTGCAGGCCTTTGAAAGTAGCATAACCTGAGATCAGGCTCCAGGGAGTCATACTGTTAGTTGCGGGGGGGGGGGGGGGGGGGGAGGGGATTTCAAGCCCCCTGGGTGTCACTGACAGCCCTGATGAATGCCGGTTATTAAAACAGATTTCCCATCTAAACATAGGTTGTTGTTAGGTCTAACAGCATCGCCAAGACTTACAGAACATATCCATCTACTTATAATAATAAGACACCTTACAAACAGATTTGGAGGCCTCTTGAGTCGCTAAAAAAGTAAAAATAAACAAGACTTTGTTCAAATAACCAGCCCAGGGAGTTAAGTTCTGATATGTTTCTCGATCAAGAAACATACATTCAGTCTGTGCAACTCTCCTTTTTACTTACAAGTACTTGTCTTGCTTAGCTATACAGAAAAGCATCAAATTCAGCTCTTTGGAAGAGGACATATTGGTGGAATTGATATCAAGGTAAACATTCAAAAATAGCTGGGGTATCTAACCACAGTCGAAATCACGGAATTAGATTGTTCAGAGAAGTGTTCAAAGTTATTGATGAATAAGCAGGCAACAGATGCAGGGGCGGATCAAGGATTTTTCTTAGGAGCGGTTGCATCACTAAGGAATGGCGTAACTGACTGGTGACGTAAACAAATTTTAAAAGCGAATACCAGGAAGAAGGCTTTTTCAGGCTTTTGACTAGGCAATAACATAATGTGAACTGCTGAGAATACATATCAAACGATACAGGAGAATTCAGACAAACTACCATTTTTAGGGCGTTTAACATAAATTCTCCAACCTCATCTCGTGGTTTACTTCAGCACCAATAAACCACCAATTTTTTTTTTGGCAAAATACCAGTTGAATTAGAAAGCCGCAGGTCATCTTAAGGGGGGAGGGGGTGCGCGAACCCCTCCACCCTCCCCCTAGATCCGCCCCTGAGGTGTACATGTACACACTTCTTCATTGTCATTATCAGCATCCTTCGGCCTGAGCCGAGACTCCTCAAACTACTCCTTTCTACATCGATATTTTTTATATCAGCCATCACAATAGAGACCTCCAACCCCGGAAGGCGTCATTGTACTGTTTTCACCATAAAAGTTAGCACAGTTATTTTTATTGAAGAAGGTTCTAAAGTTCTCTCATGAGCGTCTTGATACTTACTTGTTTCCGTTCCCGCTAAAACTCGTGGTAGAATGACGACAGCTATCGTGTTTTCCCGCCAAACTAACGCTGGCCCACGCGCGAGCTTGAATTTTCTAGTGATTTATTTTTTCTTTGGCCTTAATATTAGGATTAAAGTGGTTAACCCCTCTACAACAGCCACTCCGGCCCTTAGCTGGCTGTCCTTGCAAGGCTCGGCTGTGCATTAGAATGTCAGTATGTAGTGAGGTTACAGGTTTTAAAGTAAAAATCCTTGGAAAATGTTTTTTTTTCTTCCCAGTGGCAAAAGAAGGAGACAGGAAAGTTTTATCAGGAAATGTTGGAGACAAGACGAACTGTTGAGGAAAAGACCCAAGAGGCGTAAGTATCTTATCTTGTCAATAATTAACAAAAAAACTACTAACACTGACGCGAATTGCATTTGAAATTAGTTCAATCCTAGAAGAGATAAGAATTGTCCCGAACGGGACAAATTATGTCTTATGTCCGCATTGCACTGTGATTAGTGTACGTTTCCCGTGCATTGTTGGAAAGCCTGGTTCCAGTGTACATGTATGTCAATCGAGGTTTCCATCGTTAGAAAACTTTGAGTCTGGAAAAAGAAAGTATTGTATTGTCTTAGAAAAAGTCCGGGAAAAGCCTCGAATTTTCCGCCATCCAAAACTCTGTTCGAACCATGCTCCAGTTGTGGATGCTATTTCTGTTTCTCAAGGCTATCCGCTCAAGAGAGCGTCTTACGGCAAACGGTAAACGTCAGATGGAATTGGAATGAGAAGATAGAAACGGTCCAAAATCCTTCTTACTGATGAACCTCAGTGGCATAAAACTTGTAATATTAGAGAGCTGTAGATTTGAGGACGAGTGCAAATGTGAGATTTAACTTATAGGTTTTTTCGCGTGTTCTCAAACAAAAAAAGACAGCCCCGAAAGCTTTATTTTACTTTTTTTTTACCAAAAGGTTTAGTACAGTTATTTATACTGAAGGAAGTTAAGCCCTCTCCCGATAGCAAAATGCTAAAACTTTCTTACATTTGATAACTTGTTCCCGCCACTACGACTTCCTCGCTAAAACTCGTTGTTGTATGTCGACGGCTATCACGTTTTCCCGCCAAAATGACGCTGGTTCACGCTTGAGCAATACTCAGTATTGAGAAAATCTTGTACTCGTAGTCGTCCTCGTCAAAGAATCTAAGGGTGCGTTTCTTTACTAAAATCCAAATCGGGATTTTTAATCCGATCTCGGATTTTAGTGAAGAAACGCACCCTGAAGCTCTACATTTAAGTAGATATAAAAAACAATAAACGACAAGGAAAGGGGAAACTTGGTCACGTGGTACAAATTTCCGTTTGCCGTTTGCCGTAAACGTGACTCGTGGTTCCTTCTTTTTTAGGACGCGAATAAAGAAGCAGCGTGATCAGGAAAGACAGCGTGCGTTCGATGATCGTCACTGGAGCAAAAAATCCTTGGAGGAAATGGTGGAAAGAGATTGGCGGATCTTGCGAGAAGATTTTGCCATCTCTACAAAAGGCAAGAGATTCTAGGACAGGCTGTTGAAATCTTGTCGTTTTTGGTCCTGGGCTTGGTTTGTCTGTGCTTTTTTTCTTTTTGTCTGTGGATTACTCTGTGTACTGTTAAATACTAACATAGTTGCAGTCTTAATCGTCGTTTCCGTCGCAACTGAAGAAAAATAACAACTGAAGTGTTATTGCACAAGGAATGAGCTGATTATCACTAAATACTCTTAGCTGCAAGGAATTTTTTTCAGAAAATGAGAACCAATTTAAGAACCAAAATAGCGTAAATTTGTTCTTATTACCATTTATGTAAGAACTTGTCAAGGCTAACTAGGGAAAATACAGGTTCTTACTCACGGGTCATTACTGTATTTTCTCCCTCCTCATTGCAGGTGGCAAGATTCCATTTCCTCTGCGCTCGTGGAGAGAAAGCACCCTTCCAACTTCAATATTGGATATTGTAGACAAACTGCAATATGAGGTAAGCCAGCCGTATCGTTTCGGTACGAACTCAAGCAGTGAAATTGCACAGAGATGTCGATCACTTCAAGTATTTTTATTTTTTAAAGTTTGCAATTGAACAAGAAAAACATTTTGGGTGAATGTTCTTCGTTCTTTAAGTTAAGTACGTGAAACTATTTACACCTCGAAGGAACTGACTTGTATCGAAACGACCGGTAACCCTTTAGTTTAGTCACTTCCCCCCCCCCCCCCCCTCCCCCTTTAAATGCCACAACCAGAATGGCGCTTGTTTAATTTTCACACTCAAGTTAAACTGTTTCTTTACATCAATATTCATAGTTTGTAAGGTCTGGAAGACGGAGGCAATGTTATTATTCCTTGCTCACGTGGTATGAGGGTGAGACTGTCAGAGTATACATTGAATAAAAATCTCGAAGCATCATCGGCTATGCTTTTCTTAATCTAGTCGCTTATTTAACCACAGCAGGGCTACCTCAGTTGGTAGATCAGCAATGGTCTAGATTAGAAGGTTGCAAAAGAACTGAGACAGAAGGTTCTGCTCCTGGCAAACGGGTAGACCTTCGCGCGTCTTGGATGACCACTTTGAATACAACTGACTTTTAAATGAAGTCGATTTTTTTTATCTGTTTATTTACTGAGAGGTTTCATCTACTTTAAATGAAAAAAGTGATGTTATCTGTAGGGCAGAGTTTACGCTCAGAATTATATGATTTTCCCATGTGAAGAAGCTCTTTCAACTCGTACAAATGTTTCATTCGTCCAAACCGAAAGTAACACTTTAGAACAACTGGTAGATTATCTATCCTGTGTGTTCATAGGAACCAACACCAATTCAGCGCCAAGCCATTCCTATTGGACTTCAGAACAGGGACATCATAGGAGTAGCTGAAACAGGTAAACTGAAAGCCCAGTAGGGTTGACTATTGGGAAAATTTTAAATATAGAAATTGTATTGCAATAGGTCACACGGATATTGAGAATAGGCGGATAACACCTTTTTTTTTTTCAATAAAAAGGTAGTGGTAAAACAGCAGCATTTCTGATTCCTTTATTGGTGTGGATTATGGGGCTGCCAAAGATTGAACGTGACGCAGATGCTGATAAGGGACCTTACGCTGTAATCTTAGCTCCGACCAGGGAACTGGCGCAACAGGTTAGTTGGTCAATTCGCCCTCAGGCGAGTAGGCATGAGGGCCTCATGCCAACTCGCCCCAACCGTTTACTTTCGCCCAAACAGATGAGGCTCACTTGCAAGAATTCACGCTTCCGTTGCGTTGTGCCTTAAGAGCGGCGGTTATTTTTTTTAGGAAAGAAGCCGAGTTTTTGTGGTCTATCTACATTCATGGGATTAGTACATACGTACATACATACTTTCTTGTTTCCTTCCCAAAGGGGCTTTTCAGGAAAAATCATTATTGCAATCATGACGTTTAATTACAACACTTACATTATTGCTGATTACAGTGCTTAACTTGTTACTAATTACAATACTTAACTTAGCTAAGAAGCATTTACAAAATTATCTAAAAGCTGGTTCCTTAAGACAGTAGTACACCTTCTCGTCGGCAGGAGGGGCTAAATTACCGTAAACTATCAGTTAGACTAACTCACCAGGATTCGTGCCGTAGGTTAAAAGTAAGTACGTTTATTGTTACAAAGGGTTTACCGCGTTAAATCAGAGCCAACGGTGCGTCTGTTTTTCTAATCTTACCAGATTGAAGATGAAGCTGCCAAGTTTGGTCGTCCTCTTGGCGTCAGGACAGTGTCCGTGATTGGTGGGGTAAGAAATCTACGCATAAGTCTGACTATGTCGTTATCAATGGTGTCGTAGCTACCCTGGGTGCAATGTTGGAACAATGTTGGAACAATTCGCAACAATGTTGCAACGCTGTGTTGAGCTAAAATCGTCCCGTGAACATCACCTTAAATCATGTTCGCACATCGAATCCGCCTTCACGAGGTACAACGTGGTTCATCCTACATATTGTTAGAGCGGACATCTGTGGCCAGGACATGTCGTAGCTCGTGCGGTAGGAGTTCCCGTCTCGGTCGCGAGAAGAATGGAACAGGACAAAGGTTTCCAACCGTGCCTTTATTCCTTCTCCAACTTCCCTCCGAGCTTAGAATTGCTTTCCTATAATTCGTAGAGACAGTTGTGGCTCGGTTTCGAAAATGAAGTGATTCCCTGAGAAATACGTGAAACAGAATTTCATGGTTGTTGAGCCCGGAGGTAGTCGCTTATCAGAGAGTCTAAATACAGCGTTTGTGTCAAATGGGATTTTGGAATCGAAAAGAGAGATAAGCAGTCAGCCATAAAATAAATAAATAAAAAGTCAAATAACACCTACCTTTATTCATTATCTCCAGCTTTCTCGCGAGGACCAAGGATTTCAGCTAAGGCTTGGCTGCGAGGTAAGCTAATCTGTTCCCCTTTCGTTCGCTACAACTAGCCTTCGTGGCCAGAGCGAGACGATGAGAGTGAAGAAAAATTCATTCACCACTTGAGAAATGAGAAGGAGACTGGAGCCGAAATGCGTGCCGCAATTGTTTCTGGGATGGTTACTAGGGAAGCGCCGGTCAGCTATTGGCCAATTTTTTTCCATGTCCCTAGTAACAGTCCCAGAAGTCTTTGCAAAAGTTAACTCGGCCCAGATTCCCTCTCCTTTTTAAAGTGGCGAGTTGTAGAGAAGTGTTTGTTGCCTTTTATATTAACATGTATCGCTGAGTACTTACCCCGTTATTTCTTTTTTGCAGATTGTCATTGCTACACCTGGTCGTCTGATTGATGTACTCGGTAAATGTTTTCTTTATATTTCTCATTTCTGCTTCTGCAGTGTTGGCATCCCACAGTATCACGAGATGATTCGAAAACTACAATCATTGGTTTTCTAGCGTTTTTTTTTTTCGAAATAACATTGTAATGTAAAAAAATACGCCATCCTCTTCTTTTTATGTATGAGTCTACTTTTATCCGAACCGTCCTTAGCCAAGTATAGTTGTCTTGTGGCAGTAGGGTAAGTTTTTGTTTGGGTTAAACAGGGTAGGACGTTTTCCTTCATCAACGGCCTCTTTTCCTGGAATCAATGAAGATTTCAATCCAGGACCCCGGTCCTAACTCCATTAGTTCTTTCCCTACTGTTCCTCTCCTTGTATTTCAGGGTTTCTCTATTTTTCGTGCCTTCAGTTCTGGTGCCCATTTGATGGCGGTGCCGGAATTGGAAATGGTATAGAGTTAAACTAAGTTATTCAAAATTCAAGGCGAAAAAGAATCTGACTGTATCTTCTCTGAGACATGGCAAAGTTGCAATTTCGTTGTTCATAAGATTTGAAGTAATTGGTTGAAGCTTTTTGTTCTTCTTTTTTCTACAGAAAATCGATACCTTGTACTCAGTCGCTGTTCGTATATTGTTCTAGATGAGGTTAGTAGTTTTAACTTGTTTTTAATTTTTTTCTCGAAATTTTGAATCAGATAAAGAATAAGCTATTTTACTAAGGAAAATGCGATGGAAAGCCCTACTCTATACTCAATCATTCGTCTTCAGAAAATCTGAGCCATATCTGTGGTACTATTGTAGGCCGATCGTATGATTGACATGGGCTTTGAACCTGATGTTCAGAAGATCTTGGAGCATCTTCCAGTGAGCAACGTCAAACCTGATTCAGAAGATGCCGAGGATCCAGAAAAGCTGTTAGCTTATATGGGAAAGGACAAGTTTAGACAGGTTCGTATAAATAAATAAATAAATTTATTTATTGATTTCTTAATTAAACCGCGGGCTCAGTGTTTCTGTGTTTTTAGACTGGGGCGCTTGTTAGAATTAGGAGGGGCTTAAAGAATTTTCACGGTTCACATGAAGTTGCCTTTAATATAATAGTGAACTTACGCAACAGGACGGGAAAGGAAAGGAGATGGCAAACCTTGTGTGACAAGCGTGACAATTTTGTTTTAAAAAACAGACCAGAAAACATTAATGATAAGGGAAGACCACGACAACACTCCCAAGCAATAGCCCTGTCACGTTTGTCACACAACCGTTTTGCCGTCCTCTTCTTCCTGCAGTCCTGCTGCGTAAACTCACTAATAACTGTTTGTAGCCTTCGTGTTTGGTTTGTTTCAACAACGAAAATAGGAGATGTCTCGTCGAGGAGATGAAGTTGTGACTGTAGTCAGTGGACACTACTAGAATGCAGTGTAACCACCAGTTGAACTTTTGAACAATATCACTAAAGACCTGTGAACTGAGATTAGTATCATTGGCTTTTCTGTTTCACCTTTTTTTAGACTGTAATGTTTACGGCGACAATGCCTCCACAAGTAGAACGCTTGGCCAGAAACTATCTAAGGTCAGTTATCGGTTTTACTGTTTACTGAAACTGTGTTTTCTAGATAGATGTGCTTCATTGGCGATCTATCCGCATACAAAGCCGCTCACATTAATTATAAATAACTAAATAATAAATAATTCCGGTATATACCCCCGGTAGATTTCGAGCAGTCTCTCTTTATTCTTGGTCGGTCGAGCAAAACGCGCGTGACTAAAGGCGCGAGACGGGAGAGGCATGAAAAAAGAGAGACTCTCTTTTATCTTCTCGAGCTGCCGCAGTCGTTTCTAGCGTCTCGCTCGAAGCTCGCGCGCGTGCATCCCCCCCCCCCCTCCCCCCTAAATCTGAAGAAAAAGAGAGACTCTCTTTTATCTTCTCGGGCTGCCGCAGTCGTTTCTAGCGTCTCGCTCGAAGCTCGCGCGCGTGCATCCCCCCCCCCCCCCCCCTCCCCCCTAAATCTGAAGAAAAAGAGAGACTCTCTTTTATCTTCTCGGGCTGCCGCAGTCGTTTCTAGCGTCTCGCTCGAAGCTCGCGCGCGTGCATTTTCCTCCATAAATCTGAAGACAAAGAGAGACTGCTCGCATTCTAACCCCCCAGCAATGTTTACCGCGCAAGGCTGGTGAGACCGAGCAAACGACTGAAAGAAAGTAGGTCAAAAAGACCATTTCCGTACTCGAAAATCCCTCACTTTAAAAAAGCGAGGCCGTGTGCATGACCCCATTTGTGAAAATGAATTTAATTTGCTTGAGAATTAAAAAATCGTTTTCATATCAGAGACTTTCACACTTAGCTTCGTTTTAAAACAGAGGCTTGGGACAACTTGGAATTTGCCCATACACGTAACGTAACGTAACAAGACTAACTGCATAGAGGCAAATCAGTTGGATATTTACAACCTTGGTTGAGGATTTGAACAAATCCAGCAGGCGATTAGGGCGGGTATTGAACCCATGGTCTTCGGATAGCAAGTCCAACGCCTTAACCGCTCTGCCACGCTGCCGCCTACCCTTGAATCCCCAATATCAGCACCCATATTCCAGTTCTCATCATATTTATCATCACCTGTACGTTTAAGCAGTGATACGTTATGGAGCAATTAGATGCTGATCTACATCATAAAACGAGGAGCATTGACGAATAATTCTTTGCTAAAAGGCAATCTTAAGTGACTGGGAACCTAACATTGTGATGGTTTATTTTTCTTTCAGGCGCCCAGCTGTGGTTTACATCGGTTCTATAGGTAACAAGTCTGTTTTAACCCTCCTTGAACGGGATATACAGTGTAACGGGGATCTTTCTGTTCCTTTTTTTTCCCTTTGCTGGATTATGACGGTCACACATCGCTCATTGACGCTGCATATCCAACCAATTTTACACCATACTGAATTATGCCAGGGATGATTTCCTGAAAACTAGCTTACCACGTTATGAGCTAAACTGCAGTTGTCAGGTTCATCTTGCGAGCCTGGTTCCTCAAAAGATATCAGTTTAGTTTAACCCAGGGTAAAACCTAATTTTAAGCAAAGTTTTCTTGTTGGAGGTTTTGAAATATTGTCCAGGTTATTAAAGCGGGCAGCTCTACTGTTTGTATTTCTGTATTAAAGTAATTCAATTTTCTCTCATCACTTCACAGGCAGACCAGTCGAGAGAGTGGAACAGAAAGTTTATTTGGTTAAAGAACAAGCAAAGAGGTACGCCTGCGTGTATCATCTCTTATATATTTATTAAACTGTAGCAATGTAAAAAAAATATATTTTCGCGAGATTAATTGCGGTGTACTGTAGTTTTTTACTTCGAGGTCACATTATATCTAACTGTTTCCCGCCAAAATCTCTTAGCAGGCAACATTGCAAAATATATGACGCCAGAGGGTAACAGTGCACTGTTACCTGCGAACGTTGAGGTTTAATGAATTTCAAGCTATATAGCAAATCACTTCGGGAAACAGTTAATTTTGTTTCCGTTGAATCTCAATGTCGTCCTCGGCTTATTAGGAAATAATATTAGCTGCTTCGCTTGGAACCAGTCATTTTAAAAGTGTTTATTGTTGTTTCCTTGACAGGAAGAAGTTGTTAGAGATACTAACCGCTGGCATTGATCCTCCGATCATGATATTTGTCAATCAAAAGAAGGTGAGAGTTGCGTGTCACCGCAGCTGATAGTTGAGATGACGTGCAAAAACAACCCACGGAAATTGAGCGGAGAGCGAGGGCGGAGCTCTCATGCACTGACTCCCTCCTTGTTTTCGTTTAGTCCGCGTGGAAGGCGTTTGAAGGGGATAAGGTGGACGAGATGGCTACGCGAGGAAGGAGGGAAGCCATCGCGCGAATTTCATGTACTCGCGTGCCTTACTTCCCCTTTTCCCGTCTTCAATGCTGGCTAGTCTTCGTTCGCCCCTTTAGTTTCGTCCGTTGTTTCTACCTGAGATCTTGCGACAGGCTGTCAGGGACCTTTAGGCTATAATCACACTATACCGGACAGAGTTTGCCCCAGCACAAAAACCGTACCGGACAGGACTTCTGTTCGCACATAAGAACGGTGATTTCGGAGCGGTTTCTGTAACAAGCGAAGCTGTGTCACGCCGATCTCTTAAGTGGAAAGTCACATATCGGATAAGTTTTCGTACTACACCGGATACCTTCTCGCTTCGGCACGAAAAGCTGTCCGTTATAGTATGAATACAGCCTCAGATTCGATTACGAGTAGGAGATTGAGTAGGAGCTTTCAAACCAAGTTCATGAGCTCAAGATAAACACTTTTCACAACAATCTTTTAAGTCTTCTCTACGTTTTGTTAGCAGCAGGAAAGAGAGAGAGCCCTGCCAACATAAATGGCTTGAAATTCTAATGTCGCACTCATAGTCGCTGATCACGCACTCCGAGTCAAATCTAAAGGTTGCTTACCGTTGCTTATGAGACGACATATCTGTAATAATGTTTTGCTGATTAACTCTTTTTCCGTCTGTCTTAGGGAGCGGACGTGCTCGCCAAGTCCCTGGAAAAAATGGGCGTAAGTTATCGTTTGTGGCGTTGGGCGTGGGTGATTTTATATCTTTTCTCTTCGATGTAGGCTATGGTTTTGTTGTAATTTGTTTTACCAAACGAACTTTAACCTGCGAGCAAGCTCTCCATTGGGGTTGGGTCGCGAGAAGTCACGCGAGAGCAGCACGCTCCTGCGTTCTCTCGCCATACATGGAGAGTTTGCTAGCGAGCTAAACGAACTTGAGTGAAGCAGTGGCTGCTTGAACGCCATTGCGGATCACTAAAGTTGTTTTTATATAAGGGTGTTTTGTGCCAGTTAAAACGAGCAAATTCTGTTTTGGTCGTCAGTTTTGGCTGACAGCGTATAAGGCGGATCGTGAACACTCGGGGCAAACGTTTTTCACTGTCATTCTTAAAGTGCCTGGTTTGCCCTCTATTTGATTTCATCCACGATCGTTTTTATCCTTTTGTTTCTTCAGTTACATACCTCCCGTTTTTTAATTTTCGTTCCCGACAGCGGGCACATACATAACTTCCTGAATTTTTTCTTACAGTTCCGTGCTACAACACTCCACGGTGGACGAAACCAAGAACAAAGGTGAGGTTTAGATGTAACCTCTTCTTGTTATTTCGTCGTCATGGTTGTTAAATGTCTGTTTTGTAAATCTAGAGAGGCCCCGAGAGTATAGGAAACTAAGAAAACAAGGGCCTGAACAAGGGTATTGGACGGATGGAAGGATGTTTCAGTGAAATTCCCGACTGTTTTGTACACCAGTGTTGCCGTTTTTTACCTGAAGTTATGATCGTCGCAGTGGTAGTTGTAATTTAAGCAATTACAAATATGTATAAACCCGAAAAAAAAAATTCGGGACTTCATCGAACCCATGGCCTCTGCGTTAGCGCTGCAGTGCTCTACCATTTGAGCTATGAAGACCCATATATTTGGAGAAGGCCAATTTGTTGAGTTCACCTTCACCGGTGAAAAGAATGAAACATGAAAGACGATGTGAATAAATTTTATGGAGATATGATCGTCGAAGTGGTAGTTGCAATTTAGGCAATAACAAATAAACCCGAAAAAAAAAACGTTTTTAGGTTAAACAGCTCTGTCAACGATAATCTTCGATCGGGCCCTTCCTTTTTTAGCAAGCACGACGAGCCCGCTGTCGTTTGCTTGATTAAACCTTGCAAACATTTTTGCCATGCATCTCTACACTCAGTTTCATTAGTTCGTCAACTGAGTCGAACATACGCGGTTACGTAACATCTGCATCTTAATTCTGAACCTGTCATAAAGATTCATTTTGTTGGTTTTCTTTCAGAGAGTTTGCATTGTCGAGTCTTAAAGCTGGTGCTAAGGACATCCTTGTGGCCACTGATGTAGCCGGTCGTGGTATTGACATCAACTAAGTTGCATGATAAACAGTTTGATTTCTTTGTTCTCTTGTTTTTGTTGTCTCCAGGCCTGAAGATGATTTTCTTAAACTCATTTTCAAACCCAACCTGGAGACCGGTTAATCGGAGAGAACCCTGGGAACGTGGTTGATTGTCAAAGTAATGAAGTTTTTTTTTTTTTTAAACTAAATGTGTGTCTTATAGCGCAAGTAAAATCTCTCAAAGTTGATTTTTTCATTTCATTTCTCTTCCAGGGATGTTTCACTTGTCCTTAACTATGACATGGCCAAGTCAATCGAAGGTAAGTGATGAGTTTAACGTTGAAACCTTAAGCTTAAAGTAAAAGTAATTCATCGAGACGAACGGTGTTGATAATCGTATCTTACGATATACAAACTTTATTAAGTACGGAGTTAACCAGTATGTAATGCGTTTAATTTTGTCTCATTTCTTCATCCATGGATTGTACACTTTTGGTTTTATTTATTATATTATTGTAATTCTTTGACAATTTTAAACGGTTATTTTGATGTTTCAGTCAAATTATGTCTATTCTGTGAGTGCTGGAATAGACCTTATTCACGATACGCGCCATCTCACGAGCGAAAGGATTTATGGGATAAAGGAAATATCGTGTGGTTTCTAAGGAGCCAAAAAACTTATTAAAAGCTGTCAATAAAAGAAATCGCAGCCGAGTTCGTTTATTCCCTCAGATGAGAAACCACGTAACATCCCATCCCATCAACCTTGCGCGCTTCTAAAGGTGGCGGGTATTATGAAGAAGGTCTATTGCCTAAATTTACGGAAGCCACCACATGGCCAGTGCCCTATGGCTGCTAACATGTCATTGTTTTCGTTTTTTATCAGGCTACACTCATCGTATTGGTAGAACCGGTCGAGCAGGAAAAACCGGTGTTGCCATCACGTTTTTGACCCAGGAGGACTCAGCAGTGTTTTATGACCTCAAGCAGACATTATTAGCGAGTCCCGTAAGTACAATGCTTTCAATTTTACAGAGCGTCAAAAAACCCATTTTTCCACTCACTGAAAGTTGATTCGACTATAACTAACTGATTTATGTTCTTGCAAATCTTGTATATTGTTTATGAATTTTATTGTTCATATCTGAGACTGAATTGGGTTAAAATGTTTATTCTTGTTTGCCCAAAATTTAACATTTAATTTAAAATATTTGGTTAAAAGGGTTATAGTGTCTTAGGCGAAAATTGAGTGTTACAGGGCCAATGTAGTGCTCTAAATCTTTAACCAGGCGCTCGTTACGTATCAGACTAATTTTCGTATTTACTATTAATTTATGTATAAGCGAATGGATTCTTAGTCGTGCTATGGCGAATAACAAGCAAAAAACACTAACATGAACAGTTGTCAGCGGTTATGACATGGGGGAGGGGTACATTGTCTTTAGTAAATGGCTTATTTCTGTGTCGTTTATAGGTGAGCCACTGTCCTCCGGAGCTTGATAAACATCCTGATGCACATCACAAACCCGGCACAGTGCTTACAAAGAAGAGAAAGGAAGAAACCATTTTTGTATAAATAAATAAATAACTCCAGTATTTGCAAGGCCGGAAGCCGCTTTTTATGGCTGTGAAAATAGTAAAACAATCAAGGGTATAAAGCTATGAAGTAAATAAACAAAATTTTGAAATATTTATCAGTAATATCTTTTAAAACCTTTTCAGAGCATGAATGAGCAATTTATGCATTATTCTTTATTCTTTGAGATGCTAGCATCGGAGCCTCCAACGTATGACTGAAACAAAGAGTTTGGCTGGGCGGAATTTTAGACGTCTCAACAGTTTTAAGGTTTTATAGAACTTGCTCCTGTTGATTTTCAAGCAATCTTTTTCTAGCCTGTTCCAGGCTCTTACGTTGATGTTACACGGAACGATTCGTGGCGACGATTTTTAGCGCAGCATTACAACATTGTTGCGACGTTGTTTCGAATAGTTGCAACATTGCAACGCAGTGTCGCGCTAAAAGTCGTCGTTGCGAATCGTCTCGCGTAGCATCACCTTTAGATAGTAGTAGCCTGAGTACGTAGCAGGCGCTTGCAAGTAATGGGCGGAAGAAAGAACGGGGCGCGCGAGAGAGACACGCGAGGGGAGAGGGTGTCTCCCTTGCGCGCCCCGTTCTTTCCTGCGCCCATTACTTCCAAGCGCCTGACTGCTACGCAGGCTAAGGTAGTAGGGATGACGTAATCTCGCACCCAGTTGTCCCGCGTAAGTGAAAAACACGCGAAAATATGAGCGCGTGATCTGGGAAATTGGGCGGTGGCGGGAAAAAGGAAGCCCTTCCTCTCCCCAGTTTTCTCTCGTTTTTTAATTATTATTATTTTCTATTTTTTATTGTCATTTTTTATTTTTATGTTCGCGCTTTCTCAATTTCGCGGAACCGACTATCTCGGAGCCAGGAACAGGCTTTCTTATTCTTTCTCTGTGGCCCCAGGGTGATGATAGTAAATTTAGTACTTGTACTAAAAATGTTTGACCTCTCAAACAGACTTTGATAAAATAACAAACACTCTTTCAGTGCACCAAAACTGCAATAGTATTTTGACTTACGTGGAAACACTGGTTAAAAATGGACTTCCGTTATTTTGTGGACATAGCGACAAGACTAAAATTATATACACCATAAGAAAAGAGAACTTTTT
Source organism: Porites cylindrica (assembly GCA_964035525.1). Classification (NCBI taxonomy): domain Eukaryota; kingdom Metazoa; phylum Cnidaria; class Anthozoa; order Scleractinia; family Poritidae; genus Porites; species Porites cylindrica. Next base: position 51,161,674 of record OZ037777.1, on the reverse strand, counting down.
CATACTCTGAAATTAAAATGAACATACACTGAGAAAAGAATGCATCTTGAAATCTAGCAGTTGGCAGAACTTGCCATGGGTGAGAATACTCATTAATAACAATTTTTAGGGCTTTTTTTGTCCTTATCTGTCGATAGAAGAAGGCAAAATTTTGAGCAATATGCAACAACTTCGGTCAAAAACACTTGCTTCAACGTTTCTAATGCCCTCGATATTGCGAGTACAATAGCACAATAGTAAAAAAACATTCGCAATGTAAATTGTCGCCGAAAACTGGAGTAGCTTTCATATATAGAATTAGTCCTTTATATCTATTTTGCTGAGATGACGTACGCACAATCTTCAGTTTCAAATGTCGCTTTAAATCCAGACACAGAATCAAACGTTTTGTTGAAAGAGATATGCTTCATAGCAGGAGCCCATCAAATTTGATGGGCTCTTGTCCATAGCTAATACCAATACAGTTTTCCTGAACGTAGCGGTTTTGCGATTGCTTTTTAAAATTCTTTTTCGTCTTAGTGAAAAGAACTCGCACCACAATCGCCAGAACCTTGTCACAACATTGCTTCTTAAAATTTAACGCTAACAACAGCACGTGCAGGGCATTTTATGTCGAAGCTGGCGACGCGTCATGAGTTTTTAAATCAGCTTTAAATCTTATGACTTATGACAACATATTGCATATCATACAGCAATGATTGTGGTGTTTATTAATAGAAAGTACGTGCCGATCGTTTTCAAAGTCTGGCGGGTGGAGCGAACAATGGCTCTGAAGTGGTGGCTTTTGTGGTCTGTGATTCAATGTTCGGTAGAGTTGAAGGGTACATTGTAGCGTCGCTCTTTTTAGCCACACCTCGCTGATTCCCAGCAGTGCACTCGCACCTGGAAACTAAGGAAACAAGATCAAGTCAGAATCAATCAGCAAGAAGGAAACTCGTAACCGACTACCTCTAGCTGCTAATAGTGGTGTGCAATTTTATTGGAAGGTGATACCCACATGCAAGCAATCCGAAACTGAGTGATTTGTGAGACAAAGATTTTCACAAAAGTTCTCCAGTACTCGCGGAGCGATTTGTGGCTGCGACGTGTCGCCACAACATCGTTTGCTACAAGTTGTCGCCTAGTGTGTACCGACTCCTTAACGCATCGGAGTTGCATCCTGGAGAAAGTAGGCAAAACTCATTCGAATACGCCAAGGAACATTCAATTTGCTGCGCAATTTATACGTAAGACTCGTTCGATAACATCTTTTTACAAAATAACAAAAACACGCGTCCACCTCACGCTTCATGCTCCTCCGCATGAAACAACATGCCCTGCATCCCACCACCCCCCAAAAACCGGTTTGTACCAGTTTGTCTAACCACCCTACTGGGAGGTCGCCATTTTCATTAGTTCTCCTCCTTGCATTCATGGGATGCCACCATTTTGAATGATTTTGTTCAAGCATCCTCGAAATACTACTCAGCAGTATCCACCAGACGGCCCTTCCAAAAAATGCTGCCTTTGAATTCTAACTGATATTTGCCTGAACAAACAAAGCTATTCTGCTTTAACTATCTTTAAATAGAAACAGAAGCTCATGCATTGTTTTGCTTACCTTTTTCTTCCAACTCCATGACTATGGCAGTCAGCATTTTCATCTGATCTTTAAGAGCGGTTAAATCTTCAGGCTGAAAATACAAAAAGACCTTTTTGTTACCACGCGTCATGTCTACCAAAAAGATACTTTTTGTAGGCTCTCTGTGAGTAGCAAATTGAAATGATGTTAAATGTCGCTATTTCCGAAAGAAAAAGTGCAATGCAGAACAATTACAATAATCTTTTCAAAAGGCTTCAAAGCGAAAAAGCGGAGTTTTCGGCATGCAATACTTCCGCCATATTAGCCTAAGCTTTTTTAAATTTTACTAACAACGCTGCGCCAGAAAAAATCATTTAGTCGATTCACAGCAAGATTTGTAATAGCAGGCGTTAGGGAGTAAATGGGCTAGATTTGTAAATGGGAGAGGCTCATTTTTTACCTGGGCAGGAAAGCATTTTAGCTTTCCAAAATCTTGAATTCAGGATTTTGGAGGATTAACTCTAACTCCACGAATTAACTTTACGGAATTAACTCTGAGAATAGCCGTCCCCGATCGTTTTGCTGGATGACCAAGTACATTTACGCATAGGCCTTTCAGTAATTTAAAACTAAGATCGTCTTTTTAAAACTCACCGAGGCTCCGATAGCTGGGCCGCCAGGTTCTCCCGCTGGACCCGGAAGTCCAGGGGGTCTTCGTGGTCCTTGTATCGATTCTCCAAGTTCCCCCTTTAAACCCGGGGGTCCAATGGGTCCTGTAGATCCAGGTAGTCCCGGGTCTCCGGTCACCACTGTCGTGGTACCCGGCTCGCCGGGATCTCCTTTCTCGCCTTTCTGGACTCTTAAACGACGTGATTGCCCTGAAAGTAACAAAAACAAAAACAATCAATTTATATTCGCTTTTCTACGCTTAAGTGCAGACTAGGAATGCCAATGCGTTTTTAAGTTCCATTGATATCCTACCCACCTTGGACTCCGTTTAAACCTGGAGGCCCTGGATCTCCGGTTTCCCCTCGTCTCCCGGGGGGCCCGGGGGGTCCGGGTGGCCCGCGAGGTCCTGGTGGACCTCTTGAGATTTCGCTGTCCTGAACTATCGCCTCGGCAGGAGCTTTTTGACTTTTCTTTTAAAAATAAACAGAAAATGGGCTTCTTTAACCTTCGACCATGAAAAGAGTCTGTAAGTTATGTAAGTTACAAGGCGTCCATTGCATGCATGCTAGAGGTAGGTTTGGTCTAAAATTTGAAACGGCGAAACAAACACCACAAATCAAAGAGTTCGGTTACTGGTTATCTACAAATCTGAATCAACCAATAAATAAACAAAAGAAAATCAAAGCAAAAGGCAGTTTCTAACGGAACATCCCAAAAAATGAAACTACATTTTTATTTTCAGCTGAGCTCAAAGACATAGTGACAGTCTTTTTTAAAAAGAGAAGAGCCACTTCAGTTGGTCGGCATCTTGGTACATGCTGAGCTTCAGTCTAAACGCGGGTTACCTGCCAGTCACCTGGCTCGTCTGTTAACCGGCGAGCAAGCTCTCCGAGAAGTCACGCGCGAGCGACATACGTAATGACGCGCGACAGCGACGCCCGGGCACTTTATCATTTTGTTAGTTTTACTCATGTTTTCCCTTGAAATTCCATCTTCGTACATTACTAACCTGTTCCAAGGCTTTTAACCTGGCTTCCAGCAGAAGAAACTTGGTGCAATTAAAACAGGCTGTTGAAACAGAAGCACTCCAGTTGATGGCTTGATGTAAATGAAAGTGAAAATCTTAGTTGCAACCGACTTTGATAGAATATCACCCACCTTGACTGCAATCTTTTCCTGTGAAGCCGGGACAACAGTCTTTGACCGACGTAATCACTGTTCTCACCTCTATTTTATACTGCGGACGATAGGTTACCCTGAAAATACAGTCGAACCTCGTATAAGTGACGCTATAAATGCGACGCGGTAGCTCAAGAGAGGTGGTCGCTTACGACAGTTACGAGAATAGATCCACGGGGCTCTTTTCCAAATACAGCCGGTGTAGCTGGTGGGATTATTATGCGCGGGGGATTTTCTTGGCGGCGGAGGATTTTCGGTGACTTGCTCCCAAACTTCAGGCGGCTCAGCCGGCAAAAAGAAAAACAAAACAGTACTCCCCCGCTATTCCCGCATGTTACGCAGGCTATTCCGAGTAGAGGAGTGGTATCAACATATTAAATTTGGCAAGAGAATTTATTACATGCAATTTACGAAATACACAGTTCCTTGTTGTCAGTAGCAGTTTTTTCTATATGTATACTATGAGTATCGTAGTGCATACAGCAAAATCTAAGATTTCAGACCATGCTTCAACTGAGGTTTAAAACGATGGAAACTTATAAAACTGATGCTCGGTTACGAGAGGTGATCGTTAACGGTAGGTTTCAGCTGTAGCCGAGCTTTGTAGTGCTCTGGGAAACTGGTCGTACATGGAGTTTCAAAGATGGACTCAAAACCACTACTATTGACAACAAAAACAAACGCAAATAATGCAATAGAGGCATCAAAAGCTGCAGGAAGACAAAAAATTACAAGCGCGGGAAAACTTGCTAATTTTAGCGTGAGAATCTGTGCAAACTGTGTTGTCAAGGGCGAGAAATAATGCAACCAGTGTCACGGGCCATAACAGGCAATCAAGTGCTAACCAAATGTCTTCTACTTGTCTTCTTCGGGGAAGCCTGTTCGAGGGGTTCAGATTTCGGGAACGGCGTGAAGAGATGTGAGCAGGGAACAGCGACCCGCTCTTTGACTTTGTGCCCCACCCCACTATCTGAACGGTACAGGTTGTTTTCTGTGCAGTCACTTGGCCCTAGTCACGCAACGCTTCCCGTCCACACGCGGTACGTGACTTCGGACCGAGTAGCTGGAGGCGGGAAAAGTCAAGGCCCGTAAAATGTAACCAAGTGTCAAACCAGTGTCACACGTCATGGATCGTGCAACCAAGTCTTAGGCGCCGGAAACAATGGGGAACACAAAGAAATAACCATTCACTTCTTTTTCAAAAAAAGTAAGCATGTAGAACTTGAATTCAAATAATGAATCATTTGCGCGCACGTCTTTTACGTTTGTTCATGGTCTAACTCAGTAATAATAATTACACACCTGTGACCAGTGCAAACTTTTTGCTGAGATTGTGTTCCACAATAGTACTTGAACTGGTGAGTCACTCTTTTCATGTGCGCTACATTACAAGTCACTTGCTTGGGTTTCTGGTAAATACAGTACTGTCCGCTAGAGGCCGAGGTGCCCTGGGATGGTGCCTGGGTACTAGGCTCTTGGCTTTGTATTTGAGGACTTGGTGCCTTGACACCGGTACGTCTGTACAGCGGTAGCTTGTTCGAAGGATCGAGTACCAGCCTTTTTGATTGGAAACCGTGTTGGCTGCAACCGATTTCAGAAATGGCTATTATATCACTTTATCACTTTTACTTCATTCAACAACATTAAAAATTGTTTTTAGGGGAGTCGCATTCCCCTTCTCCTTTCTGATAGGGAGGAGGCGGGGAAATTCGAATACCCTAAAAACGAGGCGGTTGCACTCTCTCCTCCGCAGAGACTCCGCCTGGGTTTTAGTGAGCGCGTTGTGGACGACAGGAAGAGGAGTTCCCCTTCCCGTCGTCCCCTGCGCGCTTTTTTTCCGTCTACGACACAAAGAACCTCTGAAGAGGGTGAGAGATTGTGCGAGAGTCGTTTGTAACAAAGGTAAGGAACAATCATAATGATTTATTTTTTCTTGCGTAAAATGCTATTATAAGCGCTCAAAACAAAGAGGTTGTACTAAAGTCTAACTTTAAGGCCAAAAGTTATATTCTCTACTCCCAAAAAGCGCTTAGAATAAGGGGAGACAGAAATTAAAAGGGATATTAATTCTAAGTGACTCAGTCATATATATGTATAAGACCTACATGAAAATCTATTCTGTGTAAAAAGTAGTGGTAGATATCAATAGTGACAGAAAAAAGATATCTTTTCTTTCCTGAAATCAGTGGTCTTATCTATATTATCCTGTGTAGCTGTCCGCAATCGATACTTTCAGGGAGGTCATAATATCATAATTTATCTATCTTCAAGAGATAACAACAAGTAATTACCCTCCTTTTAGTTTCGTGGCTATGACAGATTACATCGGTGGTTAACAAGAGTCTGACAGTGCAAATAGCCGTGTGACTTTTCGATTTTCTTTTAAAAAGTTAGCGGGGACGACCAGTTGGGGTTGGTTCATGTAAAACGCTCCAGAGTTGCGGTCTTTGTACTGTTCGCGTAATTCTTAGTTTCTACGAGCAGTAAGCATTTCTACGGAAAAACAGCTAACTTATTCCACAAGAGTCTTGTGTTGGCCAATTCGTAGCGCTCCGATAGGGCTCTAAAATTTCACTTTTTCCGTTTTATGATCGAGTGCAGTTTTGAGTTGAGTGAGGAAGAGCTCAGTGTGACAACTTTGATGGAGGAGGGTCTTCAATAGGGTCCAATAGGTTTTTTGGGATCCGGGACTTGCCTCATTTGAAGGCAGGGATTGAGGATTAAACCGGGGAACACTGGGGAGCAGGGAACGGAAAAAAAATTGAGTCGAGACAGGATTGTAAAACCCCATCGGGACCATGCGCGGATTTAGAGGATGGCCGAGAGGGCGTCTCCACCACCCCCTTTTTTTTCTGTTGATTTTTGTATTATTTTTACAATTACGGCAGCAAAATAAAAGGAATCCATATAGCTGGCAAGTTTCCCGGCCACCTCTATCTGAATTTTCTGGATCCAACCCTGCGGAATCTCATAAAGATGACGTTTTCGCGCCAAATACAAACTTTTCCAGAACAAAGACTCTTGAACATTTGTCTGATTTTAGAGCCAAAACAAAACAAAATTTCCGGCAAAAACAATAATAGTCACAAAAAGTCAAATTCCTAGTGTCATCTCCCTTTAGCGATTGTTTATGAATTATCCCGGTTTTTTTTTTTTCTTTTCGTCCGGAAATCTGACTCAGCTGGCTCATATCAGTATTCCATACAGTTCTGTTCAATTACGCCACATGGCGTGATTACAGCAGTGATAGGTTGAATTATTCTTTTCGTATTTCCCCGAGTCAAAAGGACATCGAGTATTAAACAATTTATTTTTCTCCTCTTTCGTCACGAAATAATGAAACTTTACTGTCGCATGTCAAAGGTTGGAAGTTAGGTACGCTAAAAAAGACAAACCAGAATCTGTAATGTTTTCAGAAACTGAAACTCTGATGATTTATGGCGCCGGGTTTATTCTGTCATAACCAGCGATAATCACACACTTTTGTACTCATCAGTTCCATTCATGAAAAAGCATAAGTCAGTTTTTTCAAGGCCCCGCATGTCTTGTAATGCTACCTTAGAGGTGACAGAATGTTGCAGGACATATGACAGGCCTTGTGCATATGATGCTGACCACACTACGTTTGATATTGCGTGAATTCAAGATTTGCGTGAACTGTAGTTGCCTCGCACCTTCTTTGTTTTTATGGAAGATAGACTCTGGCAGGCGTTATTAAAAACACTTTATTTTGGTGCGAATTTTCGCGCCTTGGTGTCAATATGAAAGTAATTATCTCCTGAAACGTTTCAGTCACCACAAGAAAGTTTGATCTTTATTTTGGGAAAGGAAACTCGCGAGTTAACTTATACAAAACAGCAAGACGTAACAATTTTAATCCTTTTTTCAATGCGTCTGAGTTTACGATGAGCTGAAAAACATGCATTACTGAGTTGACTATTAAGCCAGTTAAAATTTACATCTCAGAACTTTCAAGCGGACGCTTACTAAGTTTAGGAAGAACGGTCATTTTTATATCACACCAAGAATAATCCGCACTCTGTAATAAGCTTACCTTTGGGCGTACGGATTGTTGTAGCTGTAGAGGGGAAGATGTCTGCTTGAGTGTGACCTTGAAACTCCACGAAAACCAGCAACAGAAGCTAAAACTGCCGTGATAAAAATTGTGCTCTCCGCAATTTTCATGCTGTAAACTTTCCCGCGTCAAGTCAGAAGTCAGAAAAATTCTAGACTACAATATTCCAGAAAGTAAGATCTGCTACGATTTCACAACCATCCACTTAGACTTCGGGAAATTTGCTATTACCGTATGTCAAGTTGCTGACACGCCGCTGAGTGCCGTTTTCTGTCCAAGAGCCTGAGACGTTATTCTCGATTGATAACAGTCGAAAGTGATGACAAAATAATTAGAACACAGTCTTGATCAGCTAGATAACAAAAGGGCGGCAAGCGACCATAGCTGAAGCGAGCGATTTGATATCCGAAGTAATGAACTGGGATTTCCGGTCTTAGGTGAGAACTAATAAACTCAGGCTTGGAAGGTGTCCAGTTCAAGTATGCACGGAAATTATACTAGACATTTTGATTATCTAGGATGATGAATTGTCTTTATATTTTCCGGTTTATATATATCGGCATATTTTCAACCTCATCGCTGTAGGGGGAGAAGCAGCCTGCCAGGAGGTTCGACGCGCGAGCCGGTGTGCGAAGCATGCGAGAGTGAGTACGGCGAGCCTAATCGGTAACTACCAGCTGTCCACAAACAACTCCCCTAACCCCCATCCCCTAGTGTTTTGCATGGACACGTCAGACCAGTTCCTGCATTCTTCATTGATCATGACCCATTTTTTACCTGAATATATAACATATCCAATTCTTTCGGCTAAAGCAAACGACGAGGAGCATTCCCTTTTATATACAATTCAGAGAGAGCCCCCTCCAGATTGACATTTAACAGTAACTTGACCTGTAACTCTGTATTTAGCTATGGGGTGTAGTCGCTCTAGTCAAGTCAAGTACCTGAAAGATTATGCTATTCCGCTATGACTAGAGTGCCGACATCCGTTTATTGTTAATTCTTGTTAGCAAGTAAAGTATATAAACGAGCTTCTTGTTGCCAAACTGACATTATAATGTACACCATCGCGTTGAATAATACAAATACTGAATGGATATGGACGTGACACAAGAAGTGCAAAAGAAGGGTTCTGACTATCTCTCGCGCATTGAAATAATCAGTTTTGTAAGATACAATACCAAGGCATTCTAAAACTGTTTGATAACAATTAAAATTGTTATCAGCTAAACCAAACAGCTTTTCACCTCATTGACTTTCTGCAAATCGTAACAACGTGTTTGAAGACCCCTTTTGAAAATGATACAAAGAAAACATTTGATATGTTATTAGTTTTTCTTTTAAGCTCTGAACAATGCAACATTTTTTTTAACCGTCACATCTTTTCATTGTGTCTCAGATGGCCTCATCTGTTAGACATATTTTTTTCCAATTACTTCTCCAATGACAATCTTTCGGAGTGAAAAATATATATCCAAATCTACGGTAATTTCTTTCAACTCTCCTATCGCGAACATTCAACTCATCGTGGAATAAGAAGGTTAACTGTATCATACGTAGACTGGCAGGAAAGTACATGAAACTAACTCTTTCACAAAAGAAAACGGCGTAAGTCGAGATGAACTCATCTTTTTCCTGACAGATTAACGTCAAGAATTTTTAATTCTCTTTCACGGACAGGCATTTCAATTCTCATAAAACATACGTAGCCAAATATTCCAGAGACGTCTTTTTTTTCTTATCTTTCTAATCCAAAACTGGGCGGATCGGAGTTATTTGAAGAGATAAAATGTTCATGATATTTCTAAATAGACCAGCCCATACCTACCCGTCACCTGTTTGTCAATATGCATTTCTAAATTTTTAATTTAATTAGAAAAAAAAAGAAGGATCATTCTCAGTCAAAGTTATAATCAAGAAAAAGAAGATCAACTTGAAATATATAGTCCCTACTAGTTTTATTTTCGAGATGTATCCAAGTCACGGCGCCAGGGAAAAAGTGTAAACCATGCTACAAAATGGTAGACATTTCAAGAGGGTCTCAATGGGGTTAACCGATAGGCGTAAAACGGCCAAACATTTAGTCGATAGTTGTAAAAATTGAAAAATTTTAACCGTTAGCCGTAAACAGAGTAAAAAAGAGTTAACCGTAAAAGAAACTGTTCCCTAGATTTGCTACTTTTAAGGGAGGTACTAAACTCATTTATGGTTGCGTTTTTTTATTTTCCTGCTAGTGTGACTCCGTACGCACGCTAGGCGAAGCGCCTTTTAGATGTTGACTGAAGACCTAGGCTCCATTTCCCCCACTCTCTCGGCCAACTAACTTTTTCCATAGCGAAAGTGTGGCTTCTTGCTAGGGATTAATATTTGTGATTTGCAGGAGGTCGTGCCTTCGTGAGACAACACGCCAAGATGTCACTGTTTGTAAAACACGTTGCCGATAAACAGCATTTCCCTGTTTTTCTCTGACGCTACAGTAGACATTACCAGGCCTAGTCCTGTACGGCGTCTTCCCACGCAATCTCGGTCAAGGCATTTCGGTGGCGAACTCGCTCGGACCACGTGACCCGAAACGCATTAGCCGCGCGGAATAATGAGGCCTACGGACAAGGCGACGGCAGACAGTCGTTCTGTACAGTCCTTCGCTATCATTAAAAGCACTGGACATGGGAATTTTGTTATTGTCCGTTTTCACGCTAGAGCTAGAAATGGATTATCCGTCTGAGACTAGTCCGTGTACAGTCACGCCCTCCCCACAGACGCCCCTTCTCACCTGCCCTTCTCCAATTTTTTCTGAGGGGAGGAGGTGGCTGTACACAGGCTATCTGGAACGGATAATCCCGTCTTCAAACTGTCCGTCGAAATTGACGGATAAAGTCAGACGGATTGTTCATTCAAGATGAAAACTATTCCATTTTCAAATTAAGAAGTATTACCTATCTGACGCGAATCATCAAACGGATAACCCCGTCTCACACGAATAATCCGTCTCTAGTGTGAAAACGGCCATTTCTGTTATAATGAATGTCGCGCCCCGGCCTTGAGTTGGGCGTTTGCGTGTCCGCTTTTGCTTTTTCACAAAGATTATTTTTAAATTGACTATTGATATTTCTATGTGTAAAATAATATTAGAAGTGAAATACTTTATAAAAAGTGTTATCTATCAAATGTTAAAATTTTTCAAATTTTTCCCCGAGATGATCCGAAGACCTTTATTTTGATTTAAAGATACAAAAAATACAGGTTAATTAATATTTAACTTTTGAAACAAAAGTAGTTAATTTTTAACTTTTTTGTTAACCGTAACTGAAAATAATTAACCGATAGCCGTAAAAGAGCCCAAATTTTAGCCGATAACCGTAAAAGCCACCACCCCATTGAGACCCTCTTTCAAACTAGAAAAGGTGAAATCAGCACCGGAAGGACCATTGTCTGCTCTTGGCATACTCCAGTAAACTGATCAAAAGCAAGATCCATAATTTGACAACGCGCAAAGCCAGTGGAGGGTTTGTCAAAATATCATCGGTGGTTTTAAGACTGTTTTGACAAAGATTTGCTATTTGTTACGTCTTCTATTTAAATTTTATTTTAATGGACAAAAAGCATGTCCACTGGCGCGCCTAAAGCTGCAGAGCTTCTTTAGGTGGGACCAGACTCGTACCTAGTCGCTATTTAAGTGTTTTTTTGGGATAAGAGAAGATTGGGGACTAGGTAATGAGGAGCGCGCGGGGTCTCATGGGAAGGAAAGAATCCCTTCCCATGAGACCCCGCGCGCGCCTCAACCTAATCCCCAATCTTCTCTCATCCCAAAAAACACTTAAATAGCGACTGGGTACGAGTCTGAGGCGGGACTCCGGCGGAGCTTTGCTCTCTCCTCCGCAGAAGCCTCTTTGTGTTGTAGGAGGGAGGCTGGGGAGAAAGAAGCGCGCGCTTTCTATTTTCCGATTATTGCTATTTTTACTGTGATACCCAGCGGGAGCCTCCACGAAGGACAGAGACAGCTTTGAGAAACACGAGCCAGATGTATTGGTAAGAAAAAACGTCATTAGTCGTGACTAGTTTTCACAAAAGATTTTTCTCTCTTGGCTTCCAAGAATGGAATTAGTATGCGTGTGAACTGTCTATACAAGGAATTTATTACCAAATAACAATCTTGCCGATTTCGTCTTCGATAAACTCAGCACAGAATAAAAATTAGGGAGACTCGAGTTTAATGACTCTTGAGCCATTGAATGGAATCCCTTTAATATCTGAAGCATCAAAATCAAAGCTTTACGCATTCAGTCTTGGATCGGATCGAATACGCTTAATTACATTATCATATGATCGATTTCAACCAGAAGCTACTTAAAACAAGTTGCAATGACAACATGCAAGGAAACTTTTAGTGAGATAATGATACAAAACACGTCTTTAGACTTTAGTTTGAGAAAGTTGGCAAAAGGACGGTTAGAAACTAAAAGCCCGAGACATGTGCTAGGATCATTCGGTGCACGTTTCCGGGAAACTACCCTCCTACCCCTCCCCTAAGCCAACATTAACATTTGCAAAACGTTGGCTTAGGGGAAGGGTAGTTGGGCAGTTTCCCAGACACGTAACATGTAGATCGGATCATCCAAAAGATCTCTTGTGAAGTAAATTCTAAAATATTCACTTAAAGATTGTCATCAACTGGGCTGCCTGTGGGGAGCCCAGTTTATAAAATAATACGTTCCATTTACTTCTCGGTTTTTTTTTTCTGGGCCGAAGTCGTAGTGGGGCTGTGCCGTTCGGTTCTCCTAATCTTGACACTATTCTCACTGAGCGCCGTAACGCACAAAGGCTCCCTGTGCCCGTGCATTTCAATTTCGGCGCATCTGTGGATCCCCGGGGGAACTTGTTGTGCATATATTTGTGAATTTATTATAAATTGACCTGTTTTCATGCGTTTTATTTCCCTTTTCGTTAAAACGGACGCCAGACACCTAGTTTGTCGCTCTGACCCACCTCCTCGCAGCGATGGCACACTCTGGCGCCTTACCTTCCCCTCCTTCCCGCCTTCGGGCTCGCCTCTTCCTATAACTCATCCCAGCCTTGGGGCGCTTGTGAGTGCGGGCTCCCAGTGAGAATTTATTACTATGGATTGGATTATATTTTTAAGTCTGTCCAATCAAATATTGAAAGCCTGGTTATGATTGGCCAGAATCGAAAGTAAAGATGATGTCATGAAGCCTAAAAGAACCACTCACAGCATGAGCTTTGGTCGTTAATTTCCTATAATAAGGTATAAGACACGAACAGCAGACACACATCTGACGCAGTCACAGTCAAAGGTCTGCAAAGAAGCCATATCTCAAGTTCATACCATGTGCTGGGTTATGGAGAAAAGATACTCACTGATAATTTTCTTCAGTTATAATTCTCAAGGTGGCTTTGAGTGCACAAGCACTATGTTTGTTCGGTATTCAGTTATTGCCGCATTATGCGTCACACAGTTTCAGGGCGATTATCTCGTTTATTATTCAAGCAAGCAAAAAGTGGAGTAACATTGTCAATTTTATACCAAACCTAATCAAAAACGCAGAATTCAGTTACAATTTTGAAGTGCAAAACAGATAGATTTTACGCAGAGTTAAATATTACTAACTGTTCTTCGGTAAATTACGAAACTTTGCTCACTACCCAATTAGGTGATTACCAGAAGATACTTGCTA
>OZ037777.1:51008497-51145997 GCA_964035525.1 Porites cylindrica | reverse complement strand
CAATTCAAGTAAAAAAAAAAAAAAAGCTGCCCTATTACAAGCAACTGTTATGTGCCACGTACATACCCCATAGTGTTTAGTCCATCCACATCGATCAAAACTCTTCAGAAGCGTTTCTTCGCGCCGTAATAAAGATGAAAAAGTGTCTTCCAAAGTGTTTTTATCGCGACAAAAGCTGTTGGTTACTATAATTTATCTTCACATTTCTTTTCTTTAGGTTCAACTGAATTGCATGGAGGATATCGATCTACTGCAGAGTAAAACACAGTGAAAATACTTGATTAATTTGGTAGCAGAGGATTATGCTTTGTAAACAAAGCAATTTTCAAAGCACTTAAACGTTTTCTTGGCTATAACAGTATTGAGAGCGGAGAACCGCCCAAAGGACAGGATACCCGAGTTCTATACTCTCATGACTTCGAGAAACAATTTCAAGGGTTTGAGCACTCTGCATACATAATATTTCCATTTTGAAGGGATCTACTTTTACATCTTTAACAAGATAATTCTGTTAGTATCTTCTAAATGACTCAGTACCAAAAAGGCTGTTCAGATGGTTAACCGACATTCTCGTCCCAGAGGAATCATTTTACTCCTCCCTTCAACAAGGCAAAGATGTGCCCGGGGGGTGACAATGGTGACCAGAGCGAATGGTTCATGCGCGCAGTTCACTAGGAGAAAAGAGGAAGGAACAGTCAAATGCTATAGAAAAGTGACTGCGATCAGTTTGTGTTATTGATTAGTAATACGAGAAAACAATTGGAAAGTATCGTTATCACTATTGCCCCTATAGTTACATTTCCTCCCTCAGCCAGGCCCGATTCAGATGCCGATCATCTTTTTATGAGGGCAAAATAATAAATACAGTGACTAAGGTCGCGGGGGACACCTTGCAATTGAGCTCATTGTTAGGGATTATTAAGGGCGACAAAAGGAGCCCCCAACCTATTCATGGTCAGCGCGCTATGAACTGTATAGCGAGATTTTCCCGAATCTGTACATATTCTTGGGATGCTTGTGTTGTGCCGACTAATATGCATGGTATTTGGCCGCGAAGGCTTTGGTGTTGAGTTTAAGGTCCGTCTAATGTCACAGTAATCCCGTGAATACACATGCAAGTGATGAAAAAATCATTCTTCGATTCACAATCACACGTAATTCAGGTACACAAATTCTGTACCAAATGAGACTTTTCGATTCGCCTTGCCAGCCGGGAATCTATTTACCCAGGAAAATGAAAGTAGAGCCTTATCTTAGCTTAGAGCGGGACTGAGTTATCGGTAAGATACGAGTGTTAGCAAAGTCTAGAAATCCATATAAATTATTCAGTTTTGATTGAAGTGCATGGTTTTTGTATTTTTTAGCATACGTTTCCAAGCATGTTACGTCGCTTGTTATCTGAAAAAAAAAAGCTTCAAAAAGCTTCAAACTCCAGTAGTAAACTAAGCTTTTTCATTATTTATTTTGCATATCAACGGTCTTTGTCCATTAAACATGGATTGAACACCCGATTGAATGTAAATAAGACTTCGCGCATTCGTGGCTGTATACATATCAGGTTGAGAGTTGTGTCCTGCATTACTGTTTTCATTGTATCTTTGAATGCGAATACAGTCAACTCCCTTTATAGTGGACACTGTAGGGATCTCGAGTCAATGTCCTCATTAGCGAGAGTCCGTAATAGCGGCAGTTTATTTCAGTCAAGCTTCTGTAATTTATTTTTGCCCGGGATTTAACCGCTGTCCGTGTTATCGGCCGTGGTGTCCGTTATAGCGAGATGTCCTCAAGGCGGGAGTTGACTGTATAACCTTCTCAGGCTAATTGTATCTAAGCAACTGTGAATAGAATCGTTGAATTAAATATGAGTATTGTTTACTGTGTTGTTCAATCAGTTTTCTACACGCATGTTCCGTAGCAATTCCTTTTGTTGACACCGGAACTAAAAATAAAATTCACTTACACAATTATGAAAGCGGTTCTCATCAATCACATGTCTAAGGTAAAGGTGAACCCCCATGTTTGCCCGCACTTCCTAACCATAGTTACTGCTAGTTTAAAGCGTATACACGAAGTACAACGACTGATATCGACAGGTATACGAGATATTCCGTGATAACTGGGTAAGAGATGTCTTTTGAGCAGATAATTCAAAGTGTTCACGTGCACGTGTGGCACGCAGACTTGGAACAAAATGTTTATTCAAAAGTAACAAATAGGTTCCGAATCAAACCTTGTTTCAGTGATTTTCAATAACATGGAAATAAAATAAGGAAATCTTTCAAAATTTCAACCAAATTTAATACCGAAACTCTTTGTATGTTTTTTTTTTCACCTTCAGTTTGTTGTTACAAAGAACATTAAAACATGGAATGTAGAAGTAATTTAGCATAATAACACATCTTGCTTGGAACTCGTGCTTTAGTGAGGACAACTTCAGTTCGGGAGTCTCAAAATGGGATTTTTCCGACAATTTTGTGACCAAGAATTTGGTAGACTGAAGTGTTTTATGTATTGCGCGGAATTCTAAAAGAGCGCTTTTATAAAAACATGTAAGGCGTTAAGACGCTTTGCCGTTATTTTGGAAAACATTCCAGGCAGCTGAAAAAGCTTACGCTCGAATAACTGTAGAATCCCGGATGTTTGTCTGGTGAAATGATGACTCAAACGAAGAAGAGAAAGGCAACCGAGACAGTGAGAGGCTATAACAGTTCAAACTAAGTTTATAGAGACGGGGCAACGTAAAATATTAATTTTATGCGGCATGTTTTTCCAAAGTGCGGAAATCCCGCAAGGCCGCGCTCTGGAATAAACCCTGTATTTGTACTCTTTTTGGGAGTTATTTGTACTCTACAGAGTGAAGTTGAATAATAAATACATATATATAAATATGTGTATTAACTTGTCCTGGTTTATTTTCCCCTAGAAAATTCCTCTGTTTGTTATCGAATCTGACACACTTATGAGCCGCCACATTTAAACACCGTATTATATATCCAACTTAAATAGCCTAGAAGTTAAAATGTAACAAAACAAAACTAACACATCCTTAACTGAACTTCGCCTTGTCGGTCCTAGCCGGTTTAAGTGGCATTTTGTCCAGTTTTGCACTCGTAGGTACTATCCACTAAAATACGAAGTATTTAGTCTTTTTTTTCTTGGTGAGCATTTAGAGCCCTAAATTAAGGTTTGCGAAAGTTTACAAATTTTCTACTAGCTTTATCAATAAGACTGTTTTAGCAGGTGGCTCTGAGTATTGGAAATTTGTTTTTCTTTTTCAGTACTATGTCTTTTGCATTATATCTTGAGTTCACACATTCATTGCACTGGTTTGAATTTATATAAAAAGAAAAACGTTCAAGACAAGAAATTAATTTCCATTCTCAACTTTTTTCTGTGCGATAGTTTCTGCTTTTGTTATTTAACAAATAAATTATAGCAGCCTGATTAGAGCTTAAAAGGGAGCTTAAATCGGTTATTTTTTATCCACAAAACCGAGGTAGTGAATAAAGGAAAAAGTTTCCTTTGTGCTCTAATTTCCGAAACAATACGTTTATTTACATATGTTTTATATGTAGCTTTTAAACATTTTTTGCGACAGCTACAGCGCTTTTAGTGACTATACCAGTAATTACATAGTTATTATGGGTGAAACAAGTTATATCATAACTAGCTGAATTGTCAATAAAGCAACTTTGTGTAAAATGTTATAATTTTTTTTAGCTGGCTCACGTATTTCCTGTGCAACATTTTTCACCATTTCTAACAAATTAGTTTTGTTAAGTATCCCCCGCTTATCTATTCTAGTTGTGCAATCGACGCCAGTTTAGTCAAAAACACGCAGAGTAGGATTAGAAAAAAGAAAACGGTTTCGTAATTATTTCGGTTTTAAATGTTTCCAAAAAGAAAAGATCATGTCAATAAGTAACATTTTCCTTAAATAACGTTCCGATAACACATTTTGTTAATATATTAATCTTTGGTATTTTATGGAAAGCTGCATGGTATGCTGAACAAATTGCATATATAGTTTTCAAGCGAAACCTTGGACTTTGACTGGTATAAATTCATTTATGTTAGTCTATGTTGGAGAAACATTGTTTTGATTATGAGCGATACGTTAACCCACCCATTAAATTATTCCATGACGCCGGAGAGTCTATGGACGATATGAAAAAAGAAAGGTTTTATTAAAAACCATCACAGTGGAAAATGTGTGTTCTGTTGGTGCTCAATTAACACATTACCCTTCACTGGAGTCTGTAAAGAAATGTAAAAGGTTTATATTCTTTTGAATTTTCACAACTCATTATTATTCTTGTGCTCAACATTTTCCGAGGCTAATTTTCGCCTGTGCATTTTGTGAATATGAATAAATTAATTAAAGCTGACACTTTGCTTCAGCTGATGTAGCACAGTAAGAGCTGATTAAGCAACCGAACGGGAACGTCAGTTGACGACTGAAAATCGCGCTTAAAGGACTGAACGTGACTTCCGGTGCGCAATTGGCCGCTCTGTCATTGGTCAAGCCAATTGTTTGATTTGCGTGCGCCGTCGTCAACTGACGTTCCCATTCTGTTGCTAAACCAGCCTATTGTGTCATATCAATGCAAATCTGTCAAAAGTTTGAAAACGAAACGTCAATTGCACGAGAGGATCTTTCTTTGCTTCATAACTGAGTTTTAAGAAGAAAAAATATCTTGCTCCCAACAAAGGAATTTAGGGTTCCTTATGTGAACAAGGCAAAGCATTTCGCCTAGTTGTTAACAAGAAAGATGTGACAAAATCACCCTTAGCTGTAAGGCAAGTGGCTAAGCAAAACTTTAATTATCCAATAATTTACCAATCAAGTGTAAATAACAATAAGCAACCGCCATCTTTGGTGCGACTATTTTTAAAAAGTTAAACTGTCAGTCGAGTTTCATGTCAAATTGGAATCAGTCTGTAGGACTTCGCTATCTGTTTGTAGCAACCGACTTGCTTCAAATTGAATGGGGACTTGGCAATCTCCATAATCATTTATAAAGGGACCCATGGCAAGTTTGGCTGAATAACAATAGCAGTTAAGAATGAAGAACTTAAATTAACTTTGTTGTTGTAGCCTCACCGGCTCGTCAATTTCGTTCACCATTAAAGAACATTATCTGTACTTATTTATTCTGAATAGCAGTCAGCGTCATTTGAGTTCATTTTGGGCTTTGGCTGCAGGTGTTTAATAAAACATTGTTAAAGCTAGATTTGGCTTATTGTCGAGAAAGTTTCTCCTGCAAGCAATGCTATAATCGCGCTTTGTACAAGGTTAGTAACCTGGTATCAACACTTTTTTAGTTTAATTAAATATCTTCCTCAAGAAGAAAAGTAACGGATAAAGTACCTGAACGTATCTCAAAGGGTATTATTAGAATTATTTCCTTCTCGTGCCAATGCGAAATCATAACACTGAAATTATTTCAATTTAATGGAAAATTCAGTCCCTTTATAAAAACATTTTTTAAAGTTATCTGAACTTGGTAACATGCATAACTTTGTGAAAAATTCTGCTCCGTTTGCATTGTGTGAGCAATGTCTTTTGACATTTGACTGTTGATTCAAACAGCGGAACTTTTCATTACGCCCAACTCTCAATTAGTAGATGCAAACTAGAACAATTTCAACGCACTGTTTAAAATGCAAAAGGTAGTTGTTTAAAATGGGTAGAGATCCTAACAATATATTTCAAACGCAAGAAAAATTCTTATTAAAGAACTAATCAAGAGGTAAAAAGGGTTCCCATTTTTATTGTTTTTGCGTCAAATTTCCAGGTTTCTCGGCCAAATTAAAAATTTGCTGAAACTTATTAACGCATCGAAAATGAAAAAAATTACAAAACATATGTTTGTATATACCCTACCGAGGCAACAAGACAGAAATACTGCAGTTTTCTCCAGTTTATTGAAAGAGGCTAAAATGCTTGATCTCGCATATAATGTTGGTCTTTTGTTTCTTGGTGAGCAAGGGCTCTTACTTAAGGTTTGCGAAAATTTACAAATTTTCCTCTAGCTTTATCAATTAAACCATTTTAGCAGGTGTCTCTGAGTATGAGATAAGTTTTTTTTCTTTTCATTACCAGGCAGTTTCATATATCCTAAGCTCACACATCCATTGCACTTATTTGATTTTATAAAAAAGAAAAACTTTTAAGAAAAAAAAAAAGAATAATTTCTATTCTCTATTTTAATTTCTTTTCGTGCGATGTTTCTGCTTTTGTTATTTAACGGATTAATTATAACAGCCTGATTAAAGCTTAAGCTGCAGCTTAAATTTGTTATTTTTTATCCACAAAACCGAGATAAGGAAAAAGCTTCCGTTGTGCTCTAGTTTCCGAAGGAATACGCATATTAAGTTATGTTTGTATATGTTTTAACTTTTTAAACATTTTTTTCGACAGCTACAACGCTTTTAGCGACTATACCACCAATTACACGGTTATTACTGCATGTCATTATTAGTTAGTGCCAGTTGCTAAAACAGTGTGGGAGGAACAAGTTATATCATAACTAACTGAATACTGGAACTTTGAGTAGAAGTTTATAAATTAAGATCGC
Organism: Porites cylindrica; assembly: GCA_964035525.1. Taxonomy (NCBI): domain Eukaryota; kingdom Metazoa; phylum Cnidaria; class Anthozoa; order Scleractinia; family Poritidae; genus Porites; species Porites cylindrica. The sequence goes on along the minus strand of OZ037777.1, from coordinate 51,139,416 downwards.
TCACGTATTTTGTGTGCAACATTTTTCACCCTTTCTTACAAATTCGTTTTGTGAAGGATTCCCCCTTATCTATTCTAGTTGCGTCATCAACGCTAGTTTAGTCGAATAACGCAGAGTCGGCAGAATGTTAGGGTTGCTAAGCAACTCTACAAAAATTAGAAAGCCGCGAGAATTAGTAGGGGTAAAAATTATGAGAGTATTATAAAAAAGAAAACGGTTCGATAATTATTTCAGTTTTAAGTGTTTCTGAAAAGAAAACACGAACACAATAACTAACATTTTCCTTAAATAACCTTGAGATGCCTCTTAATATATAGAATTTACCCGCCAATGTGAAATATATTAAAATTTCAATGGTGTTCTTTGGAAAGCTAGTATGCTGTAAAAATTGCAAAGACAGTTTCACGCGCTACCTTGATATTGGACTTTGAAGTGTAAATTCATTGATGTTAGACTATGTTGGAGAAACATTGTTTTAATTATGAGCGATAAGTTTACCTGTCCCATTAAATTAAAGGCATCTTGGTTTCCGTAGGTGAACAAGCAACCAAAGCATTTCGCCTACTTCTTTAGGACAAAGATCCGACTTTTATATAACGAATTTCATTTTATTTCATCTTATCTTATTTGTAGCTGTTAGGCAAGTAACTGAGCAAAATTTTAATTATTGAATGATTAACTGATAGAGTAAATAACAATAGCAGCCACCATCTATCTTGCAACGTCAAGGCCTTATGTCAAATTAGAATCAGTTACCAGGACTTCACTGTCTGCTTGCTTCAAAATCAATAGGGACTTAGGCAATCTCCGTTATCGTTTATGGTGCAATAATACAAGTAATGTAACGTTATCGTTTGGTGCAAAAATACAAGAAATGAAAAAAAAAAAAACTTATACTGACGTTCTATTAACTTAAAATGTTGTAGCCTCACCAGTTCGGCAATTCGTTAACCATTGAAAAACAAAGTTATTTGTGCTTATCAAGAGAGAATGATCTAGTGCTTATTTATTCTTGATGACAGTCAGAGACATCATAGTTCATTTCAGGGTTTGGCTGCAGGTGTTTAAGAAAACACAGTTGAAGCTAAACTTGGTTTATTGTCGTGAATGTTCCTCCTGCAAGCAATGTTATAATCGAGCTTTGTGCAAGGTTAGTAACCTGGTATCAGCAGTTTTTCTCTAGTTTAAATATCTTGCCCAAGCAAAGAAAGTGATGGATAGAGTACTTAAAAGTATATCAAAGTGTATAGAGTTATTTCCTCCTTGTGGCAATGCGATAACATAACAGTGAAATAATTTATATTCTAATTCGCTACCCCGCTCAAACGAATATAAATATTTATCACGTAACAAGCAACCTCAATTGGGGTGTGTCAACACGAGCCGTGAGCGACCCTCTTCATTATGCCTTCATCAACAAAATGGATGGAAATAATACAACAAACAGAATGAAAACTCGGGAATGTAAAAAATTGCAGCAAGAAAAACAACCCTACAAAATGATGTAAACTATGCTCGTATAACAATGATTCAGTAGACATACAAAACGTGCTAAACCTTTCATATAGCAGCATGCAAAAAACTACGTCTAAGAGAAACCCCTGGTCACCGGGTATTTAATTTTGAGGGCATAGTTACGGTCGTAAGACGCGAATGAATATAAATGAGAACAACTCAAATATATATAGCCTACCGCTAATGAAGCAATAGAACAGCATACCATGTAACACCCCAAAGAAAAGGTTACATAACCCATGATAAATACATTTCCATTTACTAGAACATTCAGTCTTTTTATAAGAACATTTTTTTAAAGTTAGCTGAACTCGGAAAAACGCATAACTTCGTGAATTCTGCGCCTTTTGCATTGTCTGAGCCATGTTGTTTGATTTAAAACACAGTTTAAAACACAAATAACGTTGTTTAAAATAACTAGAGACCCCTTTAGTATATTCTGAATGCAACAGAAATTTTTATTTGGGAATTAACCAAGAGGTAAGAAAAAATAGATTCCCGTTGTTTTTTTTGTGTGGGGGTGTGTCAAATTTTCGGGTTCTGTGTCTTGATATCACGTTAAAAATTTCCCGAGCCTTATTCAAACGTATCGAAAATGAAATGCCTTTATATCAACCTAACTAACGGCAAAAAATATTTTTGACATAATCAAGAAGTCTTCACAGAATTGTTAGCTGAGTTTAACATAAGGATAAAAGTTAACGAAAAAGAGACATTTCTTTCCATCTCTATTTTCGCTTTTAAAAACTAAATGTCTTTTTTCTGACGGGAAAGACAATTTCAGAAAGTATAAGAGACCTACCTTTAAATAAGAATACAGAGTTTAACCAAAATATGTTTTCCAATAAACTCGGTGCAATATCTCTTTACAAATTTAAAATGATTATTAAACTGTCTATACGGTGACTAGGATGTCCACCTGCTACAGTGCACCCTTACCGCAAAGCGTGGACACGCTATCAACCTGAACTTGTGAGCACCAGGCGCTACCCCCACGTGGGGGACTAGAACTATTCCATCAATAAAGTTTTTGTCCTTACCGTGGGATGTTGATGAGTGGCTGGAAACAGAGAATCAAGTCCAAGAGATGGCTATTGGTTGTGGCAGTACTAAAGCAAATCCTGGCCAAAACAAAACCAAGTCAAATTCAAACAAATCAGAGTGGTTCAAGGAAACATACAAAAAGGGATGCACGTAACGAGATTCGTGCAAATTCAGGAGCTAGTGTGGAATGTTTTGTGTGCAAAGACATCAAATGTGCATTAATGATGGTAATTGGCGAAGAAGTTGGGTTTGCGCTTTCGGTGCCTCAAAAGAGAACATTGAGTTGAACGGTGCTCATTGTAAGGGAGTAAGGAACGTATCCAGTGGAAGGGTGGGTGCGACAACACCACCTACAACTTCATGGAGCCATACAGCCATCGCAGTTAGACATTTTAATCCCCCAAGCAGCTACAGGAGACACGTCAAAAAATGGGGAAAGCTAATCGCAGAATCTGTGGAGTGTCTGAGGAAGCCGCGAGTGTACCTCAAAACCCTGAAAAGGTTGCCCTGAAAATGGTACCCGTTATATTGGAGGGAGAAAATGGGATAATGATCAAAGCCAGCGCCTTTCTTGGTTCTTCTGGGTCGTCCTACCTTAAAGAGTAGATCTTTGATTTAGTGAGCTGGGACGCTGAGAGTAGATTACTGCGTTTTGCTGTTTTTGGAGCTGGGTCGATTGTGACGGATAGAAAAACTGTTACTCTGTGCCTATAGAGTATGCATGGAATCGTTAAGAAGAACTTCTTTCTATGGATAATCCCGAAAATTTGTGAAATAACTGCAGTTGCATGATTTGCCCCCTAATGCAAGGAAGCTAAATAAATCATCTTTGCGATTTGGAGTTCATAACGCAAGTTGAACATGGATAAGTTGATTTATTTGTTGGAAGTGATTATTTTGAGAAACTCCTTTTACCACTTGAATTTGGCATAGGAAAGCTGCAGGAGCCTGTAGGGGTTGACACCCGTCGGATGGACATTCGTTGGACATATCTCGGAAGATGCAAATGAGTGTCCGTTGCCAACCACGTCTACACATTCCATGCATCCTTGAGGGCCAGTGAGTTCATACGGAAGACGTGGGATGGCGAAGTTGTGTAATCACTTATCGAAACAAGCCCTTGACAAAAAAAGAAGTGCTTGGTGCGCGCAAAGCGGCAGAGTCAACGCGATGTGCTGAGGGGCGCTATGAGATCGCTATTCCATGGAAGGACAATGAGCTGCCGCTGCAGTGCATCAGAACGACCACTTAAGACCGATTCTACTCTCTTGGAAACAACTTTAGCGAAGGGCAAACGTTGCTGAAAAATACTCCCAGGTGATGAAAGCAATAAAGCTAAGGGCTACATCTGGAAGCTGGTTCAGGAAAAATTGATGATGGGCCAAAATAGTTACAACCTCATTTTGCTGTAGTGAGAGAAGGCAAAGAGGCTGCCAAAGTGGGAACAGTTTTATCATTCAGCAGCCAGATACGGTGGAATAAGCCATAATGATATGAGATTGATGTTTGTTTACTGCGCCTCACCTTACCTTGCCCAGTACGTTTAGCAAAAACATACAGAAGAGATCAGATATGACTGTCTGCTAGTAGTAGCCATAATGCTATAACAGATGAACATGGATGACATTATAACTTCTTGGAGAAGGAAGATGAAGTTATAAAAGCTCGAGACCAGCTTAGAATGATGAGATTGGGATGATGAGTTTCCCATTGACTTAAAGAAGATGTGTCAAGAATGTTTCAGTCAGTTACGTGAACTTTCCGGAGTTCAAGTTCTAAGGTGCTATTGTATTGCTGAGAAAAATGTTGTTGCCACATCTGTTCAAACACTGTTAAGCGCGTTGATGTAGGCATATGTCGCTGAAAGTAAAGTGCTGCACACATATGGAGATGGAAAAGTGACTGTGCGATTTATTGCAGCGAAGGTGAAGGTTGCACCTACCAAAGCGACATCGGTTCCGAGGTTAGAGCTCGTTTCGGCAGTGTTGGGTCTTAGATTGGCAAGGACAGAGCTGTTGGAGATTCCCTTCGAGAACTATACACTATACGCCTTTTATGATGTGCCCAATAAGTTGCCTCCTTTCGGCCTGTCTGATCATGATACAGTAGCATTGAAACCCTTGGCTAGGCAGAACCTTCCGAAGAATAAGATCCTGCTTAAATCAAGAGATCTGCGGGCTACAAATCGTATGGCCATGCGAACATATCTCGAGGAAGCCAACCTTGGTCTCCTGGTAGGTCTCAAAGAGTCATGCGAAGAGAAAACGCGCACGCTCGAAACAATAATCAAGACCGGCATGGATACCTTGCTACACCCTAAATCCAAGACGGCCATTGCGAATGAACCACCATGGATCAACAAACAACTTAAATTCCCTAACTCACGATCGTCAAACAGGGTTTGCTCGTGGTGAAAAGGCAAGTTTTCGTCGCCTTCGGAATCGTGTTAACCGGTTAAGTAAGTCCCGTCGCCCTAAATACTACGAGTCCAAAGTTGAACATCTGAGAGTTTGCGCTCCTCGTAGGTGGTGGAATGAAGTTAAAAGGCTCAGTGGGATGCAGTCAGCTATGCGTACTGACCCGACTTCAGTCTTGAAACGTCTTGACTCAGGGCCTGACTCTAGTCTTAAGGCCCTTGCTAATACCATTAACAACGCGTTCCTCGCCCCTTTGAACTCCTTTTCTCCACTGCATCCGGAGGCATCAGGTGACGTGTAACACACCAATGCGCCAACAGTTACTGAGTTCAGGGTTCTAAAGAAACTTACCCGTCTTAATCCGGCTAAAGCCTCAGGGCCGGACGGCATACCTGCGTGCCTTTTAAAAGAGAACGCAGACATACTGCCCAAGTGGTTTTTGATATCCTTAACTGTTCATACTCGGAGGCTCGACTACCCCAGTCCTGGAAGGAAGCCGATATTGCCCCTGTTCCCAAGCAGGCCCCTGCGGACCACGTAAACGAGCACTTGAGACCAATATAACTTACTCCTCTCCTTTCCAAGTTAACTGAGGACTTTGTGGTTGATCGTTACGTCAAACCTGCCGTGCTTGCTAAGGTCGGTCCTAGGCAGTTTTGCACCGTTCCCGGTTCAAATACCTCAGAAGCTCTAGTTAGCATGATCCACACCTAGGACAGTGGCACTGACGGTAATGGAGCCACTGTGAGGGTGCTTCTATTTGAATTTAAGAAAGCCTTCGACCTCCTTGACCACCGGATTTTGGTCGGGAAGTTGTGCTCATGTGACATCCCTGACCCTGTTATCTCTTGGATCATCGATTTCCTCACTTCGCGCAAGCAGTGAGTTAAACTTAGCCATGACTGCTTCTCAGAATGGGGTGTTGTACCGGCGGGGGTTCCCCAAGGCACAAAAATTTGGGACCATGGCTGTTAATCATCATGATCAACGAGGTTGATGTTCCTGCCAACGATCTCTGGAAATACGTCGACGGTACGACCACCTCGGAGACAATAAGCAAGAACCAAGACAGTCACATCCAGGCCGCCGTCGACATCCTGGTCAACCGGCGCTTCCTCGGAAAAGTTTCAACTAAACGAGACGAAATGCAAGGAACTGCGCATAAACTTAAGCACTAAGAATACCACGTCTGTCAACCCCGTTGTAGTTAACGGCATGCCTATCGAATTAGTCGCCACTGCCAAAATACTAGGCCTCAATGTCTCTAGTGATTGGAAATGGAACTCTCACATTGACTCCATTATCAAGAAAGCTCAGAAGTGCCTGTATAGTTTATCTCAGCTTAAAAGCTCTGGCCTAGGTACCCGTGGGCTAGTTCAGTTTTTCTGCACTTGCATTCGCCCTTACACGGAGTATACATGTCCTGTCTTTCGCGACAGCCTTCCCGTGTACCTCTCCAATGAACCTGAGCGAGTACAAAAAGGGGCTATGCGAATTATTTTCCCTTTCTGCTCGTACAATGAGTCTTTGGTTCAATTAAACGTAATTAAACTTTTAGACCGCTGCCAGGAACTTGTGGACAAACCATTTAAGGAAGTTGTACAGAGCAAAACAGAATACGCTCCACGGCCTTCTCCCTGCTCTCTAGGTCGAACCTCAGAAACACACGGAAATTTAGGCCAGTTTTCAAGACGAACAGATTCCGTATTAGTTTTATTACGTCCAACGCCCTCAAAGCTTAAACTGTGTTCCCGATCTATAGTTTTAAAAGTTTCGATTGCTTTTTATCATTTTGATTTCATATCTTTTTTTTTTTTTAACAAATCACCAATTTTACTGTAGTGTATTCATCTATTGTTTCTCCGATCGGTTATTCGTTTCTTTCGTTTTTCTTTATAGATTAGCTTATTAGTGGTAATCATAATTATTTGTAAATAATCGCCTAATTCAACCTCCTAGTTGCAATATGATTATAAATAAACCATTTATCTATCTATCTATGGACAGCCAATAAGGAAGTCATTTTCTTGATAAAGGATTAGTCGAGGAATTACAAGAATTTTGTCGCCAACCGAGTCTCGGAGATTCTAGCCTCAGACAGTGGTGACACGCTCCAACTAATTTTAATTGTGCAAATGATGTGACGCCAGTGCCACACTCGAAAGTGAGAAGTGAGCATCGCTGGTTATTGCACCTGAGTTCGTGTAAGGAGCGTTCAGAAGTGTCTTGCTCAGGTAGTCAAACCTTTGTCTTAGAGGTTTCACATTCAACCTTTGGTGAATACGACCGAAGTACACCAGGGAAACCTTTGGGTGATGAGAATTGGAGCGAAGTTATATTGACTCCAGGTAAAATGGACATAGCTAGTTGGAAAGCTGGAAGGACAACTATTACCTCAAGCTATTGAGGACATAGCGTTTAGTCCCAGGAACCGTTAGAGACTTTTCTGGAAACTGGTGAAAGTGTTCTGGAGGGGCTGGAGAGAATAGTTTTTGGCAATACTTAACACCCGAAGGAAATGGAGAGCGGCGAAGGAGAATTTAAGAAGTTCTCCACGTGGTCAATGGCGTCTGGGTCGAATGGTAGAAGTTTCCCAGGTCAGGATGGACAGGTGCGTGTTTTCCAAGTGAACACAAGGGGTAAGTAGAATGTCCACCAATGAAACGACTGCGCCCGTTGAACTTCGCTGGTCAGCCAGAGTATGTGACATTAAGAGACGATATGGACAGGCGATCAACTAGATCGACTAGATCAACTAGATGTTGTTTGTCAATGCCAGAAGCTAGTCCCGGGAACTGGAACAAGTCGAGTAAAGAATTTTGTGAGCACATGGAAAAATGCCTGTAATGTTTCTCACGCTTAAGAATATATCTACAGCTCAGGGATTAGTATTTCCTTCTCTGTCGGTCCATTGTATTGGGAATAATGAACTTTTTGGGCTAATGCTTAATCCTTTCCTGGTGATAACGATCCCAATAAATAGATTTAGCCAGGGCTAAAAGCGAAGCTCCAATTAATAAATTTATAATTTGAATCAAACGATAAACTTGTAATCCACAAATCAGTTAACTTAAGGGCACATTCATGTGACTTTTGAGGGAAAGGATAAGTTTAATGCATCAGTCAATTCCACCTGCGCCCAACCCCCCTCCCCCCGGGCTACTGCGGGACATTTGCCCGCCTTGTCAGTCCCGGGGGTGGGGCATTTGCAAATTTTTCATTGCCCGGGGGCCGGGCATTTGCCAACCCCGGGGCCATTCCCGAGCATTCAAACACGCACGCAGTTTCCTATCAGAATGTAACTACACAGAGGATTTTACCGGAAAAAAAGCAGATTGGCTCATCTGTCAAGGACAGGAATAAATTGAAGAGGGATGTAAAGGTATGTTCTCGATTTTATGCTTGCATTTCTTCATTGCTTATCAAGCCAAAATTATTACATAGCGAAATTGGAGCTATCGATGCGAATCAACGTTTTTTGGTTATTGAATCAAATTTCTGTTGATATTATTTAAAGAACATCCTTCATATTTATAAAACTACTCATAACATATAACTCTACAGCGCTCTATTAATTTAAAGTCAATAATTTTATATTAATACTAAAACCATAAACTGGTGCATGACGACACGACGCGTCGCCGTTAGAATCGTTAGAATCCTAGCGCTGTTACAAAGGAAGACGTTGACTGAAACAAAAAATCGCACATTAAAATGCTTAAAATGGAACTATTCGACTGTGCGGTCAATGAAAAATGTTGCAGTGTCGACGGAGGACGGGGCATTTGCCCTTTTTTTTCGTCCCCACCCCGGGGGATTTGACAGCGCAAAAGTCCCCTCCCCCAGGAATTTGCCATCCAATGCCCTGGGGTCAGCCCGGGGGGAGGGGGGGGAAGGGGGGGTTAGGCGCAGGTGGAATTGACTGATTTTGAATCCGAGTCCGAGGTCAGTTTGAAATCAAAATCTTAACAGTGCGGGGCGATAGTGACATAAACACAACAGATTTCATATGAATCATTGGGAAAAATAAACTTGAGCCTGCGATCAATTGAAACTGGTAATTTGTCAGCGGATAACTTCAAAAAAGTACTCGACCTCGATGTGTCGACACTTGAGCCTGCGGTACGGCCAGGTGATACTGGTCAGCGGATATCCTAATTTTACAGCTGTCAATTAATCACAACATTGATGTGCAATTAGTTTTCTCTTGGGCTCCCAAACTAGCTAGAAAGTGTGAGAGTAAACATTGGTTTCCCTCTGGTGCGGACGGACGGTCAGCATACGGTCACGTGATTACCAAATTTTCTCGGATGAGTAGATTACCACATTTCCTTAGCTATGGGGCTCCGTCCACGCACGCGCTTCGCTATCACAAAAGCTTAAGTTCTGATGTCAGATTTTAAATTTATTATGTTTTAAGTTTTCCTGATGATATTTAATCATAAGTTTCCAGGTGTAACAACAGGGCTTAAGTTCAAAGTGTTTGATTTGTGATCAATAACGATTTCGTCTAAACCAAATGCCTTTCACGGTTTAAGGCTTGATATAGCGGCTTCCAACACTTCCGTAGCTGAAAGCTTTTTGAAACCAAGTCCTTCGCTGCGTTTATTACCATCCGATTTGAATTTCCTGTTTGTTACCAATTTCCCATGTAAAGGGAGTTAGTGAGATGCTTTACCTTCATTGACTGAAGGCTTAAAAGAAGGGTGGAAAGAAATGTTCTTGACTTCTTGGAAGGGTCTACATAATTTTTTTCCACTCATGTTAACTTGCGTTCCCCATCACTTTTCTAATAATGCTTCTCTACCTCGGTTCCTTCTTGCCAGTTGCAATGGATTGCGCCATTACCTTTTTTTTTTGTTTTTTAAATAATTTATTTATTAAACATCATTTAACATAACATTACAATAAACTTTACAATAGCAGGGCGGCAAATAAAAAGGAGGCGAAACAGTAAAATAAATAAATAAACAAACAAGCAAAATAAAGCGAAATACGAAGGTTCAACAGATTAACGACAACAAGCAGAACAAATAGAAAAATGTTTGCTAAATTACTATAAATCCAACACTAATCAGAAATGCACAGCGTGGTCCACTTATTTCTTATTTTTTCTTATTACCTTTTGAGTGAGTTACTAGCAAGGTTGGTACAGTGGTGAGAGCACTCGCTTCCCATTAATGTTGCCCGGGTTGAAATCCCGGTGTAGACGCCATATGCGATTGTGTTTGTTGTTGGTTCTTTCCTTTGCCCTGAGAAGTTTTTCTCCAGCTGCTATGGTTTTCCAATTTAAATTCCAATTTAATAAAGAGTGGTAGACGAACAATCATTGAACGTAATGTGGACGCGTTTAACCACTAAATAGTTATTCATTTGTAATTATTCGTTTTTTTTTTTACTAGACAGCCAAAGCATTTGAGAAATTTTCCGAGCTCATGACAATCAATAAAGTAACTTTAATGACCTAATAACAGGTACTTTGTTACTACTTAGTACTGTGTTTAGTTTATTGCGAGAGAGTCAACATCAGTGATGTGAACAGTACCACAGATGCGCAAGGAACAAATGAGGGCCAGAATGATTAGCAACATTCATGTAAAGCTTTGCATTTGCCGGTAAAAAATTATTATTGTTCACAAACTCAAGAACAGAAAAAACACAAAATCCACCTTCTTTCTTTTGCAGATGTCAGTGCAAGGAAGGATTTTCCTTGGATTAATTTTGGTGACAGTGTGGACAGTTGAAGGCAAGCAAAATTATGATTCGTTTGTATTGTTCTCTTGTAAGGTTTTTTCCTCCTTGTTTTGTACTCATAACAAAGCAGCTTGGGTCTAGAACAAAATAATTCATTAAAACTGAGGTGTTTGTGTGGCCAATCACATCATTTTGAGTGCAGTTGATAATAAATGCATGTGCACCAATTAATTTGTCGATGACAAGCAAAATGTTGGGGATAAATTGACACGCCGTTAGCCGATCGAAATGCAGAAATTGTTATATATAACAACATTACTCTATGTGTGCTTATTTTCTTGTAGCAAGATGTACATCAGCCGCTACCATAATCTGTCTGGGAAATCTATCAAACAAAAACCATATTTCATCAGTATTAGATCTTTACATACTACCAACCTTTTTTATTGTTTCCTTCAAAAAGTTGTAAGATAATCTAGGACGGGTTACTCCATCCATTCAAATAGGTCCAATTACTAAATAGCGAGTCTTTCCTAGCCTCCCACGCAGGCGTTTTTAGGGGAGCTCGTATTTCTTCCCTCCCCACAAACGCCTGCTCAACAGAGGACAACATTCCTTTCCCACGCTTAGCCAATCACGTTGTACTTTCCAAATTCTGGAAAGTTGACCTTGACCGCAGGGTAACCCGATAATCACGCGATCTGCATGAAACTTTAAGAAACCTTCATGACCTCTAATAAATGTTAGTCTCAGAGCGGCAATAGTAAGATTTACTCAGTCAGATTTTAGAATTCTCTGTGCACTGCATAACCTTAGCGAACGAAAGAAAAGAAGGAGAAAGGTAACTCTAGGGTCACGCTCTGGGTCACGTTTTTTCACTATCACAAGCTTATGAGTCATGTTTAGCCTGTCAACACTTTATTTAAAAACTGTTGATTGGTCACTTACCACGCGAATGCAACAATGGGAAAGGAATTTTGTCCTCTGTTGAGCAGGCGTTTGTGGGGAGGGAAGAAATACGAGCTCCCCTAAAAACGCCTGCGTGGGAGGCTAAGTCTTTCCTTGCTAGCGTACCTTTCAGAACCTTGCCGTAAACCAAACCGGCTTCTTAATTAAGCACAATTGAAGCAATCCATTTCCCTTACTCTAAAAACGCAACGTCGACAAAGGTTATGCTTTCAACTATAACTATGAGCGGGGAGTTTGTTCTCAACGGTTGCGTTTGATTGGCTCTTTGTGAGTCTCGTTACCAATGGCGCTACTTTTCAAAGAACTGAGACTCAGACAAACAAAATGACATAATTATTAACGAATTCCTCTCATTTGTTTGGCTTTTGTCATAAACATATATTATTTTTGACTCATTAAAATAACAAAAGTGACAAAAGTCAAACAAATATTGCAAATTAGTTACTCTGAAGTCTTTTTAGCGATCTGTTTACCATGAATGATCACTATTAATAGAGATTACGTTTACAAAAAATACTTAAATACACGATCGATCATGCATGACTTTATTGCAAGTCATCATCAGCCGATTCAATATCCAAAAAAAATCAATTCTCATCTGATGCTACGGAACCGAAAACAATTTTCATTTGTAAAAAGATTTTGAGCGTCCCAAGTTAGCCTGTCAAGAGAGTAAAATTTGTGGGATTTTTAACATTGATTTTCACACATTTATTTGCAGTTGTTCAACCGTGTTTGTTTTCTGTTAATGGCTCCAGTGGGTTCATCAGCTCCAGTGGAGCTAAGGACTACCGCCATTGTACATGGATCATCACTGTACCATCTAACCACACCGTCAAACTGAAATTTACGATATTTCGTCTATCTAATGATCCCTTGCTACCTATTGATCTTTCGCTTGGTATAGCTAAGATCCAAGTCCATGACGGAAAAAGGAAAAATGATACCGTACTGGGAGTTTTTACTGGGGCAAGACAGCCCTTCATCATACAAACAAGTGGTCGGTTCATGATGTTCACTTTACAAAAAAGGTTTCCGTTCACCCCTTGTAACTTTAAGGGAACTTTTATAGGTTCAAGAAAAGGTAAGCGAAAGTAAGTAGATATTAATAAGAGAATGAGAACTGCGTAAGAATGCTAAAAAATACATAATTCTATTCAACTACTGGCCCCGCGGTCTTACTTGAAGGTCCTTTTGCAGTTCATGACATCAAAGCATTGACTCCAGGAAACGTTGTCATGTAAACAAACCCCTAGCCTGAAGTGCTTATTTGTTGTCAAAAACTTTCTGGGAAGTTGTAGGAGTAAAATTTTATAGTACCGTTAGATCAAACTTTTTCTATGGACAGTTCAAGAAAACTGACGGTTTATTGGTATATGATAATAATAATAATAATAATAATAATAATAATAATACACTTTATTTAAAGAGGGTAGCACGGTATAGTTACAGAAACTAGTAAACTTGTGGCCCTCTGATGATGTTAAACTTAGTTTAAATGCGCAACGATTTGATGACGCGATTCAAATCAAGTACGTGATATCATTAATGCGGCTCCCTTGTATACTTTCTACCAGTCCTTTCTGACTATCAGTTCATTGTTTCCCGATTTTGTAAAGTGGAACGTGTTACAACAATGTGAGACAGTATTGAAACGCTTAAATTTCAAAGGGATGGCCTGAAACGGTAACACGAGGCATGTCTGACTTACGGAAAACCAATTTCAGTTACAGTGTAAATTAAAAGTATACCCGTACTTATCTCAAAAGTCGAACTCACGAATACCCTTCAAATTAGCTACTAAAATTCTTGAGTATCGTTTGGCGTGATGTTCTACAAGAGAGTAATAACTTATCTTTTGGGAGTCTTATTTAAGTAGATTTAATCAACTCTAATTTAATTAACTTGCAACCTGATATGACTTGAAATCGGGACATCTTAAAACCTGCTAAATTTTCTTTTTCAGAAAAGCCCAGAATAAGGGTACCGTTGAAAGAGTTGCGAACTGTACCAGAGCATTACCTCTGGTTTCTGCTGGAAGGTACCCCACCGATTAACTTGACTCTCATGAATACATCAACATCTTTGAAGGGTGGTTTGGTCATAAAAGGATTCCAACTAAATCGGACGGGTACCTACCAATACACTCTACTGGCAGAAAATGAAGAAGGAAGTGATTCAAAGACGGTTAAAGTAACCGTTGTGGGTAAGGATTCAATACTACTAAATTTCATCTCAATGTAGATAATTAACAATTATAGCAGTTTGCACAAACAGTGGTGTTGGATTTTGTTCCTATTTTATTCGTTGGTGATTCACTTCCATTCGGTGAAAAGCAAGAATATTCAGACTAGTTGCCCTTGTACATTTTTCGCCATTGTTTTGAACATGGGTAATTTGTGTCCACTAAGGTTTGTAAACAAAAAAAAGATTTACCAAAATATAGAAAATTTGGGTTTCATCCTTGGTCAATGAGTACACATGAAATGTGGTTATTGACTTTTAATAATGCATGTCGAAGTGCATCGCTTTCTTGAAAAATTCCCCTGCAAATTGCCTCATTGAAGTGTCTATTCCTTTTGCAGATTGCAAGCATTTGTGTCACAGTACAGGTTCGATAACACGTTTTGGCCAATTAACCAACGAACACGACTGTAGAAGAAGCAACATAACAAATAACTGGAATTGCATTCCAACTACAACCACTAAATTGTAAGTGTATTTTCTTCTTTACCTTAGATTAATTGGCCTATTGTTTTCTTATTTTACAACTTTGGACCCATATTTATGTTTTGTTAGACTATCAAATGCTCCAAAATGACCCCAAAAGAAATTTATATTTTCTCACTTCTACTTGTTTTATTTTAACGAGAAAAGAACGTAGCTTTCTAGTTATGAGCGCTTTTGAGACTGGCGATCAACCTGGGACTTTCAAATGAGCGCGTATACAATGCGAAAATGCCCTTTCTTTCACAATGTAACTGAGAAATTTTTACGCATTCACCTTCTTAAACGTTATCTAAAGCTGAGGCACGCTGTTGAATAAGATGCACATGGGTCAATCAGTGAGATTACCGGGCGACAAATGTCGAAATAAATGACACAGATTCATCAAAAGCTGACGCTAGCTCTTTCACCCTTCCGCATTGTTCTGATTGTTCAAGCCACCGTGAACACATTCAAGGTTTTTTTTAACCCAAGGAATCACAGAGCTTTGTAAAACCATCGTCTTTCAAATCGCGAGCGCTTAAATTCCCCACAAAATCAATAATAAACGCTGCTCTATCGACTAATTTATTATTTTATTATATACATACTGAGAAATACTCACCGAAAAGTTGTGTCGTAAATTTTGATACTCAAATGAGTTCTAGCCAATCAGAGGAGTGAACTATGGTTTTCACACGTGAAAAAAATGATAGTCCAATCAGAATCGCGAACGATGTTTTTTCACATGTGAGAAAAATGATACGTCAAATCAGAAGCCACAGAAGTGTGTGAGTTTCGCGCTAAAATTCCCGCCTTTTCTTGCAGCTTGCTGAGCGCCGCTTCGCACACATTCGAGGAGAAAAGTTTTTCTCAAACAGTTTTTTCTCGTTAAAAAAGTCAAAAACATTTCAGAAATGGAGTGGAATAGTTTCGTTTGTTTCACTGTCGATAAAGAAAACTGTGGAGAGCCGGCCAAACAACAGCGGAAGGGGAAAAACAGAACAAGACGTAAGCTTATGTTGTGCTTTTTGTCGGAGCTACTTTGTCTTCCATTTATAAGCTTAAGCTTATATTGAAACCGGTTATTTTACTTAAATTCACTCATTTTCAATTGTACATTCAGAACAAACAGTTAAGATTATTTGTAGTTCTTGGATTATCTCATATCCTTACCGTCATTTATGTTTTTAAGAAACGTTTCTATTAAAAAGCTGATACTTTGTTTTCATTGTTATTTCGTGGTGTGTCCGTGCGGCAAATTTAAGCATTTTGGAAAGATTTAAAATAAAAAGGCCACCAAAATGATGAATGTCTCAGTATGTATACAATAAACACACTCGTTCGCTGCGCTACAAAAAACAACTCGTGTGTAAATACCGCACGCCAGCACTTTCCATGAAGTATCCTCTATTTTTTTTACACTTTGTCATGTTCGCGGCCTCCACTATCGTTGCCTTTACACACCCATATGCAAACACATTCTCGAATCCCTTGATTCGATCTAACGAAGGGCTTGCGCTCAAAACGTCTGCTTTTCTATACTTTTAAGGTTCTAAAATTTACTTAAGGCCATGTGGGTCACCTATCAATGAGGAAAATTTTGCCTGTGCTTCATCTTTCAAAACGCTAATATGCCGGCTCTCTTAGAGGCGATTTAGATATGATTTTGCAGAGACGTTGTGAAATGATGGAAGTTTAGGCGAAATGTTTTTTTTTCGGTAGATCGCTAGATCGCGCTTTACAGTGATGCTTAAAGTCACAGTTGACGTCCAAACTAGGAAATCGTGATTTTGTGTCCAAGTTTGCCGGAAGAATAGAATACAGCACTGTGTGATTTTATTAGTAGATAACCTGTCTAAACCTCTAGTGTGTCATGCATTGGACATACTTTGCAATTTACAGTTTGTCAGCAAGATATAGTTGTTTAAATGAGCAAAGACTTTCATCCCTGAAATTATAATTAACGCTCTATATCTTTTTTATATAAGCGCTCTTTAAAAATTCCGCCCAATACATACAACACACCACAGTCTACCAAGTTTACCTCTCTGAAGTGCGAGTTCGTGAAGTTTTGTATCTGTGCTGAATTCTTGGACACAAAATTGTCCGAAAATTCCAATTTTGACACAACCGTAGGTGTCCCGACAAAAGCACGAGTACTAAGCAGGATATGTAATTTTGGTAATTACGGTTTTACATTCCGCGTTTTAATATATTTTGGTTATAACTGCAATGTTTTCGAGGATTTTTGAGGCGCAAAAAAAAACGTACAGAGAGTTTTGGTATTAAATTTGGTTGCAATTTCTAAAGGTTCCCTCATTTTTATTTCCATATTATTGAAAATCACACTGAAACAAAGTTTGATTCAGAGACCGTTTGTTACTTTTGAATAAACATTTTGTTCGCAGTCTGCGTGTTACACGTTCTCGTGAACACTTTAAATTATGCACTTCTCTTTTTTCCAGTTATGAATATCTCGCAAACCTGCCGATACCAGTCGTTTTATTTCGTGCATAAACTTTAGGTAAATGCATAAAAATGAGCCTATGGTGTCCCCCTATAATGATTTTAATAATAATAATCATCATCATCATTATCATTATTATTATTATCATCATTATTGTTATTATTATTATTATTATTATTATTATTACTATTACTATCGTTGTTGTTGTCACTAAAATACAATGATATCCTCTATCCATTGTTCTAAAATAACTCGAATTGGTAAGGTAGTTAGCCAAAATTGAACATTTCGGATTGTTTTATTTTGTTAGTTCATTAATTTGTTCGTGTAAGATCCATGTGGTATTTACATTGGCAAGCAATTAATCAATTCAGATCTTCGATGGAATATTTTTTGCTCAGGCCGTTTGCATGATGCTGTTCACTTACTTCACTTTAATTTTGCTGCAGGGATTTATCGTCAAGCAAGATCGAGAAGCTCCCATCAGGAATATTCACCAATCTCTCTTTCATGGAAATGCTGTAAGATAACCCGTGTTTCGTTTATTTTACTATTTGAGGATAGGATAGTATATAGCTATCCCCCGGAAGGGTTCAAACGTCGAACTTTACATGTGCCGAACATAATTATTAGGTTTGGCACATGTAAAGTTCGACGCATGAATCAATTAGGAACGGCACTTTTGTATTTGGGCCGTTCTATTCGACAAGCTCAGTCTATTCGATTGAGCTTGTCGAATAGAACGGCAAAAGATCGACTTCGATTCATACGTCGAACTTCACAAGTGACGAACCTAATGCATAAATTATGTTAACTTATTTTTCAATATAACCGCGCTTCTTATTGGCTATTTAGAGGGTTTTCGCGCCTGTGCGGACAGAAGTCACAGAAGCGTAACGACGGTTACCAACATTCACGTTGTAGATTCTTAGACTGAAACTGGACAGCTTAAAACGGTCTTCTAAGAACTTGTTTTTCTTTATATCCATTAATAAATCGTACTGTATTTTAAAATTTATGGCGTTACTTTATTTTGTCCAAATATCGCGATCACGATCTCCTCACCTGTCTCCTTGCCATAACAGAACACAAATCACACTAAAATCAAAACAAGAATTTCCAGGCTTGTTGAATTTTACTTTTTTCAGTTTATTTCCCTATTTTAAGCAGTAAGTATGATATTTCTTTCATATTTTACGCATCAGTTGGTTTTGTAAATATTAGACATTACTTAGTAAGTGCTTTATTTTCGTTTTAATTGACAGTGGTTCCATGGAACTTTGCTGCAAATTCTGCCAGAAAACGATTTTCTACCTAAAAGTAGAAAGGGACATAAGCCAAACTTGTCTCTTTCTTGTACTTGTTGGTAAAACTGCTTTATTTGCCGCTAAAATTTCGTCTTCGGAAAAGGTGGCAAAACAAGACGGCCGTAGCATGAATATTTCTTGGGGTTAATTGGCGTGCATGACTTTTTTCATTTACTTTTCCCTTGGCGATTATTTTGTTTGTACTTCGCCCGCCCCCTATAAGTTTCCTAATGGTCCGTCCCTTAATCAAAACAGGTATGGTACTTATTTGGTACATATCAAATTCCTTATACTCAAATGTCACTCTCCTGGATATTAGGATCGAGATTTCTCATGGCAGCCTGATAAGACAATGGGAGATTAATTCTATTCACCAACTGTTTTTTCCGTAGTTTGTCAGTTACTCTCCAAGCACATTTTAGTTACATTTTGTGACAATGATGTGGCGAGAAGTAATTACTTTCTAAATACAAATTGCAATACGCTTTTGCTTTATTTTTTTGTAATAATACTAGTTTCGCTAAGACAAACTCTATGCATGAGTCGGGCACGAAAAATATCGACTAGCTCTTTTCCACGAAGCAAAATTTTTAAGAACCGTTTAGGGGATTCTCACAGACCCCCGTATAGACACCAGCTATGTTTATTCTGTAGAGTACATAATAAGCAATCAGTTGAAGGGGAAACCGTTCTTTCGGGAAGTCAATTCAGGTAATAAACGGCAAGATAGGGAAGGTAATAACATATTTTCAATGTACAAAATTTCGTTTAACCTCGTTTTAGGGGTATTCCTTTGGTTGAATGCGTCATGCTCATATATACATAGATGCATGTACTTAATGCGTTTCGATAAGAATTAGGAATTCCATTATCTCTCAAAGGAATATAATTAAAGTTGTTAAGACATCTGCTATATGCACATAAGTGACAAATAAATGTCCGTTTTTTAACACGCTGAGTGCTATATACATTGATTTAAAATAGTTAGATTAGGAGGTTTCTTGTTTCCATGGTGTTAGAGAGAAGAGAAGTAGATGTAGCCACTTTCTACACAAAAAGTTTCATCGTCTCTCCTTATAATAAGTAGTTGCAGATGCAGGCACACAGAGGAGCACTAGCAAAGTCCCATGGGTAAGAAATCTTGCTAACCCATCGGTAAAAGAGACTTAGGTTTGTGACATCAAAGGACGTACACACTTTCGTGAAGACCTTTGGGATGGGTAGAGAAGTCTTGAAGGCTTTGGAAACTTTACTACGTGGCAGATCGCATGGCTTAAACGTCATTTTGGGAAACCCGCGTTTTTTATGGAGGGAAGTTGCATTATTTGACAATCGTCGCTTTGAAAATGAGATTTAAGCTCAAAGCCATTGAGCGATACAATGTTTGGACAGGCCTTAAGTTTTAATCTTGAGAAAGACAAAACACACCGGCGAAGACGTTGCTTTGATAGAAACTTCAGTGCCATTCATCTGCGAGTGCATGATTTTTATCTTTAAAGATGTAAGATCTCTATTGAAACTCCAGCCTCGCTTTCACTTAAGGCTAGGATACTCAGTGTACAACTGAAAAAATAGTCTGTTGAAGAGCGGCCGAGAGCTTGAATCAAGGCGGAAGGGCTGGCACAGAAAATAGTCAAGGAAAGCTGCTCAACAGCTAGAGGAAAAAAAAAACAAAGTTTAATTATCTTTCCAGCTTCAATATTTCTTGCAGACGTGACGGTTAACATATGGTCACGCTTACGACAAGGAGCCGGTTGCTCGAAGCCTGGTTAGCGCTAACCGTTGGTTAAGAGGTATCAAAATGTATAGGTTTCCATGGTATTTAACGCTGGTTAGCACTAACCATGCTTCGAGCAACCCGGGCCAGACTTTTTAAGATTTTAACTGGTGAACAATGTGTCAGAGTAATGCACTCGTTATAACTACCGGTGAAGGAAGAGTTTTTTGCTCTTTTAAGTACCTTCTCCTATCTACAAACCCTTATCAGATAGAATAAACGAAACGTTGATGCCTTCAAGGTTTTGATGAAGTTTTTTTTTTGTATCACGAGAGTGAGTTAGTCAATAATATCACCATCTTGGATATTTTAACAAAACGTTTTATCACACAAACCAAGTTGCTATACGTGCCCTACTTCTCCCTCTTTCCCTTATTCTGAATCCGAAAATAAAACAGAACAAATAATGTAACAAGTCATAGTTGACGGTTCAGATGTCCCGGCCCCGCTCTGTATTGTCAGTCAATTGTATTCTTAGTCTTTGTCAGGGGTAGCTCTTTGAAATATACCGATTCATATTAAAGGTTTTCACACAGTTCCGTGCAAAACAGGAAACGCAAGATTTCATGCACTGATTCAGGTCGATTTACATAGCTTTGATCTAAACATTCTCAGTTCCTTAATATTTATTTGATTAGACTAGGGGTTTTTTTTCGCTATTTCTCTTGCACTTTTTACTTACAGCTCATTTTATTAGCCGGAAAGTAAGCCTTGGAATTTAAAAAGCTTCCACCAATTCATGCTCGCGCGTTCTAATCATTTTTTTTTTTACTGTTTAAAGGCCATACTTAAAAAAAAAAAAAAACTTTATAGGAAGACATCTGTGAGCAGGTAATACGTCAGTACAGAAATTAATTGTGGGCGAATTTCGGTAATCGACCATCGTTCTGGTAGTGATAAGCTAGCCGTTAATTTACTGGTTTGCATAGGGAAACTTGCTTGTTTGTGGAGTAAGTTTTATTCCCCCTGGCAAATCTTTTCCAGTTAAAGATTAGTGAATGGCAAACTCGTGTCTGTTTATATATACACAGTTACAAGCCCCTTTTAACTTCATCAGCGCGTAAGACTTCTGCTCCACAGAACGTCACTGGACACAGGTAACGCAAAAAAGTGTCGAAGAATGACTACCCAACGATTCCCTGCTGCCCCTGATTAAGGAAATCGTGATTTTTCTGGTATGCTGAGAGCATATTTCAACTTTGACCCTTTTCTCTACATACGATCGAGCTACTAGGATGCCTCCTCGGGCGGGAGTTTTATGTCACACCGGGTGTTAGATGGGTGAAGTTTCTAATTCAAAACATAAATTTCATCCAGCAAAAGGAAAGTAAGTACGTGCTTGTACTTGTTTGTGCTTATACCCAGTGGAACTGATGGGTTGAAGAGATGCCCCATTAGGCCCCCTTGTGATGTATTTAATTTTAGATTGACCGGTTTGTTGTCATCAAAGTAGGCCAGGCATAGAGCGTTCGCATGAAGTTGCTTATCCGAGCTGAATGCTTTCTGGTCAATTTATTTGAACGGATGAATTCGCGATTTTGGTTTATTAAGGTCTGACAGACAATTTGATCACGTTTGATAAATTAGGGAAGAACGTGTTTAAGTAGCTTACATGCCACAAAATAGCATTATGCTTTGCTCGTCGGTTCAGATTGGCATGTTATTATATTATATTTAGTTATTTCATTGGCTCTGATCGAGTCTGGTCTCACTCTATGTTGAGTGATCAAGTGCCCCATAAAGATTATCTTTCTACAATTCAGCTAGATCTGACCTTGAAATTATTTTCCCGAGCACGAGTTATTAGCGCAAGGAGATTCAAATCATCGTTTCTTTTCAATTCTTTCGTTGTCTCGCCCTGAATTAAAACTATATGATCTAGGTGAAGTCACCTAAGGTGGCAAAGACGGAGAAGGTCCCGTGTTTCTTCCTGTACAGTGCCAGGAGTATCTCCAGAACGGTGTGAATTGGGTGACGAGAAATAATGATGAATGTTTGGCTTAGATCTTATCAGAAGCACACTTAAGGTGTGCCATGAGGAAGGGCTTTCTATCTTGCCGTCATCATGTTGCTGCAATAGTCGGTGGGCATTGTGTTCGAAAGGGTTTTGTGGGTCAAGTGATTTACCTGCTGTTTTACCTTTGGGTTGGCAAAGTGCACAATGGCTTTACTGGTGCTGAGGAGAGCCTCTTAGAACTTTGTTCGGGTAGGTTGTTTCTCAACTGCTAATGGTGTTTCCCGTCCTCTTTGTAACAGTGAAGGATTTAAGTTCTTTCACGTCCTTGTTATAGATGCCAGTGAATGCGCGGACGGTCACGCATAAGTTCCAAAAGTGGATCTTTTATCAACGCATATTTAAGCTTTTCGGCGGTGCTACAGAGGGCTTTAATATATAGATTTAGCCAGGGCTAAAAGCGAGAATCCCGTTAATAAATTCATAATTTAAATCAAACAATAAACTTGTAATCCACAGATCAGGGCACATTCATTTGACGTTTGAGGCAAAGGCTAAGTAATTTTAGAGAAAAATAATTTGACAGTCCAAGAGTGAAACAGCTTTTACATAGAGTTATTAAATAGTCTTATTAGTACACCCAAAAATAGCAATCATGTTCGATCACAGTAGATTAGGCCTGGAAAACAAATAGATCTACCTATTCGTGTATTGTATATGCATTAGCTGTTGCATCATAATGTGGCATTCACCACTCTCTCCAACATTGCTCCGTTTGAGAGACTATGGATAATTGGACAACCCCGAAATATAA
Source organism: Porites cylindrica (assembly GCA_964035525.1). NCBI lineage: Eukaryota > Metazoa > Cnidaria > Anthozoa > Scleractinia > Poritidae > Porites > Porites cylindrica. The sequence goes on along the minus strand of OZ037777.1, from coordinate 51,116,749 downwards.
TTTTAAGAAAGACACGCGCCACGATAGTGCTTGGTGGCAGCCAATTTACACGTTGCATTCCTCTGTGTAAAAGAGAGGCCAAAATAAAAAATCAGGCCGGATTTTTTGTGTTCGACAAGTTTAGTTTACCAGTAAATCTTGGCGACGAATCTGGTGGCGTGTAAACCAGCCTTTTAAACATGCTTTTTCTCATCACGTCTCAGGTAAACAGTACTATGAGGCCCTTGTTTTTATCATACAGACCTCGGACAGAATTTGTTCTTTTTTCCCCTATTGAAACCTATAATTCTGCAGTTTTTCACAATTTTGCAAGAGAATTTGCACTCATTCAATATCCACGACGATCAAAGCACGCGCTTCCTTTGCACAACAAATTATAGCATTGAATTATAAAACCTTTTCATGAAGAGAATTCTATAATGCCAGGACTTTCAGTTAGAAAAATCTGGTCCTATGTGATATGCAGGGTAATATGGGCTTTTAATGAAAACGATAAAAAAATTCCCAAAATCACTTTTCGGCCAGCCGGAAGGGGCTCACTTGTGACAGGCACCAAATTTGCAGTGCGATTAATAGAGTTACCATTTACGCTTCAACATGATAGATAAATTGTTATGTTTAGGTTTTATTTCCTTTTATTTATTAAACTGCGTATGGTTTTGTTATGTGTAATCTTTAAAAGCGAGTGATATTTACGCGCGGCGTTTTGAGTATTCCTGCATGAGATGTTTATGTTCGACTGGATACAACCGGTGCAGCGATAAAAATTGCGAGAGGGACTACTAACAATCAATAAAATAAATACAATTCGGTGAAACATATACAGAGACAATAATTTTCATTTACGAAGAGAAGTATTGAGAGTAAAGTGTCTTTGAAAATCATGAGTCAGGTAAGCATAAGCTTATTTATGTTTTAAGCATCCTGTCAGCGGATACGTTAATAAACACTCAGTGGGTCGATACCTGAGCCTGCCCTAGGGTCAGGCGATACTGGTCAGCAGAAACACTATTTTGACAGCTGTCAATTAATCAAAACATGGATGTACAATATCAGGTTGCAGGCTCCCAAACTAGCTAGAAAGTGTGAGATTAAACATTGGTATACCTGTGGTGCGGACAGACGGAAGGTCGGGTAGTCGGTGTACGGTCACGTGATTGCCGAATTTTCTAAGATGGATCTATTTTCTAAGCTATGGGACTTCGAATTGAGCCCGTGATCAAATAAAATATCAGCGCAAAACTTTAAACACTACGTGACCTCAATAGATAGACAAATGAGCCCGCGATGCACTCTGGTGATGATGGTCAGCGTATACTCTAGTTTGACAGCTGTCAATTAACCTTCATTAGAATGGCGAATATTCGAATTCACAGACTGCGAGTGTGAGAAAGACATATCCGTCCGGCATGTAGTGGAAAATGCCAGATAGTGTACCTGAGCGAACCTGAGCCCACTTTGTTAGTTTTCTGATAGTGGTCTGCACATGTCCTGTCCTACGCTACGTCATAACCAAATTTTGTCAGATGGATAGTTTACCAAATTTTCTTACCCGTGGTGCTCCGCTCAGCGCGCGCTTCGCGCGCGCGAGGAGCTCCGCTAAAATCTGTGCTAGATTCGTCGGGTCCACGATCTTTGTGTACAGTTGCAGAAGGCTAGTCTTTGAGGCATTACGTATCTTGAATCTTGACTCACTTAAGAAATAGTAAACGTGCAGCGTGCAACCATGGAGTTATGGATGCACGCGGGAGGTTGCTAAGCATGAAAGAAGCGTAGGAGTCGCAAACCTCCCAAGTGCATCCATAACTCCATGGTTGCACAGCTGCAACGTTTACCATTTCTTTTATAACATAATCAAAAGAGAAAAACATTATTTCCATTTGCCTTCGGTTGAGTCATCGGTTCGAGTTCATGTATGCTGACATCTGCCCGCCCCTTTCAGTTTTTATTTCGCTGAATCAACCGCTCTCCGTCTTCAGGTTTTTCGTTGTTATTCTGAATGGCATCTGTGTACTTGCTCTTAATATTAGGGTAAAAACTTTGAGGGAAAACTATAGCTGCAACTATAAACACCAACTAAAAAGACTCTAAAAAATAAGCTAAAACTAAATAATGAAATAATTATCAAGCTTTATATTTATGTGACAATTTTTGAAATAAACGTAGAGTAGAAATGAGAAAATTTGACTGTAATTTCTTTAGAATAACAGGTAACACTAATTTTAAAAAAAAATTAACTAGCTTTGTATCGAAATCTGTCTGGGGAAATCCAGCTATGAAAGTCAAAGTTGCAACTGAATTCGCCGACACACAGCCGGCGCTGAAGCTGTTGTTTTGTTGTTCTCTGACCGACTGTTATGAATGAACACGCCCAGTTTTGGGCGCGTTATTAAGCGATGGGACTAAAAGTCTTTGGAACAACTCCTTCTGACACCAAGTTGTGCATTGCGAACGGGAGAAAACATTCAATAAACATTGCCATATTGGATATCCACACTAAAATCCAATGAATCAAACCCATTATGCGATTTGCACCCTAACAATGTTATTCGAGGCAGTTGTTTTGTTTTTAATAGCCATTTTCTGCAGCATCGGAGAACGCGTCACTTGGATTTTTTGGTTTAAAGATACTTTACATTAAAATGGTGCGACATCTGTAAAGATTTTAACAAGGAAATAAATGTAGATGTAGTTATGCATACAAATACGAAACTGCCGCTCTTGTGGAAGTTATTATTATGTTGCCAAGACAAACATTTCCATTTTATGGATGCAAGTCGAATAAAGTGACAAATAATGCTCAGTTTTTTGTGTTAATAGACAAAGTATTGTTTTGGGGACGTCATCTTGGTATTTTTTTTGTCATTCAGCGTGCATCAATTCACTACTTTGTTCTTTCGAAAAACATGTAACTGAGGAAGCAGTTTTTCTGAAAAAGAATTTAAAAAAGCATTTGAGATTCTTTGGTGAAAGGAAACTACCCTCTTTAATAAAATATCCTTGTCGTGGCAAATATGCTCTAGTGAAAGTTAGCCACTTTGTTGTCAACTTTTTACCGCCTGTACACTTCTCATTTGGTCCTACCCAAAGCAAATAGATTTTTTTAAAGAATTTTTCGAAAAGTTTGATATTCTGGAAATTGCCTTTTTTAATAAAATATCGTTGTCATCGCAGGATAATCGAACAGGAGTCGGCATAAACGTTTTTAAATAATGAATTTGTCTTCTCCCGGTGTCAGTGAAATCTGAATGAAACTAAAGCAACACATGAAGGAACCGAAAACAGAAGAACAGCTAAGAAGAAATCAGCCATGGAATTCAATATGAACACCATTTAATAAAATATCTCTTACTAGTATTGTAATCTAATTTTCAGCTTAGATTGTATTTGTGTAATAAGTTTAAGTTCCCGGTTTTTTTTAATGTCCGCTCTTGCTGGTAAGACTTAGTGCCCCCTACAACCGATGTTCTTATTTAAGTTTTTCTATGTGGAGAAACATATTAAGGTTTGAAAAGAGGCGTGCAAGTGACGTATAGCACCTGCACATGCCAATTGAATATCTCTTTTTCAACAGTCATAGCACACGCATGGAATTATTGTAAACAGTAAACTACCAATAGGATTAACAAGTTTACAGTTCAGAGGAAAATGTCCATGTTCGCTTTTAGTTTGTGTACGATAGAGATTGAAACTATACGGGTTACAGGAAATTATCCACTTTTAACTGATCAGTACGAGTTTATAAACACCTGACGCAAATTAACTGCATTTATTTTCCTGCAGGGATTTAGAAGACAACGAGATCAAAGAGCTGCCGAAACGAATATTTTCAAATCTGTTTTCCTTGCGGGAATTGTAAGTGAACAACCCACTGTTTCTTTGTTTATTATTTCATATGACCCTCCTCTCCTAGCAAGATCCTAAGATCTCTTGTTGTACCCGTGAGTTGGGGAGGCAAGGTTTAATTAACATTCACATTTTCAGCCTTTATTTAGCTCTTTAAATGGTTACCTTCTTCTACCACTTTCGCCCGCAAGCCTTCTTAAAGGCTAAATGTGAATGTTAATGACTTAAAAGTCAGAAGAAATCATTTTCGGATTTCCCGAAATTTAGGACCTTTCGGTTCAGGTCTGTTTAGATAATTTTATTGGATCGAAAATAGAAATACACTTTTGCTCCGTAATTTTTTAAGCACGAATCTGGCTTTAATTGTTTGTTTAATACGTCTTCTCTGGACGATGGTCAGTCAAGCAGGCAAGAACAGGTATAAAAGATTTCTGAGGGTGACGCCCCAAATTTGACGTTTGACAGAAGTTCTCTTAAATATAGCATTTTCATTTATATATCTTGGTTCCCTGCAAGGAAGTGTCGAAGAACTTGCCAACCTTTGGCTAATATCCTGAAAGTTATTATCCGTTGTGGTATTTGTATTCAAATGGGACAGACGGCAAATAATTGATGTTGCTAAGGATAATTGTATGTAGTAACTGTTTGTCAGTATTATGATCCAAAACTTGTCGAAAATTTTAGGAGCGATCCATGAAATGAGTACAGTTACTAAAAACAAAAATTAGGAAGCAGAACGAAGCAATGCAAACGTAATTGGTTAAATAACGAACTAGAAGCGCGCACCCACTTAATAAAATTGCCCTCGCACACACACATACATGCAACTGAAGGGATAAATTATCTAAAGTATCAAAGAATATGGCGATGTTATTCAGGCGATAGTCTCGATCTATTTAGCTTTGAGCATTACTAACACCGTAGTCGCCTGTTATTGGTGTATCACGAATGTCACTCACAGTTGGTGGGTTTCGAGATAAAGCAGTGCTGGCATTCTTAGAAGAAGAAACTGTTCCCTTAGCGGTCCGCGGTGGTACCATGGATAATAGAAAGACTGGATAGGAAACTTGTCACGTGGGCTGATTTCTAATCGCCGATTGGCTGGTTCGTGCTTCAAGATGGCGTTGACTGGTTCCATCACTTTTAGTGGAAATTTGTGACGAAATGATGGCGAAAATGTGGCGCAAACCAGTCGAAATGTTGGGTTTGTTTGCCTGCATGTTGTTCTTTTTCGGAGTTTTTAGTGCTACTTTAATTTTTGGTGTATGTTTTTCCCTTCGTTTGTTGTCTTACGGCGATGGCGACCCTTCAAAGCTACACTTGAACCTTCGAGGTAAGCACTTCTCGTTGTTGTTTTGTGTTATTTGCCCTTGTCTTTGAGAAAATTTCGTCCCAAAAATTGACCTTACAGAGCCATATTTACTAGACTTGTGGACTATTTTGGGACGCCTTTATTTAGAAGGTTCCTTCTTGTTTCTATTGACAGATGTTTTAAGGATGGAATTGTGGCATAGGCATAGTTACAGGCTGAGTGCTGTTATTTTCCAGCCGTACATTTCGATTGAAAATGACCGAAATTAACTACATTCGGAGCTAGCGCCGAATAAGTGTACGCACACGGTGTGCAATGTTCCAATCGGCAAACTTGTTTGTGTTGAGAACTGCTTCGCTCAAGTAATATCCTACAGATTAACCCTGCTAATTGTTCGTAAAGCAGTATGTTAATTTCGTTGATCTTTTAATGTTGAAATATAACTTCTAAATTACATATCCAGTGAATACAATCGCCTCACGTCGCTTCTCGCAGCTTGTATTCGAAGGCACTGAAGAGACTTGAATATTCTTTTTTGTACATAAGCTACATAAACATAAACTACACCTACTGACATTTTTTTCGGCCTCCCTTTAGGCTCCTAAGTGTTGTTGTTATTTTGTAAACAGTGTTTTAGTTTTCCTTGTGTTTGTCTTTTTTGTAGGATTTGCTGAACACATTTAGTCAATGAAGACAGTAAATTGTGGTCAAGCAGGGTCAAGTATTCTTCTGTGAGGCACAAATCAATCAATCTTTCTGTATAAAACAGCAACAAAAGTTACTTTTGTCATGCATAAGAGCCAGAAGGTGGCATATAATTTATTTCTGATCAGAAGGTGCTTTAAGCTTTATTTATCACATCTGAAGAGAGTTAGCTACTCCTTTCTGACTGGGACAAATTAATTGTGTGTGAGGGTCTCTGCATGTATTAGCTACAGAGTAATGTCTGTTAGATTTGGTTAGTGTTTTTCTCTGAAGCGGTCTAAATCTGAATCACATTGTTTTCAAACCAAAGATGAACTTGATTAGCACTATTATTGAACTTGGTTCTTTTAGAGATCCAAAGCAACAATGTACCTGTAGGATGATAAACCTTACCATGATGTATTCTAAACAAATTAATAAAACACATACCTGTACTTGTTTGGGGTATGAATTTTGTTTTCAACAACTTAATAATGTGAACATACAGTCATATTTTTTCAAGCCCTTATCCACTTACCTCAGGCTAAACAAAAATCCTGGATGTTACTTTTTTTTATTTATTTTTTTAATAATCAGCTTCTATTTTCTTTGTGAACAGTGTTAATGTTTAATTTTCAGAGGTAATTTCTATATCATTAAGACTACAATACAACATGAAAAACTGTTTCATCCTAAAAAGAGGTCAGTATTTCAAAGAATAAATATATTTCTAAGCTTTATAAGCCTTATTAGTGGAAATCAAGTGTTCCTCATAAAAAAGAAGTGAAGGGCCTACTATTAATCATGAGTTTGCTTCCCAGCTGTATTCTAGTGGTTAACAATTATCCGTTTTACATAACATTTTTAAAAGCGTTGCAGTTCGCTTTTTCAAAGACCTGACTGAAAATTACCTTGGGTAATGGTACATTTATACCTGAAAATAACAAAAGAACTTGCCGATTTACTATGAAAATTGATTTGAGAAAGTTAGAAACAGCGTTTCCACGGTGGTCCGCGAGCAAATTTCCTTTCTCTGCTGAGCTTTTTATCCCCGCTTTTTATCATGTTTTATACATTTCTTAACTACGGCTTCTTGTCACTGACTGTCCGTAAGTAAATTTGAATGGAAAATTAAACCCTCGTTTGAGTTGGGTACTTGAAACATCAAGCCTCGACAGTTTTACCCCTAATAAAAAAAGAATCAGTTGTTAACTTGTAAAATTCGACACTCGCTGAGCTTGTATAAAAGCAGAAAAGAAATCGTAAAAACCGTGGCAAAAATAATTAAAATTCTTCCCGGTTTTCTTGTGGTTTGTAGCGGGGCTCCCACGCGCGCCTCGCGCGCGTGGGACAGAGCCCCATACCCATAGATTATGGTCAACCTCTTTTCCTTTGGTTGTCACGTGATTGACCGAGCGTACGTACGTACGTACGCGTCTACGGATTGTACGGGTGGGGTAGGGGAGACTATCAAAAGGAAGGGAGGGGTGTCTCAGGCGTGTCTTGCCAAGTCCACATCTTTTACATTGGACATTCACAATATGGTCAATTGACAGCTGTCAAAACAGGATAGCCACTGACCAGTATCCCATGACCATATCGCGGGCTCATCTGTCAACTCATTGAGGTGACGTGATTTATTTGGAAGCTGTCCGCTGACCAGTTAATTATTTTACTAGATCGCGATCAATGTTCAGTCGCATACTTTCTAGCTAGTTTGGGATCGGAGCACAGGAAAACTGATACACGTCAATGTTGTGATCCATTGACAGCTGTCAAAACAAGGTATCCGCTGACCAGTGTCACTTGACTGTATCGCGGGCTCAGGTGTCGACCCATTGAGGTCAAGTGTTTTTTTGAAATTATCCGCTGACAAGGTACTGGTTTTCAAATGATCGTAGGCTCAAGTTTAATTTTTTTAAAAATTCATATGAAATATGTTGTTTATGTGTCGCACAATTAAAATTTTGATTTCAAACTGACCTCGGACGCGAAAATTCAGCCAGCTGCTACAGGCAGGGAAGACAGTTGCTTTTGACTTTTTTCGCCATGTTCACGCGTTGGTCACGCTCTACGTCCAATTTTTATGCTCTGATTGGTCAAAGTTTGACAGGTGAGCTCATGCGGAAAATTTATGCAGCATCTTGAATCTTGTTTACTTTGACAGCTGAAGCTGACAGAGTTTTGTGTCAACTTGTGATGTTTTTAACTTTCTTTTTCCACTGGATGTACAAAAGGAAATTCAGCTGCTATCAGGAGTCTTCTGTTATTCATGGCTAGTTTGTTTATTGGGTTGTTGGTTGAGTCAAAGTCGGAAATCCGATTTCGGATGGCATCGTTTTCGTTTTGATCTTGCTTAATGCGTAAGAGGGTTGCAAAGTCTGAAGCGATACTGGCGTTACTTTATACCTTTCAGGAGCTGCATCTCGAGTGGTAAGCCTACGTAATTATTGTATTCGATGTTTGTTTTTTATTCCTAATTTAATGAAGTCGAGCGTAGTTGATGCGGCTATTTTGTTTACGCACGTTTGTAAGATTTGAGACAATGATCTGACCGAGTATCAGGTTTGTTATAAGCTTACAGATCTTTAAAAAGCCTTTAGACATTTTCTCAGATCACCGCAAATAGAAAGAAAACGTTTCAAAGAATATTTAGTTATAATTCTGGCTGTAAAAGAAAGGTTCGAGCGATTTTCTTGCCTCGAGTTCGTCTTTGAAAAAAGCAAACACCGGGAAGCCGGCTTAAGACATAAACTTCAGCTTTGAGCTCGAAGACTCAGGATTTTTAGAGACACTTTAATACTTGTCTTTCTGAATGAAAATTGTCGTCTCTGTATAAGTTTTACCGAATTATATTTGTTTTATTGATTGTTAGTACTCTCTCTTGCAATTTTAATCGTTGTGCCGATTGTTTTCAGTCGTTCAGTAAACAACGCTTCCCGGAGTACTCAAAATGCCGCGCGTTAAACCGTTTTAAAATAGAAAATAAAGATGATAATAAAATCTTTATTATTTATGTTGGAGCGTAACTCTGTTAATTTTCGTTCAAACACTCGCCACTGCTAGCACTGTAAAAGTCAGAACCGGCTGGCCGTGTAGATTATTTTGAAAATTTTTTCAACGGTTTACGGCTAAAGCCCACGCGTGCTTCGATCGTCCTGAATAGCAATTTGTATCGCAATATTGTGAAATACTGCATTCTGTTGTCCGAGGTCTGTATGATAAAAACAGTGCCTCATAGTACTGTTTCACCTCAGATGTGATGTATAAATGATATAAAAGGTTGGTTTACACGCACCCAGATTTGTTGGCAAGATTTTGTAAAATAAACTTGTCGAACGCAAAAAATTCGGCCCGAATGTTTTTTCCAGGCCTAATTAATCTACGGTGATCAAGAGCCATTATGGCTCTTAATAAATGTGATCGAAGATGATTACCAGTTTTTGGGTGTACTTATGAGGCTATCAACTCGATGTGAGATTTGGTTCACTCTTAGCCTTATGAGGCTATCACTCGATGTGAGATTTGGTTCACTCTTGGGCTGTTTGCAAATTATTTTTTGTAAAATCACTTAGCCTTTCCCTGAAAAGTCACACGAATGTGCTCTAAAGTTAACTGAATTGTGGAATACAAGTTCATTGTTTGATTTAAATTATAAATTTATTAATGGGAGCCTCGCTTTTAGCCCTGGCTAAATCTATATGTTAGAAAATTAGGCTCTGCCTTTTTTATAGGTGTTTTGTAACTGTATACATGTAAGTTTTTGCATAGTTTTTATGTAGTTAGGCTTCTCGTTCGGTGCATAAGATTACTGGGCGCTGGAGTCATTCTTCGCTCTCACAAGTTTCATTATCATTTGCTCAGTCTTTTGCGTCTACCGCTTTTGCACCCTCTAACTGTCTTCGCCAAGAACAAGTACTCTTCATCCTTTACTTCAAAACATGGGCAATCTGGGCAATATGCGAGGATTAATTAGAGACGCGCAAAACATCGGATGTAAGGGATTGAATGGCTCTCGATAATGTGACGTCACATTTTCCCACTACAATGGAAACGATTGCGTCAGCCAGTTTCCTATCCAGTCTTTCTATTATCCATGGTGGTACCGATCGGCTACCGTGTTGATCGTACGCATCCACGGTTCTGGAAATTCAATTCTACTGTCTCTATTGATGTTGTCAGGGTGAGGTATTATGTTAATGGTCTATTTTACCCTACAAGAGTACCAATGAGGGTCTCGGTCATTAAACTTCACCTCCGGCCTTAAAGCGTCTTATGCCCGGTTTTATTAGCGTGTTCAGAAACGGCGTGAATGTTGTATGTTTCTGTCAGGCTCCTTAAGGTACAACGATAAGGTTGCATACACATACTCAAAAAAGTTAAAAAGCTTTAAAGGTACATCGATGTCTTCATACTTGAGTCACTCCATAAGCACTTTTGCCACCTCTCCAGTTTTTCACCAGGTACTGACAAAATATTACCATCTATAAAAACTATTTCATTTTCTTAAATCAAATGATCCTTGACCTGTTCATGTGTGAGTGCATGCAACATCTGTTTCCTATCTTTATTATCCCATGTCCAGGATCGATCTTGTTAGCATAAATTTGCTAGTAAAATTTGCATAAATTTTTTTCGCAATTGTCGCATCAGAAAATCACTTACAAAAATCGCAAAAATAACAAATGTAACGAAATTCTAGACTTAGGAAAAAGAAGAAGCCAAGACGGGCCCCGAAATATCCGCAAATATCGCACAAATCGCAAAAGTAACAAGGATTTTTCATGCTAGCTGAAACCACCCACGGCAAATATCGCAAAAATCGCAAAAATAACAAATCTAACAAGAACCAAGACTTAGAAAAAGAAGAAGCCAAGAAGGGCACCGAAATGTCCTTAAATGTGGCAAAAAACGCAAATATATTTGTTCATAATTCATGAGTAAGAGAACGAAGCACACATAAATGCACAATATTGGATCAATTGTTATTGGCATACACATATAAATAACATTCATTGGGGTGGTTGTTGTTTAACTATAAGCCTTGATTTAAAAGGGAAGGATTACCAAATCACTGGCAATCCCTGTTTAAAACATTTTGGGTACTGCACAGCAACATTCATGTAAAATGCCCGTTTTCTTACCCCCAGTTTGCTATTCTTGACATTTTGGAACGATTGTTATGGTGGGTTCTTGGCCATGAAAAGTTCTGCTACCACCCCATTTTATTGCTTAAAATTTGCCCCTACTGCGGGTGACACTCCTCTTTATGCATTGTAGCTGTATGTTGATGGAATAACGAAGCATACACAGATTGATATTACATTATTTTGCTACTGTCATTAATTATAAATAGTGTCACGTTTGTAACTGATGATTTCATTTTCGCGAAAATGGAACGCATTACAAAATTACTGGACAAGAACGTATTCCAGTTAAGAAAACCATTAGTATTAGGGAAAAACAGTGATGCGCGGGTGCTCTTGGCCCCTTTCTTGCCCTTCAACAATTCTTGCCTATTCTTGTTACTCTAGCGCAATTTGTGGCATTTTGCCATATTTGTTACTAAATCTTCTCACATAGCAGTGAAATACTTGTTACTTTTGGCAATCCCTGTTTAAATAACTATCGGTATTGCACCGCAACATTCATGTATAATGCGCGGATCCTATGACCCGTTATCTTTTCCCCCAATCTGCCATGCTATTTTTTCTTCATATTTTGGAACGATTGTTATGGTGGGTTCTTGGCCCTGAAATGTTCTGCTACCACCCCCTTTTATGCCCCCTTCTGAGAGCAACACTCCTTTCTACGCATTATAGCTGTATGTTGATGGAAGAACGAAGCATACACAGATTGATATTACAGTATTTTGCTACTGTCAGTAATTATAAATAGTGTCACGTTTGTAAGTGATGACAAGAACGTGTACTCATTTATCCTTTTACGAGCCAGATATTATGCATAAACAATGACATCATGCAAAGATTTACTTATAACGAAAAAAATCGAGATGAACTTTTACAGTATAATGCAATCAATTTTACATCTCGGAAAAATGGCCCGAACTTCCGCTAAATCGGAAAACCCTATTGCGTATTTGCTTTAATACGATGCGATTTTTGCGATATTTCTCACGGGTGTTTTTAGCCCGCAAGAAAAATCCTTGTTACTTTTGCTATTTTTGTGATATTTGTGGACATTTCGGGGCCCTTCTTGGCTTCTTTGCTTTCTAAGTCTTGAATGTTGTTATATTTGTTATTTTTGCGATTTTTGCGATATTTGTCATGGGTGTTTTTAGCTAGCAAGAAAAATCCTTGTTACTTTTGCTATTTTTGCGATATTTGCGGACATTTCGGACCCTTCTTGGCTTCTTTTTTTTCTAGATCTTGATTCTTGTTACATTTGTTATTTTTGCGATATTTGTCATGGGTGTTTTCAGCTAGCAAGAAAAATCCTTGTTACTTTTGCGATTTTCGCGATATTTGGGGACATTTCGGGGCCCTTCTTGGCTTCTTTTTTTTTCTAAGTCTGGAATTTTGTTGCATTTGTTATTTTGTGATATTTGCGATATTTGTCATGGGTGTTTTCAGCTAGCAGGTAAAATCCTTGTTACTTTTGCGATTTTTGCGATATTTGGGGACATTTCGGGGCCCTTCTTGGCTTCCTTTTTTTTTCTAAGTCTGGAATTTTGTTGCATTTGTTATTTTTGCGATATTTGCGATATTTGTCATGGGTGTTTTTAGCTAGCATGAAAAATCCTTGTTATTTTTGCAATTTTTGCGATATTTGCGGACATTTCGGGGTCCTTCTTGGTTTCTTTTTTTTCTAAGTCTTGATTCTTGTTAGATTTGTTATTTTTGCGATTTTTGCGATATTTGTAAGTGATTTTCTTACATAATTTTTTCTCAATGATTTCTTTTGCGACAATTGTGAAAACAATTTGCTAGCAAATTTTTGCTAACAAGATCGATCCTGGACATAAGGGGAAAAAACGCACGCCCATGGCCTATGGCGCCTACGTCTGCCAATTCAATAACCACCTTCTGACCAATCACAACAAAGGCATTGTATTATTAATCGGACTAAGGAACTGGCGGCCTAGAAGGCAATGAAATCCATGTTCAATTTTCGTTCGAGAAGACACACTTGTCACAGAAAGTTATCCAACTTGACAGATTACTGAGAGTTGCAACGCTTATTCCTTGATCATAGTCTATAAAGACTTTGTAAAAATATTCCATGATTTCCGTTTATCTAATCCACAGTAACTATTTTTTTAATTCCCTGCAGGGATTTGCAAGACAACGAGATTAAGGAGCTCCCGTCAGGGATATTTTCAAATCTACTTTCCTTGGTAGAACTGTAAGAAAACGAAGCAGTATTTCGTTGTTTATTCTTTTATTTGACTGACCTCGAAGAATGCGACTACCTCTTTTGGCACCTTCGGGTTGGGGGAAGAGGGGTGATGGAGAGGGGTGAACGGTCCATTAATTACCTGTAGATAAGCTTCACCTTTTTCAGCTTTCTTTTTTTAAGTTCTTTAAAGAGTCTCTTTCGGCTACAATCCTCTGTGTCCATATAAGTCAGAACCAATCATTTTCATCTGTTTTCATCACGTTATATCTCAGAATTCCTTCTCCTTCCCTCTACTGAATTCCCTGGCAAGCTTGGTTGACCATCTATTACTACACTTTCTTTTTTTTAAATAGTATTACCAACTTTTTCGTAATTTCATTTTTAAAGTTCGTCTGGACTGGACTAAAGTTTTTTGCGATAGCTATGTCATTTTTAAACTTCATTCGTTTTTCCTTAAACAGTGCAAAACATGTGTCTGGCTGATTTTGACCTGCAATTCTTCCTCTCGGTGATCCAGTGAAAAGAATCGCCAAAGTGCAAATTAAAGAAATACCCCCCCCCCCCCCCCACACACACACACACACACCCCAAACGACCCCGACCCCACTAACAGAGAAGCTTGTGACTAAAAGATGATTCGCAAAAGCTTCACCTACAAAAAATTAAAAAGTATTGTTGCTTTAAGTGTCATTGTCGGAGAAAGGTGGGCAGGGCCCACGGGTCGAGGTTCGAGGCCTATCTATTCCATTCAAATTCCGTACCACAGATTACCTTTCTGATACGATTTTGAATATTCCCTCTTAAAAAGGATTGGCTTGTTTCCATTCGACTTTCACCACTCTTTTTGAATAAGAATACCGTGTCGAATTTGGGCTGACTTTTGCAAGATATTTTACCTGCCTCTGTCAACTGAGATGCGATCCATTTGTATCCACGTGATGAATGATTTTGGCTTTTTATGATGACTTTGCCGAGCTTGCATATTTGTGTCTCGCGTGACGTTTTTGGCGGATTCTCCGATTTTAAGCAGCGCGGATAACATTTCAAATCAAAATGGTTTTGGTAAGGTACATTTATTGCTGTTTAATGTTCAGTGAGATTTAGATTGGGACCTCCGAGTCGTTTCGCAAGATTGACCACTTAAGTCCGCCCAAATCGGCGAAAATGGTGTACAATTCCCCGCCAATTTTTACGTGTCAGACAGTCTGAACAAGTCATGGAAAATCCCTTCAGTATGGTTCGGAAAGGGAATTAGCTAGATTAAACAAAGTTCTAAAAGCACTGGCCCCGGTTGTTCAAACGTTGGATAGCGCTATCCACCGGATAGATCATTATCCAGCAAATAGCGTAATTGATGTCCTTAATACTTACCCGCTGGATAGATCAGCGGCGAGGGTACTGACGTCCTACATGACTACAGGTATCAGGAGCTTTCTATCACTTTGATGGAAAAGGGGATACACCACCAAACTACCATCGAAGACCGATCATGCACCCTGTAGCCAACGCACCAGCAAAAATATAAGTCGTAAAAGAGTTTTAATTCAACTGGAACAACTCAAACTCTTAACCTTATTTACATGATGTTGCCAGTGGTTTCTAGGATAAAGTAACAAACATAATACATTAAGAGCGGAACGACTAATTACAACAATGGAAATAACGTAGGAAATACAGATAACATAGGAAATACGAGATAAACGAGGACAGAGGACATTACCTGACGATTTGGGAATACGGCGAACGAAGTAAGATAAAGAACGTAACGTAGTTGTAACAGCTAGCGAACTCGAGCAAGATACTTTACGATTTGCATATCCCGCGCGAAAGTTGAATTACTTATGCGTAAACACGCGGACTGGGACTAGGCGGGGGATTGGTTACTACACACCCTTACCAACTAACTCAACTAGTTGTCTTTTTGTTGTTCTTGCTATATTTTTAGACAATATTAGTTCCCCTTGAAAGGAGTAAAATGGTCCTCCTTTTATGTACTTACTACGAAAACAACTCAAACTCGTCCCCAGGTCTTCTTGGTTAACGGTTCAATAATCTGTCAATTTTGTTGCACGATTGACGTCTTCAGTTCAATATCGCAAAATTCTTCCAAATTTGGTCGACAATAGCTGGTTATGATGAATTATGCGTGGGATTTTAGCCAATCAGAAACGGCGAAATATTTTGAATGAATACTGTGATAAAAATTTCCATTACATTTATGGTTAGTGATATTTTGCATTTATGGCTGGTTTAAATTAGTGCAGTTGGAATGTGCAGGGAGCAAATATTACATTTATGGTTGATTATTACATTAACGGGTGAAACAACAACACCGTCATTTCTTTTTTTAATTTTATTTCCATGTTAGCAAAATTTTCCCTTAATCTGACTTGTTGAGAGTTAACTAGACGTTTCATGAAGCTCAAAAGTTATACAAAATTTTTCAGATGTAAGATATAGAACGCATTCAAAGTGGCTGGGTCGTTTGGTATTCTGTGGTTAAGAACATTACCCTCTTTGATAATTTACCCTTGTCCTGGCAAATATGCGTTAGTGAATGTTAGCCATGTTCTGTTCAATCTTTAACACAATAAGCGAGTCCACTTATCATTTTGGTCTTTCGGAAAAGAAATAACAATCAAGGAAGCTAATTGTTTAAGAAAAAATTCAGAAACGTTTAGTATTCTGGAAATTGCCTTCTTCAATAAAATATCGTTGTCATGGCAAGATAAAAGGGTGAAAGTTTTTTTTTTTAGATAATGAATTTGTCTTCTCCCGGCCGGCGTCCGTGAAATCTGACTGAAGTTTAAAAAACAAACGAAGGAGCCGCATAAAGAGCAGAGCAGCTAAGAAGAAATTAACCATGGAGTTCATCATGAACATCACTTTTTCCAATAACTCGAACAATAATGCTGATGGTTGCTTTAAGCTTCATAAGTATACAGAAGTTAAATTGTGTTTTTTTTTTAAATCGCACGACTATGAAAAATTACCCCTTGATCACTGGTATTGTAATTCGCGTTTCTAGTTTCGTTGCAGTAATTTTGCATGAGTTCTTATTTTAAGTCTTTGTTCTTTTTTGGAAGATTTCGTTTTCTCGACAACCGATCTGACCGATGTTCCACAGTACGTTACACGTATGTGGAAAGGTATGATCAAACTTCCCACAACGATAGATTCTGTCCTGTTTGTAACTCTGGTATGATTGAAGACGAATTTCATTTTCTATTGCATTGTCCAAAGTATTCAATCCCAAGGGAAAAATTCTACAATCAAATCCAACACAATTTTGTCGATTTTAATCAGCTATCTTCCACAGAATTTTTAATTAAATTGACGAATTCACAGAATTTTTCTCTAAATTCGCATTTGTTAAAATTGGTCTCATTATGTCATGATTTCTTAATAATTTGTTATCAAATGACACTGATGACTCTTGATTGACCAGTATTAATTGTAACTTTATCTTAAAGCTTGCAATACTATTACTTCATATAGTCATACAAATAAAGCCTATGTTGTTGTTGTTGTTGGCATCAGGCGTTTTTCTGACGCAAATTTGTGTATGAATCATGCATTCTTGTCATGAAGTATGTTAAAATAACCTATTCTTGCAGGTACCTGCAGAAGAACAAAATTAAAGAGCTTCCGCCTGGGATTTTCACCAATTTAACCGAGCTACGTTACTTGTAAGTTTTAAGGTTTTAAGTGTCATGGGTCTTGTTTCAAGTTCCCTCAAAAAACTGAAGATCTTAACTGTGTGCTCAATGCCCTCAGCTCTTGGTCTACTGACTCTCACCTAGCACTTAACCCCACCAAGACCAAGGCAGTGGTTCTGTCCACCAGTAGCCCGTTCCAGGCGTTCATATAGTAAAAAGTGGCGAATTAAACTGTACACCGGGAAAACGGGGGGCGGGGGCGAGAGCGAGGGAACGCTTGTAAACATTTTTTAATAACATAGGGTTGTTCTGGTATACTGGATTCCAGTATACCCTCTTATTGGTCTATTATGACACCTTCTGTTAACACTCTAGCAGCCGGAGAGAGACATCTGTTATCGAATCACGCGGACATCGACGCTACTAAAAACAATGCAATCGAGCATTTCCTTTATGTGGAATCTTTTCAGGATGAGCAGAACATTTGTTTGAATCTCGTTCGCCGAGGCCAGGAAGTTTTCGTGATTCTTCCAACGGGCTCCGGCCAGGAGACCTTGATTTTTTAACTCTTTCCACGAATAATGAACGTACTCAATTGGCGAGTCAATTTCCGGGATCATCATCAGTGCGCCTCGCATAATGAAATACCAAGTTCAAGCGATTTGGAATAACAGCAGCAACAGCCAAAGGCTGGGGGGAGGAGGAAGGCATAGACGAAGACACGGCAGTGTGGAAGGAAGGTGTGAGACCACTTATGGAAGTCCAGAAAGGCAAAAATGATATCTTGTTTGAAAGGTTGTCTAGTCGCAATAAAAAGATTAATGCTTTGACACAGGTCAAAGAAGATCAGTACTTAAAAGAGGGAGTCTGCGTTTCGGGTTGGAAAATCAATTTCCTTTGCCCATGAATATATCTTAGTCCAAAAGTGATTGAAACCGCATTAGTTTTTGAAAATATTTCAAATTAAAATTTTTCGTAAAGAAAATCCCTTCAGCGCGCGGCGGCCAAATTTTTGCAGTGACAAAGAGTAAAAGTAGCGCATATTGCAGAGTTTACCACTTCAAAGTCGTGAACTTTCAACGATTTTTGTCACTTGCTAGGATTATATTGGTCCTTAAATGATAAGCACACAATTTTGGTCCTTCAAAAGTAGTTGTTATCTACCAATCTACCAAACATAGCCTGCGTAGTTAAAAGGGAGCGGGCGGCGGGGGGGGGGGGGGGGGGGGGGGTTGGGGGGTAGGAAAGAAAAGAAGGAGGGACGAAAACAAGGAGAGGGGATTGGGGAGAAAAGGAAGGGAACGCCTGCTATAATAACTCCGTTTTGTTCACCTCTGCGGACGCTGGCGACCGAAAATTCTGATTGCATGGTTAATTCGGACAATAGAACAAGCTTGTTGAGTACACTAAACTGGCGCTTTCAGTTAGCATGCGTCGTGTTGTCAAACATTTTCTGGCCGAGAGGAAAATAAAGTCCATGTTCACTTTTCCTTTGAGCACGATACAGAACAAAACTGACGTAGATTTGTTTATTATATAATTTTACAGTTGTTTTGTTACATAAGTTACGTTTTAGGATGACACTTTGTGTAAGTGTACTTCGGAGGTCCCGCTTGAGAAATAGCACGTGTTTTAAAGGCTCGTAATAAAAGTTCGTTTTGCATGAACTGCTAGACTCGAGTATACTTCATGGTGACCCCGACGTGATCTATACGGAAACCATGGAACACGAAGAAACAGTTTGGAGCCTTTGAGGATACTCCAGGAAAAAATAATTCGAAGGAACACGGTGAACGAGAACAGTAAACTACGCCGGCCGCCATCTTGGATTTTGGAAAGTGCCACAAATTTTTCTTCACCGGAGCCATCCCAACACAGCTCTGCGAGTCGAGATTGCTCATCCACTTATTTACAACGTCGATCCAGCCCAGCAGAGTCCCAGAACAGACAACGTAGTCAGTGAAATACGGGAAAACAAGCACTGGAAAAAAAAACGTCGATCGATCGCGGTAGCTGATCTCACACCAGCAATTCAGTCACCATGCCAGAAACCGACGACGAGAGGAGGGCGCAACAAGCTACAATCGAGCAAGCCGCTAGAGCAAGGCTACATGGAGTTGAAATGCCCAAGAGGTTGGACTTCACTTCCAAAAAGCTACACCATGAATATTTGTGCTTCCAGACCTTAGCAAAAAAGGTTTTAGAATGCTACGACGGGCTTGAGGACAGTGTTCAAGGAAACAAAGTCCTAATGTGGATGCATGGTGCCAGAGGCATGCGTCAAACACGAACTACACCCATTCCCACCCGGAGACAAGGAAAAACTAACCCCGCTGTGGAACTTCTTTGACAATTTGTGTTCCAAGAAGGAAGGTTGCCAAAGATCATGGAACGCCGCGAGAATGACACTGAAACAGGAGAAAGGAGAGTCAGTGGACATTTTCTACGGACGGATACGTGCGTCAAACACGAGCTACACCCATTCCCACCCGGAGACAAGGAAAGACTAACCCCGCTGTGGAACTTCTTTGACAATTTGTGTTCCAAGAAGGAAGGTTGCCAAAGATCATGGAACGCCGCGAGAATGACACTGAAACAGGAGAAAGGAGAGTAAGTGGACTTTTTCTACGGACAGATACGTGATGTCCTCCACCAGTGCGAGTACGATCCCGCGATACAGAAAGTCCTTGAGGCGGAAACCCTCAAATATGGCTTGACGAACACGAAAATTATAGAGAAAGTCTATGCACAACAGAAAGATGCAGACGCCAGCCGTGTTCTCGACACCGCCAGAGCTGAGGAACAAGCTCAGACGCACATACGCGAAGTCGAAAAGATTAGGAGGGACCACAACCTGGGAGAAACTAAAAGCGCAGAGGAGCTCAGACAACAGAAGAAGCCCTTCAGCAAAAATTCCAAGGCTTCCAGTGATGGACGCACCAAAAATCAGTACGACTGCAAAAGATGCGGACACAAACACGGTCCCAAAGAGTGCCCTGCCTTTGGGAAAGAATGCAGTAAAAGTAAAAAGAAGGGCCACTTTGCTGAGCAGTGCCGTAGCAAGACAAACGCGGATCCTTCCAGCAAGCGATCTAGCCAGCAGAAACAAATACCCGGACTCAAAAAGAAGTTTCACGAAGCAACTGCAGACTCAGGAGGTAGCGAAGCAGGCTTCTCAGAGTATGACACTGACGAGGTCACAGTGCAAGTTGACTCTATAGAAGCAAAACTGAAGAAACAAAGTGTACCATGACGCATTTCGGCAAGACACAGCCGAAGCATGTCAGCAAGGTCTATTTAGACGAAGACCAATCGCCTGATGTATTGTATGCCACTGTTGAGCTTGAATTACCGGACAGGAGTACAAAGAAGCTCAAGGGCAAGTTCGACACTGGAGCTCAGGTGAACTTGATGAATTATATGACATTCCGAGAAATCTTTGGCCATGATGCAGCAAGAATTCTGCACCAAAGTCAAGTGAAACTCACAGGCTATGGAGGAAAGCGCTTCAGGAACCACGAGAAATTCCGTATTGACTGTGTTTGCCACAATGATGTCGTTGGCCGACGTGTTGAATTCTTTGTATCCGATTATGGCACTAACTTGTTCTCACTAAAATTCACCTGTGCAATGAAAATCATCAACATTATGTGTGAGGAGGAGACGGACTGCAAGGACTGCCATGGCCCCTATGACGTGAGTGAGGTCAGAGACGTCACTGAGGAGGAAAAAGAAGTTACTCCAGCACCAGACCAAGACCCAGCAAAACCCAAGTTAGATGAAAATTACAGTGTACCTCCACCAATGCAGGAGCCTGTGAAGAAGAATTTAAACTGGATGGTGGGCATTGGTGTCATCAAGAAGCAAGGAGAGGCAACACCATGGGTAAGCAATGTACTGTGCACACCCAAGCCCAATGGAGACATCCGGATATGCCTAAATCCAAAGCCACTCAACAAGGCAATGAAGAGGCCACACCATTATGCACCGACAATGGAAAACATATTACAGAAACTACACGGTTGCAAGTATTTCTTCGCCCTTGACCAATCGTTAGTTGCAATATCGAAGTACATCCAGACAGTGTACACCTACTCACCTTCAACACGCCATTTGGACGATATGCATACAAAAGGCTTCCATTTGGGCTCGTGAGTAGCCAAGAGGTATTCCAACGTGCCGTCGATGAGACATTCAGTGACATCCCTGATGTTTATTGCATTGCAGATGATGTGCTAATTGCTGCAAGGACAAAGGAGGAACATGATTCGGCAGTAAACAGGATCATCCAACGATGTCGAGACTCGGGCTTTAGGCTCAATCCAAAGAAAGTAAAGATCTTATCAGAGGAGATCGATTTATCTCGGCCATACCCTAACGAAGGAGGGATTAAAACCAGACGCAAAGAAGATCCAAGGGATAAAGCGGTTGGCTGTGCCAAGGAACAAGAAGGAGCTACAGTCACTGCTAGGAATGTTCAACTACCTGGGAAAGTTTATGCCCAACCTGGCTGCCAAGACGCAGGACCTCCGGGCTCTGGTAAAGAAGAATGCAGAATTTGTGCGGGACGAGACACACACCAAGTTACTCGAAGCACTGAAGGCTGAGGTCAAAGACAACACGGTGTTGCAGTACTTTGACCCACAGAAAGAAATCGTTATCGAGTGTGATGCCAGCCAAAAGAGCCTGGGTGCATGTATACTCCAGGACGGCAAGCCACTCAATTTCTCATCTAGAAGCTTGAATTGATTGATGCAGAAACGAGATACTGTAACCTGGAACGCGAGTTGCTTGCTGTCGCCTGGGCAGTCAATCATTACCGACAGTACTTGTATGGACGAAGATTTAAGATAGTCAGTGACCACAGTAGATTACAACAGATCATTAAGTAAGACATAAGAGACACGACCACACGGTTGCAACGACTTTTGCTGCGAAGTGAAGGCTACGATTTGACAATCGAATACAAAAAGGGTGTTGAGATGAACATATCCGACTGCCTTTCAGGGTGTGTGCCGCCACCAGCGCCCTATCAAGGACTAGTATTCCCAGACACCAGCCAAATTGGGATATTTGAGGTCGCTGCGGCAAATGAATCTGACATCCAGAAGATCCGATCAACTCAAAAGAAAGATCCAGTCTTCCAGGAGCTAGAGTGCCCATGCCAGGAAGGATGGCCAGAACACCGCAATCAAGTGCCCGAGTTGGCCATAGCTTGCTGGGATTACAGACACGACATTGCAGTCATCGATGGGATCGTTGTGAAGAGCCAAAGGATCCTGGTGCCGCAAAAAAATGCGTTAGTGTTTACTCTGAAAGCTACACGGAGTCCAGTCCGGAGTCCTCAAGAGCCAGAGACAAGTGGTTCTGGCCTGGCATGTCTGAACAGATCAGGAGGCTTATTCTGACCTGACCGTCCTGTCTGGAGCACCAACCCAGACAGAAACAAGCAGCGGTTATCCCTATGATCACAACCAATTCCATGCAGGTTCTGGGTTGTGACATTTTCCAGCATGCTGGTCGATGGTACAGTTCCATCGTCGACTACCACACAGGATACCCGTGGGTGAAGCCAATCAATAACCAAGAAGCAGATACAGTGATCCAACATTTCCAGAGTGTCTGCAACCAGTTTGGTTACCCTACAGAGGTAGTGAGCGATCGAGGCTCTCAGTACACTTCCAGCGACTTCCAAGAACTTTTTTTGAAATTCAACATCATCCAAAAGCCAGGAACCCCTCACTCTCAGTGGAAGAACGGCCGCTGCGAAAATGCCATTGGGAGGCTCAAAAGGTTGCTTGAGAAGTCGAAGAAAGAAGAAACGTCAATGGAAGACGTACTTCTTAACATCCGGGACACGCCATTAAACGCCAACACCCGTTCACCCTATGAGTTGATGTTTCATAGGAAGGTCAAATCAGACCTACCCTCAATACCACTCAGCCTGTTTGACAGCACCAAGAGCATCAACGCAGGCCATAGAAGTGTGAAGCACGCAGAGAGAACAAATGAAAGCGAAAACGGAGGTGAACCACCAAGGCTGGAGCAACATCAAACAATCATGTTTACGAAGAAACCTCAGGAAAAGAAGGCCCGATGGTCAAGCGTGACTGTCGTTTCAGTGGACGGACAACGATCATGCACCGTGGAAGACGACGCAACCGGAACACAATATTCCAGAGACCGGGTCCATATCAAGCCAATCCCTGGATATGCCCCCACTCCACCTACTGCAAAAGGTTCTTCGGAAAGAAGGGAAGAAGGTGCATCAGTGCCAGTGGAAATGCCAGATGCTAAGGTTACGGCTATATGGAGGGGAATACTGGACAAAAATGGAATTGAATAAATTTATATCAAACCGCGTGATGTATTATATCGTGACATACCCAGCAAAACAACAAACTTCTCGGTGGACAGATATACCATACCCGATACATCGTGTTATTGTATCGGACATGCCCCTACATCGTACCGTATGCTGCTATATCGTGCCTGGTGCTGCCAAATTGTCATCGATGTGAGGCGATAGAGTGCAAGTCATCCCATAAAATTGTTCCCTATGCTGCTATATCGCCTTCAGCGTGCTACATTGTGAGCGGTGTGCCAAGATCTGCTAATAACCATGCCACTACATCGTCCCCTATACTGCTATATCGTATGCAGTAAAGATTATAAATAAAGGTTTAACTGGTCAGCGGCTTAGTTTAAAAAGGCGCGAAACTGCACTCTGTCGTATCACACAGCTTACTGTAGTTTGCGAAACGAAATGGAGCGAAACGAAACGAAACGAAATGGAACGAAACGAAATGAAAATCTGTAGTTTGCGAAATGAGAATCTGTAGTTTGCGAAATGAAAATCCTCTGGAGAATGCCGACTTCAAATTCAGCGTGAACAACGAAGGAGAAGACGTCAACAAGAAATCGCGGAGCAGAAGGAACATCGCTTAGCACAGCGAAGGCAACGCAAACAACAAGAGACAGAGGAATAGGAGATTGGAATCAGAGGCATTATGATCGTTTTACACTGTCGAAAACCCAGATTTCTTAGTTTGCCGGTTTCCCCGCCGATATATAGATCAAAGTCTGCAAAGTTCCAGCTCTGTATTACGGCCCGAAGAATAATAATTTTCGGGTGAACTGCACCGGGCCATATTTGTTCTTTGTTTTTTTCATTTTCTAAATCCGGACGCAGAAATAATGCTAAATCTGCTTTTCAATACACTGTTAACAATAACACCACATAATACGTAAAAAAGAAGAAGAAGAAAAGAAAGAACAACGTATGGACCTTTAAGACGATATTCGCGGTGGGTCACCCATCCATTTCGTAACCCCGACCGATTTTCATTTCGCAAACTACAGAATCTGTAGTTTGCGAAATGAAAATCTGTAGTTTGCGAAATGACAGTCTGTAGTTTACGAAATGACAATTTACTTTCTCTTTGCGTCTACTCGGATATTCTAGACAGAAAATTCCCCAGAAAAAGCTGTCTCGCCCAGAAAAATTTAACTTATGGTCAGGCGCTCAAGTTAAGCCCTGTCGGTCGGGGTTACAAGGCATATCATTAAAGCACCAGTGGAATACGGATATGAATAAAACCTCAAAGTGACTTTTTAACCATAAGTGACTTATGACCAGTGCAAAATCGGCAAAGAATCTGAGTTTTTATAAAAACATTTCTAGTTTAAAACAGTGCTTGACATCAATCCTTGGTAATCGCCACTTAATGTTTAACCATTGCATTTTTTATTTCGTTATACAAAATAAGATCTTAGTGTATCCTCCATCCCCAGTCGTTTCTGTAATTGGGAACTAATATTTTTCATCTTAACAGGACATCTATCTTTTTATCTACAAGGAAGATGACGAAGGTTTCTTTGTTACATAATTTTACAGTTGTTTTGTTACATAAGTTACGTTTTAGGATGACACTTTGCGTAAGCGTACTTCGGAGGTCCCGCTTGCGAAATAGCACGTGTTTTAGAGACTCGCAAACAGATTTACCACCTCATCCAAAACAATTTTAACTTGATAATGTATGTGCATTAATGCGGAGGGACGACAGCGTTTCCTGGCCTATGCATGCAGCTGTAGCTACCAGTCACCACACACCAGCCTTTATAATCTACATTGTTTACTAGTGCCCTAGTGCTACCAGTGCTACCCGTCCACCGAGCTCTCTTTGGTATTAGCCCTGTTTACCTAAAGAAGTTTCTAAGTTTCAAAGAGAGTGACGTGGTCCCTACAATTTAAGATGTAATGCCAGCTGCGAATTAAAGGTCCCCAAAACAAAGTGCGAGACCCATGGGGACAGGGCCTTTTCGCACTTGTTGGCCCCTCACTGTGGAACACTCTCTCTTCAGCTATCAGGAGTATCCAGTGTTCAGGGTTTCAAGCAGGCTCTAAAGACCTTTGGATTTCGTTTGGCATTTGCCCAGTGAACCATTTGGCGTACAGTGATTGCGATGTCTTATTTTCATTTTCTCTCAGTATCTGTTATGTTTACTGTACGTTTGTCAGCTTTTGTTAGCGCTTTAGAATATGTATACAGTTTTAGCGCTATATAAGATTAATAAAATATATTATATTATGTGAGCTTTGGCCATATATTTCTGAAAAACAACATTGTTACCCAAACTGTCCTCACCGTTGGATTAACTGAAATGTGACTGATATATGCGATAAGTTTGCTGCTTGAAGAAAGTTTAGGGACTGCACATTTATGCACAATACATAAGGAGGTTCTCCTTTCACGCTTTCTTTTGCTGGTTTTTATCGATAAAACTTGCTGCACGGCCTTATCCCGTCGCTTGCCTAAAACACTGTCATAAGCGGGAATGCTACGGATAACACTCTGTAAATTACTAGCATTAGATATGTAATTTGTTAAGTCGCCTAGTTAACATCTTTTGTTTAATGCATCAAACATTCCTCCAAGTGGTGGTCTTTTGTTTGTCTTTGTACCACCATCGATCAGTGCCGTAGCACGGTTCTTCTTTTCAATGCAACTTTTAGACCCTGGTTAGACTTGCCATTACAAAGTACGGTTGCCTTTTTGGTTCTCTTTTCAGAAAATTGTCGCAATGAAACATTAATGAACGAAATCAATTTAGACTAGCAGTAATGTTTGGCTATCAGTTGTTAATTAATTGATTCAGTTTTCATTCTTCGAAAAAAAAAAAACTTTGTTGGTTTGTCTCAACCATGCCTAATGAATTTTTTCGTACAATTCGTGCCCCAAATCAGGGCAGCTGGCTGCGGTTAATTTGACAACTCTTAGCAACTTTATTAGCAGGAGTTCCTTGTGCTTTCCGGTACATCTACGACTTTAGGTCTTTTTCATGCCCAACTTTCTTTTCGTGCAGAGCATAATAAGCAAATATCGGTTGAGGCTGAGTATGATAATAATGAATATAATAATAATAATTTATTATAATTTATTCATCGGATAAAAATATATCAGATGTTACACTGAAAAGTTAACATTCAAGTGCAAAATACTGTTGTACCCAAGTAAAGAGAAATAAATGATTAAAAATTCTGAAATCTCTATTAAAACGTTGGTACAAGTAAATTAAGGTAAACAATTCTAAAATATAATGTTTATAATTTAGGTAGGCTATACTTAAAACTAACCTGTTCAAATAGCTATTTTTAAAACGTTTTGTATCTACATCACGTTTTATAATGGATGTACTTCTAAATCGCTTCTGATTAGACCTTATACCTGAAGAGGAGATTATTAAATGGATGGTCGCTGTTATAACAATTATAAGATAGCATTAACACACTCAAAATTAAGTTACAACTACATCGATTTCTCCATACTTAAGTCACCTTAACAGCACTTCTTAGTTTTTCACGAAGTGTTGACAAAACACTACAATGTACAAGAAACCGTGATTCATGTTCTTAAATCAAATGATTATGATTATTATAAAGTGTGTCAAGTGTTAAAGAGTGACAGCTTATTTCATTACAAAGTGCGACAGTTATTGTAAAGTGGGACGATTATTACGAAGTGCGACAGAATAACGTGAAAGTTTCTGAAATTTGGAATCAGTAAGCATCCAGCCCACCGAGATCAGAGGCGAGGGTACTGACTTTCTACATGACTATCTGGAGTTTTCTATCACTTTGATAGAAAGGGGATACACTACCAAAGTGCCATCGAAGACCGATCATCCACCCTTACCAATTAACTCAAAATCGCTGAAAGAAGAACACGTTCAATGGAGCAGCATCTTGCAAGAGACCCTCAGAATGTGAAAATGTACAGTGACATTATCATTGAACAGGAGAAACGGGTCTTCACAGAAGAGTGACAGATCCCGAAACCACTGTAGGGACCTGCCACTATCTCCCACACCATGCCTTGTTTAAGGAGTCTGCAAACCATCCCAATACGCGTCTTGTAAGACTGCAGCTGTCGACAATCCCAAGAACACCCTAGCCTTAATGACAGTCTGTTACCAGGTATGGTCGGCCATTTGTTTCAAAATTATGACACGATATACGTGCGGTTTTTTCCCACGTATACTTGCGTTTTATTCCCAAGTATATGACCATATATATGCGTTACTAACAAGCATGTGGTATATGGGGTCACAGAAAGTCGTCGTATAAGAGGCACCGAATTATACCGTCGGCAAAAACCCCCTCATGTACGATGGAGCTGAAAAGTAACTTCAGTTTGAATCAAGCATGGCCGCAATGGCCGCGTTAATTTCGAGCAAGATTTGGTTCTTATTCATTGCCCTCACAGTAGTGGTGGTTGTTGGCTCCCCGACAAGGGATTTGTTGGAATCCGTGGATTGTCTCTTGATCGACTGTGTACGCTATTTCACAAATGCTGACCGAAACAACAATCGATTC
This sequence comes from Porites cylindrica, assembly GCA_964035525.1. Lineage (NCBI taxonomy): Eukaryota > Metazoa > Cnidaria > Anthozoa > Scleractinia > Poritidae > Porites > Porites cylindrica. The sequence continues at coordinate 51,089,013 of OZ037777.1, read as the reverse complement.
AGTTAGAAATAAGCGTCCGACAGGCAAAACACGGCTCATAAGCTCTTGATAATGTAAAACATGACCTTGAGAGTCTGCTTGAACAGATTGGTTTTTCTTCTTTTCTCTCTTGCGCGCGAATTATTACCTTTTCGCCTCCACGAACACGTTCTAAGCCTCCTAGTCTCGAAGCTTTTTATTATTCCCCCGGTCATTCTCACTGACTTTAATAGCCTTCCACCTGCTTCTCTTTCCTTAGTGCTCCTCCACTTAATTGTGATTTTCATGGTTATCTAACTCGTTCTCGTTCAACTTGCATAAAATGTCCCTCAGGTATCAATTTGCTATTAGCTCTCAGCCCCGATTATTTGGAAGGATAGTTTATTTATAACTTCAGTTTGGCGTTTTTTTGGAGCCGATGGCAAATTAGTATTTTTGATTATAGCAGCTAGTTTCGCTCTCTGCACTATAGTAGCAACCGACGAGGAACTGCATTCTTGCAGAATTCATAACATTCGCATAGACACAACAGTAGATTCCTACGAAGGAACAACAAGACATCGCGCTTTTGTTTAAAGACTCACCGATCTCAAAAAAAATTAATTTGGACTGCATCAGGCTATCAGCGGTGAGAATGATCTTGACTCACGCAAAGCATAATTCTCCATACTTGGCCGGTAGCTTTAGTTTAAGCTACCGTGTACAACTCAAATCTGAAGATCTCAGCCACTATCCGTAAAAACTCAAAATCCTTGAAACAACACTTATGAGCTGGGCCCAGCATCATACTGACATAGCAGCCCGGGAGGGGCGAGGGGGGTGGGGGGGGGGGGGGGGGAAGGGTATTCAACAAATTCTTATACGGCGGAGGACCACCCCTTAACCTTTTATATATCATTTTTCACGATTTCGTATACCTTCTATTGACAAATGATACTCCTATCACATATCTTGCTTAGAACATTGTATCCCTTTTAACCGCTGGAAACCCGCACTGTCATAAAATAGGAATCAGTCACAAATGTAGAACGCTTTCTCGACGGGTAAGGGGTTGGACCTCGGGGTGGAGTCTCCCCGTACAAATATTTGTTAAGTACCTCTCCGGGATTTCGGGCGGAACCTTCCCGTATAGGCCATCATAGGGAGTACCCTCTCCCCTGGCATAGCAAGAAATAATCACATTCCCCCGGACAAAGAAACTTACATGCATGCATGTAGTTATTCCGCAGATCCAGGATTTACGGAGAAACCCATGGAAACTAAAATCTTTATTTAGCCGTAATACTAAAATAAAGCTTTAGGCTTAAACAGAGGTCAAAGAATATTAAAACACTTTACAACTGCATCTGAGGTCAACTCCTAACGGGAACACCTAAAGAACCATAAACCACAGGAGATGATTACTCAGTATACTTAACTGGGAAAATCAAGTCATTGATAGCAAAGCGTCAAAAACTTCTCAAGTTTGGAAAGGACTCCCCAGCGTATAAGGAAGCACGTAATGCCGTACAAAAGGAGTGGGAGAACTGTAAAAAGTGCTTTTATGACCAGAAAGTTGCTAAACTTAAACAAACCAACGTTAGGCGGTGGTTGAAAGAAATCAAAGGCCTTACTGGGCTGCGATGTCCGGAAAGATGGGTGCAACAAATGCTTGGAGATCAGTTGGAGTCCACTGAGTTTCTGGCTAACAGCTTCAACACCTTTTTGGCTGGTCTTACTACTGACTTTGTGCCGTTGCCCCAAATTATCCCTGGTTCATTTTTCCCGGTCCCTGAACACCTACTGGTTGACACACGTATGGTATACAAGGCCGTGAGAGGCATTAAATCGAACAAGTCAGGGAAGGGGGGGGGGCTGATCCCATCCCGGGGAAAGTCTGGAAATAGTTTGCTTTTGAACTTTCACCAGTCATCACTAATATCTATAATGCCTCGATGGTACAGTGATACGTCCCTGTGTTTCTTAAGCAATCCGAAGTGGTCCCTGTACCAAAATGTTCGCCACCCAAAGTAGTTGAACAAGATCTTCGGCCTATTTCTCTCACGCCCCATATTGCAAAGGTCATGGAAGGGCTTACGCTGGATTCCCTCTTCAAGCAAGTCTGTGACAAGCTCGACACCCACCAGTTTGCCCTGGCCGGGAAGTCCACAACCCACGCTCTTGTTTTCTTCCTCCAAGTCATCCTTGAGGCCCTTGACCAAGGTGACAGTTATGCACGCATCTTCTTTACTGATTTCAGTAAAGGTTTTTTATTTAGTCGATCAGAATATCCTTATCCAAGAAATGGAGCTGCTGGGCGTGCATGAGGCCACTATCAGATGGATCGGCTCGTTTTTAACCGACCGTTCACAAAGAGTGCGAATCGGTCAGGTTTATTCGCATCCAGTTACACCGAATGGGGGAATACCACAAGGAACAAAACTCGCGCCATTGCTGTTCGCCATATTAGTGAACAATCTGTGTAGGGACTGGGGATATAGGGATAAATGCGTTGATGACACCTCGGTATTTGAATCTATTCCTCGATGTTCGCCTAGCTACCTTCCATTTATCGCCGCAAATATTAGCACCTACGCTTCTATGCGTAACATGCGGCTTAATGAGAAAAAATGTAAGGATATGGTTATCAATTTTTTAAAGTACCAACCCAGTGTTATAACGCCGATTCAGCTTAATGGTATAGTCATTGATAGAATATCTAGTTATAAACTCTTAGGGGTTATTATCTCTAATGACCTCTCTTGGAGCGAACACTGTGACAGTATCCATAAAAAAGCTACTAAGCGATTGTTTGTGCTGCGGACCCTCAAGAGAGTCGGACTGGGCACTAACGATCTCGTGTTAGTCTACTGTAGTATTGTTAGATCCATTGTTGAATACGCCTCGCCGGTTTGGGCTGCGATCCCTTTATATCTTGATGAGTTAATTGAGTCTGTACAGCGGAAAGCCGTCAAAATAATATTTGGCCGGGTAGACTATGCGGAAGCCTTGGTATTGGCCGGCCTGGAGTCTCTTAGTGACAGGAGAGTAGGAGCTTGTAAGCGGTTTATGGCTACTGCACGCCAAATGTCCCCCCTTAAGAACATCATCCCCTCTCCTGCCGCTTTTGAGTCTCATTACAGTATTAGGGTCCAACTTCCAAGACGTCAACATGGTCATACCAGAAGAATTAATGACTTTGTAACTTATAAATTTCAGTGAATGTATGTAAATGGTTAATTGTATGTGACAATGACCTTCCCCAACAATTCAGTTATTGCTGCAAGCGGGTGAAATAAACAGAATATCTATCTATCTATCGTATTGTAATTCTCTGTAGTGCTAGTAACTTTAACTTTACTTTATTATTCCATCGCTCATATAGTACAAAACTCAGTAAAGCCAAAGCCGGGGGCTTATACGATCTGTGGTCAAAATGACCGAAATTATTTTATGTAGAAATGAAGCCCATTGAAGGCTAAATTTCAAAACTAAAACAAGAAACAAAACTTAAATTAAGTAATGCAAGCAGTCCTATAGCAGAGGTAAAACTAGAAGTACTAGTGACAAATAAACTAACAATAAACTATGATAATCCTGCGCTAATTCAATCCAGGCTTAAAAAGTAAAGTTTTAGTTTCCATTTAGAGTCAGTGGTGGTAAGGCTGTTACAGGCAAGTAAAGGGTATATCAGTGGGATATCCTTGGCCAAATAATCGGGGCTTGAGAACTAATAGCAAATTGATACCTGAGGGACATTTTATGCAAGTTGAACGAGAACGAGTTAGATAACCATGAAAATCATAATTAAAGTGGAGGAGCACTAAGGAAAGAGAGAAAGGTGGAAGGCTATTAAAGTCAGTGAGAATACCAGGGAAATGATAAAAATCTTCGAGACTAGGAGGCTTAGAACTTGTTCGTGGAGGCGAAAAGGTGATAATTCGCGCGCGAGAGAGAAAAGAAGAAGCACCAATCTGTTCAAGCAGACTCTCAAGGTCATGTTTTACATTATCAAGAGCTTATGAGTTGTGTTTTGCCAGTCGGACGCTAATTTCTAACTGTTTCGGTCAGCATTTGTGAAATAGCGTACACAGTCTATCAAGAGACAATCCACGGATTCCAACAAATCCCTTGTCGGGGACCCAACAACCACCACTACTGTGAGGGCAATGAATAAGAACCAAATCTTGCTCGAAATTAACGCGGCTATTGCGGCCATGCTTGATTCAAACTGAAGTTACTTTTCAGCTCCATCGTACATGAAGGGGTTTTTTGCTGACGGTATAATTCGGTGCCTCTTATACGACGACTTTCTGTGACCCCATATACAACATGCTTGTTTGTAGGGCATATATTTGGCCTTTTTTGTGCGCATATATATGCGCGTTTGTAAGAAAGTGGTCATATACTTGGGAATAAAACGCAAGTATACGTGACAAAAAACACACACATATATCGTGTAGCAGGAATGATTGCAAGTATACGTGGGAAGAACCGCACGTATATCGTGTCATAATTTTGAAACAAATGGCCGACCATAACCAGGGCCACCTATTCTTAATGACTTAACTGCTATACCCCGCTTCCTCCTCCGTACGTTTGGTTTTGCAACGGATACTGAGAACGCTTTCTTAAACATCAGTCTTGGTGAACAAGACAGCTAGGGATGCTCCACGCTTCTTCTGATTGAGTTACCTCAGTGACCCTAACAGCCCCTTCCAAGTTTACCGCTCCAAGGTTATCTCCAGCCATTGACCATAGATAACCAAAAGGTGTATCAGCACCATTTCCAGGCTCACCTGCGTCAAACCCTGAGTCCTGCTGTTTGTGCGCAATACCAGAAAGTTGAACAAGAACAAAGGAGCTCTGATTACACAAGAACTGGCTCATGCCCAGAGAGAATGGGTCAAGAATCGTCAGCAAGCGAGTTACCTCAAGTATATCTCCGACATGCTCTCCAAATCTACACCTAGAAAACCACCAGTTCGACAGCTACTCCTCTTTTTAGATGATACTGGTGTTATCCGTTTCAGCAAGAGGGTTTACAATGCGCCAGTTTCCAAATTTACCAAGTTCTTACTCCTCAGACATCAGTGTCACGCATGTTAATCAATTATATGCTTGTGCGAATTTCACACTGAATCTCGTAAGTCTGAGATATTGGATTCCTGCTGGACACCAGCATGTAAAGAAAGTGACCAATCACGGCGTCACTTGCAAGACGATTATAGGATAGCGTACAACATCCTGACCCATCTCTTCTTCCAAAGAAAAGACTCACTCAAGCAGAACCATTTACAGTCTCTGACGTAGACTTTACAAGGGCTTTATATATCCGCGAAGCTGTAGCCGAAAAGAGAGATTTACACGTGCTACAACAAGAGTAGTCTACCTTCCATTTTTGTAGTCGTTACAGATTTTTCGGTACAAACCTTCGTTCTCGCGTATCGAGGAATTGGTGCCCGAAGGTCTGTCCCCCAACAAACGATATCTGATAATGCTTCTAGGTACCTGTTAGCTGCTAAGAGGTAACCGCACTGTTTCCATCGCACATATTAAAAGCGTCACTGAGCAAAACAGGGTGTAGATTGGTGCTTCATACCCAAAAGAGCAACTTAGCATGGAGGATTCTGGGAAAGGTTAATAGGTGTCACCCCTCAGGGCTTTTCAGGGATAATTTACAACACTGGTTGGAGGACTTTGCCAGACTGCTTAAGGTGCAGTTTACAAGTAATGAAGGAATGAGTAATGATGCCCCCATACATGAGTGTGAAAATGAGATAGACTACTACACCGGGCACTAGGTTTCCTACTCTTTACAAAGAAGAGAAGAGTCCCATAGATTTATTACATGTGCAAGGGCTAGTGAGACGGGAACTACAGTTTATCGTCCTTATCCGAGAAGACTAGAAAGTCTAACCGTTTGCAGATGTTTTTACAAAGGCACCAATTTCTCCTCAGTTATTTAAAGACCCTGAGTCTTGGTCCGGACGGGGTTTGAACCTACGGCCTCCCGCTCAGCAGACCGGCGTTTATGCCATTGAGTTAACCAGGCGGCGGTCGCTTCAGATAAGAAGGTCCTTGGACGATCATCTTATAACTTCTAACACCCTGCACACCATTGTTATTTAAATTGAAGCTATCCTGAATGACAGACCACTGACACATGTTTCTTCCAACGCACACGATGAAGAAACGCTCAATTAACCCCATTTTCTATAAAGAAGAAGGATCACAACCCTTCCCCACATTAGAGTTGAGGAAGATGAGATTACACTCAGAATCATTACAAGCCGCAGGCTCGATTTTCGGGGGATAGCGACGTTAAACGTCGCGATCTTCGCATATTTCTGAAGGGCGAGGCGCCAAGTCTATTGTTTTGAACCAAGGGTTATATTACATCAAGAGAGCCTGAGCCTATCTTAAAGCTGTCAACAATGTTCGTTTTATTGAGCAATCTTTCATCTTTTGACACTTAATCCAGTTTATCTTACGTGGACACCCAACGTAGTTGCTATTCAAGTGCACTGTCGAAAGCATAATATCAAATAGACTTCCGAAATTCTGCATTCGAGCTTCACTCTTCGTCTTTAATTTTGGCCGACCCACCCAATAAACAATAAATAAGAACAATACTACCGAAAAATCATTACAGCTGAGAACTTGATAAATAAACAGTGAAAACAACAACTCAATAATCTCTCAGGGAGATCGATCACCCGCCAAAGAGGATACCCGCGAGGTTTGTTCGGTTTCAACATAGACACACATCGCTACTACAAATATCGCTAGTATAAATCTGGCATAATTGTCACATTTGATCGAAGAGAGATATTTACGCAAAAAAAAAACTATCACAGTTCACAAATGATTTAGATATTATCTTAATATTTTACCTTAAACTGTCGAAATTAAAGTATTGCCGCCCGCAGACAAAACTAGCTTTTTTCCGGTTTCCGGTGTACATCAAACACAGTCGTCACGCTCAATATTATCCAAACTGAGAGCCATAGATCAGAAAAAAATTACAATTAGTAAATTTCACTTTTGAAACCAACACCACTTGTCGTAAGATTGGGCGCATCGCATAAGAGCTAAAGACTTAAGAGGGAGAGAAAATAAAAATCTACTGAATTATATACACTAACGATATGTACAAAAACAACAACTCTGTAACGACTAGCTAAAACACGATCGATTCAAGCTGTGACTCTCTTTATACTTGATCACCGCTTAAGTATGGGCGCGCTGCCTGTAAGCCATTAGGAAGAGGAGAGAAAAATCTAACGAATTATCCAAACTAAAGCAATTTAAAAAAATGCATTTACTAGCTAAAACACGATCGATTTTAGCTATGTACTATTCACTTTAAAAAAATCTCCCTTCACCTCTTAAACTTGGGCGCGCCGCCTGTAAGCTAAGAGGGAGAGGAAAGAAAAATTTACTGAATTATCTAAACTAACACAGAGCATGAAAACTGAAATTAGCTATCTAGCTAAAACATGACGATTCGATCTACGAGTTTTTTACCTTAAAAAATCTCTCTTCACCTCTTAAACTTGGGCGTGCCGCCAGTACGCTAAGAGGGAGAGGAGAGAATGATCCACTGAATCATCCAAACTAACGCAGAATATGAAAACTGCAATTGGCTAGCTAAAACACGATCGATTTAAGGATCCGAGTTCTTTTTACTTAAAAAATCTCTCTTCACAATATGCGTTCCTATAATCCATTCTTCGAAATTTGGATCTGTAAATCACTTTCGGTGAAAATTTAACATCGTGCAGAAAATACTAAACGAGCTGGGCCCAGCGTGAGAAAAATTGAAGGAAACTATCACATTCACGGACAAAAGAATACCGCCTTTAGCTATTCAGATCCAGGAGGCACTTTGGAGAAGAATAAACAACCTAAAACTCTCATTTAGCCGCAAAGGAAGAGATTTACGTTTCAAAAGAGGTTGAAGAAAGTGCTCTTGCATCAGAGGGCTAATCATGCCAACCAGAAACAATAACCGCAGAAAATCAATATGCGTGTCATGACCTCTCAGTATGAAACAAGCGGCAAAATTCACATTTACTCATTCAAAGAGTAGAACCCAGAATATAATATACCCACCAGAGAAAACAATTTTTGGAACAAGCAGCATTTTGGCACGAGGTAAAAGACGTGTGTTGCCTACCAGCCCCCTTTTTACACTCTGTTAGATGGTTCGAGCATTTTGGCGGGATCACGGCTCTTATGGCGCGTGTTGTTAATGCCCTTTGAATTAAAATATTTGCGCGCTATTGTATAGTGATCAAGGATATACACAATACCAAAGGCAAGTAAATATTTTCCTCAGTTGGCTTGTTCCTGGAACCACGGTTTCTGTGTCGTCAAACCGGCTTCACCGATGTGCTCGAACTCCGCATGCGAGAGCCATAACAAGCTGCTCCTCTACCTTTTAAACAATAAAGTTCTCTCTTACCTTATATCGGCGAACACAGTTTCTGTTCTTCGGACATAATACGAAATAACATCCAGAACTCTTCACGTTGAACTTTTGAAACCATTTCGGCGACAATATGTAACTTACCAGGTAAGGTACTGAATATTACTTTGGAGGGTTCGAATTAGACCTTCATAAAGCGCTAGATTTTGCCTTTCGCTTAGGTAACGAAAAAAATACATTTTTTTCCCAAGACTTACATAACATAACATAACTTTATTATTTATGTAGCGCAAAATACATTGGTATATGATCTAGTGCACTTTACATTACAATGAATGTAATACTACAATGAAATGGATAAAAAAATTACAGCTTTTCTAAATAGTTAATAAATGGATACTAGATAAAAATATTATATATGCGTGCAAAAAATCTATGTTAAAATATTATAGGTTATAAGCTAAAGGCTAATTTAAAGTAATGAGTTTTTAACCGTGCCATAAAAGTTTTGAGACTGCCCAAAGCTCTCAACTCGTCGGGAAGGGCGTTCCACAGGGTCGGCGCGGCTGCAAAGAACGTCCTGTCTCCTGTTGTCTTCTTGGTCTTGTTGGGTGTATCGAGCAGTAAGTGTTTTGTATTTGATCGCAGGTTATAATTGGACTGTGGCTTAAGTCTAATTAATTGATGAATATATGTGGGAGCACTACCATGTAGAGCTTTGAATGTGTATACAACCAATTTAAACATTATACGTTATTTAACTGGTAGCCAATGCAAGTCTTTCATAACAGGAGAAATGTGATCAAAACTCATGGTATTGGAGATGAGCCTTGCGGCAGCATTTTGAACCCCTTGCAACTTGATAATATAACTGGCTGGTAAGCCGCACAGTAGACTGTTACAGTAGTCTAGGCGTCCAATTACTAATGCTATGATTAGTGTTTGTGCACTCTTGTAAGAAAAGGTACTTTCTAATGCGTCTAATTTTGTATAGTGAACAAAAGGATAGACTACATGTTTTAGTAATATGAACGTTGAAATTCAGCTGCGAGTCATACCAAACTCCGAGATTTCGCGCCTTGTTTACAATAGCAACACTAGTATCACCAACAGTCAGAGTACCTTGGTTGACTTTGCTAAGTTGTTGCCGGGTTCCGATTAACATGACCTCAGTTTTGTTCTCATTTGTAAGCTTGCATCCACGCGCTTATGGCGCGAATATACTGTTCCATGGCATGTACTGCCCCTGCTTCATTAAGGGAGTTGTCTGGGTTGAAGGAAAGATAAAGCTGGGTATCGTCAGCGAATGCATGTGCGTTGGGCAGGTACAGCTTGATGTCGAACAGCTTGCTGGCATAGGCACTGAAGAGTAGCGGCCCGAGACACGAACCCTGAGGAACACCAAATGGCAAGGGATATCAATCCGATGTTATTATTCTGGAGCAAATATTGTATCTTTGAAATTAGGTTACCCTGCATTTATAACTGGCATACTGGTTTACCTACAACAAAGTGCTATACTTGGAGACTCCGCGTCCTGACTGTTCAACCCATCACTCTGTTGTGTGCAGATCGCACACGAATGTTTACCAAAGCCGAGTTGCTCAACTTTTGTCGCAATATTTTTTCTAACAAAATCAATTGAAAAAATTATTTTCGGTGTTCTTAAAGACTATGCGTACTAGGACGATGGGAAACATGGAGAAAGAAATGGCAGCAAAGCTGTGGTGGAACCAATTGCTGGCAAACGCCCTTTGATGTATGATGAGTACAATCTTTGCTTAGGGAAATTTACAAGCATTTTGAGATTTCATTCGGCACAAGAACCACGAAATCTCATCTTCTTCAAAAGATAACTGAAATGGTTGTAGAGTGCTCTTTTGCAGTTAAAACGATTTTTGCAAAGGACGCGAGAAGAAGGAAAACGACTCTAAATCGGTCAGTTTATACCCTCCCTGTTATTGCTCATTTTTCTTCCGCGGGCTCACTGTGAATTCAGGAAAATCGCCAGCTTAATATGTGCATTCCAGAGAGAATGAGCTAGATCATTCTCTCTTGGTGCATTTCTGCAAAAACGGTACAAGAATGTGAAAATATGGCGCTATTGATAATTAACCACTTTTTGTATTAGCGAAGCTCTCGCGCGCGCGAAAGAAAAAATGGTAAACTGTACATGCGAAAAAATTTGGTAATCACGTGACCGTGCGTACGTCTGTTCACCCCTACTATCACTACACTGACGCCAATAACAGATAAAGAGCTAGAACGCAAGACAAAACAAACAAAAAAGAAAGGAGACGAAGTTCATCGAGGAAGAAAAAACATAAAAAATTCAAAGCTGCGATGACAAAATAAGATGCTAGCGGCCAGCAAGGTTTATTTTGGCGAGGCGGAATGTTTGCTTGCGGGCCACTAGACTGTTCACTGTCCCTTATCTTTCCTTAAAATCGTCCAGATGTGCGGCCTTCTTTAGCTTGGGTCCGCTGCCCCAAAAGTAGATTTCATAGTTATCCACGGGCTAAACGCGGTACATTTGAAACCACGATGGCCACCTGTTAGAGAATGTGCTTGATCCCGACGATTTTACGGAAAAATAAAGGACTGTGAACAGTCTAGCGGGCCTCCTGTCAGCAAGCACACTCCAACCCCATCCCCAACCCGAACCTGAGTCGGGGAGCCTGATGAGACCTGAAAACAGGTACTTGTCGGTTTAACGCTACGGGCTACCAGAAATTTGAAATATATTTTTAAAAATAATAAATGCAAACATAAAATACAAACATAAAACAAAACAAAGGTCGCCAAAGTTTATATAGAGTAACAGCGTTCGATTACAAATAAATAAAAAAGGGAACTCAATTAAGTGGCATAAGCGAGCTTCGAACCCCGAAGTGCTGGCTCCGAAATCCCTCGCCTGTCATGACGAGATTCATACGACTTTGAAATTCGCCACAGGGAGAAATTCTCAATTTCCGGTGTCCTTGTAAAAACCTAATTAGGATTCAATTAATAGTCTCTAATGTGTTATGACTTCTGTACCTTGCGTCACTGATGGAAGACGAGCTGAGACGAAAGACAGATACTATTTGTGTCACAATGCGATCTCGTGCGAACTTTCAAAGCCGGCATGAAAGTGGCGCGTTCGTTGGGAAAAGCATCTTCAGTCTTTGGACCCTCGCTTGCCAAACAAAGGTAATCTCGTACGCAGTATCAGTGACCAAATGGTTTTACCGACAGATATAATTCATCGCAAGTCATAATTTTATGCTTTTTATGTAGAGATTATGTTTGGAAGTAGCAGGGCCGATTATTTGTAGCTATTTATGATTTGGTCGATAGTACAGATAGTACTGCCGCTCGAGTCAACCCATCCAGGTTTGGTTTTTCAAACAGGAAAGATCATGTTGTTGTCGTTTCAACCTTAGCACGAACCTTTAACTTGTGCCGATGAAATGCAGACGAAAGCAGGTTTAAAGCGATCAAAGAAAGACTAAATTCCTGCCAGCTACTAGAAAATATAGCGGGAAGCGGTCAGAGAAGTCACAAGAAGCGTTTCGTTGAGCGGAGAAGATCTGGAAAAGGTACTTGGTCGTGGATTACGGAATTGGGGAAATTAAAATCGGGGGTTCATTCGAGAAGCAATATCGCATGATTTCCTGACGGTGGCAGATGACCGTCGAGTCAGAAACTCGGGTATTCAAGCCGTTGTTGATTATGTAAGCTTAAATGATTTTTATTAAGGGTCGCTGACTGGATTTGGCCCGACCGGTGATGCTCCTCAGCCTTTATCAATTTTCTAAACATGGGCTGAAGCTTGGTAAGTCTATTTTGGGTTCTTTTGTATCATCTTCAAATGGATACCAATTATCATTTTAGCGCAAAAACGTTTTAGGTCGACACTGATCACTCGATCATTTTATAACTTCTCAATAACTGCTAATCGGTTCATGGAGAATGTTGATGGAGATCACCATTTCTTAAGCCTGATCGCAAACAGTCCAGTGTTATCAACTGTCAGTAAAAGTGAGTAAAATTTCATAAACCAAAACTTGATTTACAGATTAAAGCTTCATTTAATTTCACACCGAGTAGATCTGTGAAGTTTATTGTTTTAAGGGTATGAGGATTGTAACCAAATGAACGAGAGATCTTTAGTAAACAAAGTAATTGCACTTTTGAGCTTTGGTCAAACTCAGGTGGTTGCGAGCTTTAGGTTTGATGTTTAGACTATCTTGCTTGTGTTTTTGCAGTGACTCGAATCTCAATTTAAAATGCCTGTATTTGTTGTTGTTGTAATGTTTTTTTAAAGTTTTATGACGAGAATTTTGTGCTGGTTAAATGTGGAATTGAAATCGAGTTTTTTTTTCTTACGGCCACGATTCAAAGGTACTTGAAGTTATTCATAACTTGTGATCAATAATAGATGGTATAATTTTAAGAACTCCCTTGAATGCATTTTAGTGTAGTTGAGAGAAGATTATGATGACCTCCCCTTTAATTTTACAAACAAAACTAATCCTAAAGGAAACATTGATGGTAGTGCTTGTCCAGCATTTAATAAAACAGTTTGGCCTTCCTGACGCAACAGAGCAGCTTAGCCTTTTTAGGCTGTGGCTCTGTGAGAATTTTATTCTCCGGGTGTCTCAGAGGGAACTAGAAAACGCGCTTTTCAGATATTGTTTGAATCCCCGTCTAGCATTAAGTAAAACAGTTTGGCTTTCCTGATGCAACAGAGCAGCTTAGCCTTTTTAGGCTGTGGCTCTGTGAGAATTTTATTCTCCGGGTGTCTCAGAGGGAACTAAAAAACGCGCTTTTCAGATATTGTTTTAATCCCCGCGTCTAGCATAAAGGAAAACAGTTTGGCCTTCCTGATGCAACAGAACAGCTTAGCCTTTTTAGGCTGTGGCTCTGTGAGAATGTTATATTCCGGGTGTCTCGGAGGGAACTAAAAACGCTTTTCAGATATTGTTTGAATCTCTCTCTGGCATTAAGAAAAAAGTTTGGCCTTTCTGATGCAGCAGAGCAGCTTAGCCTTTTTAGGCTGTGGTTCTGTGACAATTTTATTCTCCAGGTGTCTCAGAGGGAAATGAGCTTTATTTTAAAGACATTCTTTAAGCATTTAGTTCCCAGTATTGTATCGCGCTGCTAAAGTGCTCTTTCAAATATTGCAACGGTGTTTCGCTCACGTTTGAATTTAACCCCATCCAGATCCAGTGAGGCCTTTAAAAGAGTGCGTCAATTTTGAAAGTTTTTGCAGTGTTGCACAAGGCAGTTTCCCTTTAGAGGTTAGTGTCAGTTCTGGCCTTGATTGAAGATTCCAAAAAAAGCCTTGCGTTTACATAAAATTAGGGATATCTTGTAAGCATGACTTGAGATATATGAAATGCGGATGAAGGTATGAAAGTGAACATGATCATTGCATTAAATTCGCAGCATATTCTGTTGAAAAATAATCTGAAAATTTTTGCAGCGTTATGGCAGAAAGTTAGAAGTAATATCATTCATTGTTGGGGAAAATACTCCGCGGCTTTAAATTAATAATTTCCACAATGTTTCAATTCCGGTAGTGTAGTAACCTTTTCGTTAAGGCAGCTTCTAAAACGCACTCGAGAAAACCACACAGTCTCTGTGAACTCTCACATTTTAAACTTGCGAGAGAAGCAAAAAGAAAATATAGTGACATTACTTTCAAACCATTATACGGGCTACCTTAGGCCGCGGTTTAAGAAATCATTGGACCTCCAGGCCTCTTTCTTGGTGGGTTAATTTAAGAAAATAAGTGCTTTTCCAGTCTGCCTTATATGCTTTATTGAAATTGTTCAAGATAAATGGGGTTTGATAAAAGCGTTGGGCAAACTGAAAATGGCTTAATTTTAACGCGATTTTGTAGTATACAAGCTAAATAACTGGCCCTTAGTGTTTAATAAATACAAGTAAACAAAATATACAATGGCAAATTGCCCCGAGAGAAGTGCGTAAAATCACTCTTCTCGAACTGCGATAAATTTTAAGAGAAGCCACAAAGGCAAATACATCCCGGTTCGGCAGAAAGACTTCTAATGCGGCTACTTTTTAATTGAGTTCTTTGTTGAACGGAAATCTTGTTGACGTACAGGAATTCAGTTGATGTGAGAGTTTGTCACCTTCAAGCAAATGACCCGTAAAAAGTTGATTACTTCTTCAGAGCTCCCCTTCTGATGTTCGCCTATTGAATAGGCGAACATCAGCAGGGGTCTACAATTTCAGACTTCTATGAATCTCGTCATGCACTATACCACGGAGGATTTAACTATTGTAGCAAAATTTTATTTTGTTTCACATATTTCTGCTGGCAAACCTAACAGTAAATGCTTGCTAACAGTGCTTAACCCTAATCACGATCATGAGTCAGTGCGCTTACTCCTATATTAGGAAATATTTTGTGTAAACATAATGAGGTGTCAGGAGCCCATCAAATGGAGCCTCCATCTCCCATACAAGCCCTTGGAGTCAACCCTTTCCCGAGTAGATTTATAGTTAGAACGGTTCCCAGGGGAGACTTTGCGCGCCGACGGTAGGAAGAGCAAATCACAACGACGAAATCACACTGCTATTGTACTTCATCAAACAGCAGGAAATTCGTTGTTGACAGGCCAAACACAATCATAAGCTAGTGAAACGTGACTTTAGCGTTTTCATCCCTCAGAGATTTTCTTTTTTTTTCTTTCTAGCGGGTAGATTATACTGTGGAGAGTTTTAAACTCTGACTATTTTAATGGTAATTTTGGTTGCTTGTCTCACATTAAGAGGCCATGAAGCTGGTCTGTTACATGGATTGCATAATGATTAACTACTACCTGCAGTCTGTAGTTCTGACAGGATTCGTTTTCTTTAGCCAATTTGTTTGAGCGTTAAGGTTCTTATTTTGGCTAAATGACTCAATATTAATCAAATTTCTAGTTTTTCAAGTTTTTTTTTTTTCCGAAATGCCTTTCTCTGAATAAATACTTGTAGTCCTTGTGGTTGTTTTGTCCGTCAGCTAGTGTGACGATTCCCTGCTATGTTTGTAACGCCGGGTCCAGCCATTGTCTTCTCGCAAAAAAAATGATCTACCGATGCGAATTCGAAGGAAGGAATTGAGCATAAACTTCTACATTAACTGCTGAGAATTATCCTGTTAGTCAGTCATAATTCTTTTGGCGCAGATACAATCCATTTTGTTTTTCTTGAGATAAGTGGGTCTTTGGAATGGAGCCCAATGTCACAAATTCCTCCGTTAGCAAATTACTTTTGAGTTAGCTTCACGGTCGAGCAACTGTTGTCTTCTGTTCAACTTTTCAAGTGCCAGTTTTATCAGGCAACTCTCATGGTGATACAAGTCAGTTGTAAAGGTAGACTGCAATTTCTCAAATTTCGGAGCCGAAGCATTCCTCGTTAGTTGCCACTTAGGTCTTTGCTTTTACACGCGGTGCTTAAACTGGCGAAATCCACTCCACGGTGATGACAAAACTCAAATGATCCTGGCACTTTTTCGGCGCTGATCATCGAAAAGTTCCAAATCGTCCTCAGAACGCTTAATCGTCGACTATTTTCAAGGTGCATGCTTAAATGTGGGATGTATGACGGCAAAAAAGAAAACACTCGCAAAGATAACCTTTCCGTGATCTCAGTTCGCTGCCTTTGTCCCATCGCTTCATGCTCAGTCTCAGTCGGGTAATTCATTATCTTTTATTTCATGATACCCAGATCCCAGCGGCTGTAAAATTGTAAAAATGGACGTAAACGAAAAAAGGAAAACGGTCGAAGGACGGGCTTCTGAGTTCGACTTCATCCAATTTTATTTTTTCACGGTGACACACGAGACTCAGGAAATTTGACACTTTTCGCGGGAAACTAGCCGTTCTATTTATAAATCTACTCGGGAAAGGGTTGACTCAAGAAATTAATGGAGATGGAGGCTCCATTTGATGGGCTCCTGCAGGTGTCCAATGTGGTTCTGGACGATGGAATCTAATGCTGTCCATAAATAACAGATTTTCACGAAGAAAGAGATAACGCATTTATCTCAGACTTTTGCAATATTCATTAACGTCTTCCGCGTCCCCGTCCCACACGTCCCCACGTCCCATACTTGATGTCCCCAAGTCCCTCGTCTAGCGTCCCCAAGTCCCCAAGATAGTATAAATATGACTTATTAGTATATACACCCTCAGTGATCTTGGTGATTTAAGCAATCTGGGGCCGGTTGCTCGAAACCTGGTTAGCGCTAACCGTTGGTTAAGAGGTATCAAAATGTATAGGTTTGCATGGTATTTAACGCTGGCTAGCACTAACCATGCTTCGAGCAACCCGGGCCTGATTGGTTCGCTATCTCGGACTATTCAACAATATTCACCTCCTAGCGAGTGGATAATGTGTGAGCTCGTTTTTTTTTCCCATTTTCTTAGAGAAAGATCTTTTAAAAGTCGACAATATCCTAGGGTTGCCTTTTTTTTTCAGGCAAGAAAATACTTCGAGGGATTCAAAACGGCGTTTTTCCATTTACTGTTGTTGAGTTTTGTGGTCGATGAATTGTTTACAACTCCCGTTTATTCGCCTAGAAGAGGCCGTTTCGTGAACTCAGCGTTTCCTGACAAGGAAAATTTGGCCCAAAAACGAAGTTTATTTATGACAAACAAATTTAAAAGCAAATGTTTGCAGAAATTCTACGTTTCAAGTAAACACGAGAAAGAATGCTACATGAAGACGACGTCTTACCTCAAGGAACCGAATCGCCATTTTTGTCATCTTGTCAGCTTCATGCGAAGAACGACACGACAAACCTTTTCGGCTATAAACTTGGCGAGTCAACAGAAAACAACAAAGCTCTTCTTTTCTTCTCAGGTGACGAAACTATTCAAACTTTTAGCGGTTTCATTTAAGTCATTACGCTGTTGTTTGCGAAGTGATAAGCTTGTGAATTGCCATGTTTGAAAATTCTACAAAGATCTATTTTTAAACTGTCGCGTGTCTAGCTGACCTGATCTGTCAATCAAATCGTACTTTTTAATGGTTTTCTCTCTGATTTTGTTGAGATCACTTCGTGTGTATATACTAAAACAATTATTCTTTTCAATCTCGGAGAATAGTGGCTTTAGGAATATTTACCTCGCCACATCGTGGCTCGGTAAATATTTTGCCACTATTCACCTCGATTTCAAAGAATAATTTGTTAACTATTATTTTTAAGTTCGTCGTGGTGATGCCCAATATCCCCGTCCCAGTTTTATACACATCCGTAAACAGGCACACCTGTAGTATTAATGCGTTCGGCTTAAGGTGTTTCCTTTCCTAAATGATGTTCCATTTTGTTAAAAGTCACCAAACGCTTATACATTTCATGAACTATTATGTTATTGCGGCTTTGTATTAAGACCTTCCATCGTGTAATGTAAACAGTCACACTGACAGAAAATAGGCATATTTCGTCGATCGGCTGTACTGATAAATCGCTTAAATCACAACATATTTTTATGTGTCTTTGTTTTTGGACATTCCTTTTGTTGGTCTGAAAAGATATGTTGTTTAGAAGATGTGGGGATTTTGCACAGTGCTAGGATGAAAATATGCATTTTGAGCACCTTTCCCGCCTACGGCAAAGTGGGTGTAAATCAAAAACTTATGTTGATGTTAATTGCTTGCCTTTGAGGCAAATGTGCAATAATTTATGTGTTTTACGGGTCACCTAATGACCGTATGGAAGAAAAAAAACACCTTCGCAGTTATAATGTATATACATTATGCCAAATGGACGCTGTTTCCAGATAAATTACCTAATTTTCCATCATTTTTTTCGTGATCAAGAAATTTAACGCTTATTATCTTAGCATCTGCTCGCAGCACTTAGCCTTCTTTTAGGAACCAATAGATTTGACAGCATCTATACGTTTAGTCCGTGTATTTCCATTTAGTTTTTTATCATTGTTTTGTTCTATTATTCGTCATAAAACCGCCATACAGGGATTGATTAGTACAGGAGCATGCTCTATTCATTACGGAACAATATGCAGTTTGATTTGTCTAGAATTTTGTGCATGCATGGAACAATGTTTAGTGTCAAATACTGCTAAATATTATGATTAAACATATTTTAAACTATATTTTGTGTCCCCAATTAGTTGTGAAAACTAAATACATTTGCACAATAATAAAGCTGTTACTTATTTACTTAATTACTATATGCTGACTTCAAGTGGACAAGGTCGACAATTAGTTCATGGCTTTGCAAACCAAGTACAACGTCAAAAAGCTATTTGTGATAAGGCGTATGGATTTTAGGAAACCAGGTCTGAAAACGGGTGTTAAAAAGGACACATATATGAAACAGACTCGCGATTTGAAGAATCCTGCAGCACACCCCAATACGAATTCCGAGGCCAGGGTTACGCCCCCCTCACTATCAATGGGCAACCGAGTGAGTTTTATTATAGATTTGTTACTGAATGTTCCTATGGCTGCCTTGTTTTTTAGAATAAACGCCATTGTGGAGCAATCGCTGAGCGTCGTTTAGATTGCAAAAGCCTCATAACCTTGTTATTTTTTAAATTCCCATATAGAACCAAATAACGGACACGTGGCAGTGGCTCCACTCTGACGGTTTTTTAATCTTGTGTCTATAACCATTCGTAACTGGCTCGCGTAATAACTATTGTACCCTGGGTGCCAGAGACTTTTCTAGCGCGGTTTCCGGTTTCTGTCAAGTCTTTATAGTGACCCTCGCGAAAAGAAGTAGCCTGCCAAAACGTCCGTTTCTCCTCCCTCTTCGTAGCTGGGGACGTTTCGCGCGGAGGAACGTCTGCGACTCAGCGACAGAAATTCCATACTGATGAGGTAAAATCTGTCCTGAATCCGGTCAGAAGCGCTGATTGGTCGACGGAGTAGTTACATTGCGTTAGCTGTTGTTCACGAATGACAGTCTAGACAGACAAAAGACAAAAGGCCAAGGTCAAATGTAAATGTGAAGAATCTCTAACAAAACAGTCAATATTTGTGGAACATAGTCTTCTCTAGGAGAAGTATTTGAGTTTTGCTGGAGCTCTTTGGCAGATGAACACAACACTTTATCAAAATCGACCAGAATACACATAAAATTGGACAAATTTATATTTGGAACCCCATGACTACCGGATTTATTATGTAAACATTGATTTGCGTCATCAGTATGGAATTTCTGTCGCTGAGTCGTAGACGTTCCTCTGCGCGAAACGTCCCCAGCGGCGAAGAGCCAGGAGAAACGGATGTTTTCGCAGGCTAGAAAAGAAAGCGCCGAAGATGTGCCGGCTTTCGGCCAACACCGAAAATTCCCGCCGCATGCGAGAAAAACCTCTGGTGCCCAGGCCGTATAACTATTGGTCACACCGTCATTAATCACCAATAAGATCATCTTTCGGAAATATCACTCGGTACAATTTCAAAATTTCATTTTGCCCATTTGTTTATACTCATTTATAGCCTTTAATAAATAGCCAAGCAGACTACACTCATCAGTTTCTACAAATACCACGTTCTTTTGTTAAATTTTTTGGAGGTTCTCAATGGTAAAACTACAACGAGTTGCGAGACTTTGAGTAACACCTAAGATCAGGATTTGATGCAGCCTTTGTTACTGCGTGAGGGAATTTGAAAATTCAATCACTGCTATGTTAAGGTGTCGTTACGCTAATGAAGCTGACTTTTCTTACAGCATTTAAACAAATGTTCCTTAAAGAACGTATTGATAGAACCGTAATTATTATTTTGGTAACGGATAGATCGTAGTTGCAAAGCATTTTCACATTATGGTTCTCGGGCTGATACTTATCTTACTTAAAAATTAGGAACATGTATAAAAACATTTTAGCATCAGAATACAGCATCCTTTTATTGATCCCCAGCTGCACCCCAGTAATACAACTACCTGTACTCGCTCGCGATTGTCAGACTGGAAAGTTTGTGTTTTCGTATTTACTCGCTTGCCTAAAAAGCGGACGCACGTGTAATCGTCATGAAACTACTTTCGTAACAACAACAGACAACGGAGAGAGTGCAGGGAAGAAACAAAGAAAGATATAAGAAAATCAAGTGAAGAAACAGTTGGTGTAGCTTTTTGGCCAGACCTAACTCAATACTTGAGATAAGAATTTCGCTACAATGCGTCTGTCAAAAACAGTCGATAGCTTGCAGGGAAGGTTGGACAGCATTGTGCAAAGCACCATGTCGCGTATGGCAAGGGAGCTCATTTGGAACAAACGGTCGAACCACTGGCGCCCTAAGCCTGGTATTTGCACGATCGGCATAAACTGCCCATTTATGACAAAATGCCAAAAAAAAATCTCAGGATCGATATTGCGTACTGATATTAAAGTGATCGAGACTACATTTTATACGGCACAACGTAAGCGAAACACTAGCCTCTGCTCAAAGGGTAGAGATAGTGTGAAGTAATATTTCAAACACGACAGGCACTGTTTCATCCAATTTCCAGACACCGAGAGGTGGGTGCACAGAGCTACTTTTGTACTTAATTGAGTTGTCGTTTTTATGCTAGAGACGATAAAGCCGTCATAAGACGACTATCCCACAGCCGGATCCCTAAGCATTTGTAGGAGTTGTTGGGTCTTCAAAAGACAGCCGGAACCCTAAGCATTTGTAGGAAGCAACTTTGAACTGGGAGAGGGGGTTTTTTTTATGCAAAGCCGTTGATTTGGAAATAGTTTTGTTGCGTTACGTAGTGCGCATTAATGAAAACATTTTCTCAAGTAGTTTTGTCCAGGATTGTATTTGGCTGTAAAAGTCGATTTTGAGCATTTAACGCCGGCACATTAATCTGTTCTTTATATATTTCGTACATTTTACAGAAAAGTAGATAATTAATGGGAAATAAGTGACAACAGAGTAGTTGATGACAAGAAAATCAACTCGTCTGTCTTTCTTGATTCAAGTAGGCAATCGTGAACGTTTGTGAAATTCATTTTCTATGTAGGGTTTTTACGCGCGCTTTGAGTGCAGAGGAGCAGGCATACATTACGTTTTTGGCGGACGAGAAGGACGTCAGAGCGCTTGCCATTAATAACAGCATCAAATGGAGAGAGGATTAAATATTAACAAAACTTGTATTCTTACTCTCCAAATTTGAAATCTTACTTTTGACATTGTAGCGACAGTGCAAAAAAATCACAATATGAAATCTAGAAACGTCACGCGCGGTAACGTGACAAGATGTACTATCGTGTGACCTGTAAGAGTGCATGTTTTGCACTCGGGCTATTTATAGCTACATATGACTGGAAGAAATTATGAGATAAATTCATCATTTGTAAAGTAAGAGATATTAAAAATTGCCACGGTTTTCTTCTAATCTCTTTCTCTCCACAATATCTAAGATTCGGAACGATTAACAGGACATTTTTAAGGTGCTACTAAGATTAGCAGCGGTTAACACCGATTAACAAGGACGTTTCAAAAGAATCAGAAGGTCATTTACTTTTAAAAACGAAATGGTGTTAACCGTTTCAATGCCTTGTAATCGTAACATTATTCTATCCATGGAATTATCATAAAAAGTTAACCGACTTGTAGCAAACGAGATTTCTGTAACCCTCATAGTAGAGCCAATTTTAAGATCTGAGAAGCAATTTCCACGTGACGGGATACATTTCCATATTGGCTTTACTATACGTCACTAAATAAACACTACGAACTTCTTTTCTTCTAAGAAAACCGTCATCCAAGTTTTGTTCTGACTCATCTGAAAACTAAAAAAACAAATTTCACACTTTCCAAGCCTGCCAGGTTTGAACAACACGAAAACCTGTAACAATGAGCACGCGTTCTACGGCTACTGCAAAATCTTACTGTCTTAAGAGAATGCAGCAAAAAACGTATATGAAATCGTTTCTTTTATGAGAAGATGGTGTGCCGTGAAACTTTGGACAAAACTGGACAAAGCTGTTGAGAAAATTGCATACTTAAGGGGCATTTTTTCTGAACTTCGTAGCCGACCGATTCTTCCCTCCCCCCCTCCCCCAGGAAGCAGTGTTGTTGGGTCTTCCAAAGACAGCCGGATCCCTAAGCATTTGTAGGAAGCAACTTTGAACTGGGGAAGGGGCTTTCTTTACGCAAAGCCGTTGATTTGGAAATAGTTTTGTTGCGTTACGTAGTGCGCATTAATGAAAGCATTTTCTCAAGTAGTTTTGTCCAGGATTGTAACTTACCTGAGGGTGAGAAATATTGCGTGTAAGTGCATTCCAAATCGTATATAACGCATAGTTCCATTTTTTGTTGTTGTTCAAAAATGACCAGTTTTCCATGCACGCATGTAAAGTTACCAGTACATGCAGAGGTCAGTACTACAGAAACAAGCAACAACGATAGCAGTAAAATAGACTAGGATAAGGTTGTTTTTCACTGAACATTCTTGTCATGAAATACGCAGTTAATATAATTAAACTTATTCTTGCAGGTACCTGCACAACAACAAAATTAAGCAGCTTCCACCTGGGATATTTTCCAATCTACCTAACCTACATTGGTTGTAAGTTTAAACTTTTTTTCATTGTCTGTTGCTTATTAACAATACTACAACACAAGTATGCGAAAGCAACCACACATATAAGAATCCGTACAGTTTTAAAACCTACGCGGCTAGCATACAAGGAACATAAAGCCGGATACTTACACACCAGTGCAACAAGTAAAGATGTAGGTAATACACATTGTAAAGTGTTTAGTATCACCCCATGTAAGAAAATCCAAGACAGTCTTGGATTCTGGATTTCACGCTGTGGATTCCGGATTCCAGGTACTGAATTCCAGTTTTTGTCAGTGGAACTTGAACTCTGGATTCCAATTTTTAGTGGGATTCCAGACTCCTTGAGCTGTATTCCGGATTCCAAAGCCCAGGATTCCAGATTCCACCAACAAAAATTCCCGGATTCTGAAATCCTGATTCCCTTACATGGGGTGATTAGTATTTTCTTTCATTATTGCTTATTCTGAATAACATGCGTAACAGTATTACTGTGCTAAGACACATATTGGTGCCAGTATGCTGATATTTCAGAATGAAGCTGTTAGTTTCTTGTACAACGCCTATGTGGCGCATATAAAAATACCCTTCTTACTTGCGGTTTGAAATATTACAGAATTGGTGCAGTAGGCTTAAAAGAGCCTATGGGCGATAATGACTCTTAAAGGTTGGGTATTACGAGACAGTGTGTTCCTGTATCTGTCCAGCTTCTAAAACTAAAACGTCATCGACCTCAATAGACCTTTTTACCGATACGGTGGCCATATTGAATTTATTAGATTTAAGGAGTATTATGGGATGCTCAGTATTTACGCGCGCTTTTCGGGCAAAAAGAGAACTTCAATGTATATTTCTCGGGAAAATGGCGATCGTTATTACATCCAAAGACGGCACAACGATCTTTTTTTCTCATTACAATCTTTTTCTAGGAAAACTTAAAGAAAAATTGGCCCGAAAAGCGCCCGGAAATACTGATGCAAGGATATGAGATTGTGCTCATGCCCTCTGGGCATTCCATAATACTCCTTACATCCAATTAATTCAATATGGCCGCCGTATCGGTAAAAAGGTCTGTTGAGCAAACACATAATTATGGAGTATTTGCTGAACGTCGTTTAGATTGCATGGCCCGATTTAGCTTATTATCTTTCCATGATTATATACCCAAGTTAACTAATGTAACAAAAAATTTATGTGGCAATGATTTCAGTGTTTTGTTATCTTTTCTTCAGAACCCTTACGGTTCGCTTTATTATTATTGCTCATACTGTTATCAATCACAACAAGAGCGACTTTTCGAAAATATCGGTCTGTATAACTTTAACCAAGAGAGGATAAAGGGCTTGATTTCGCTTAAGTTTTGCTCATCGATAATTAACAGGTAACCAACCAGAATATACTTAGTTCCTCCAAATACCGCGTTCTTTTGTTAAAATTCGATTAGATTCATTTTGCACGACGATCGGATAACAAAATCTACTTCCAGTGAAGCGGAATTTATGGCAAATTCCATCGTCTCCGTGGTCAAACTATGACGAGTTTCTAGACTATAGGCAACACCGAAATAGTTTGGTTTCCAATGAAGGAAAGGATAAATTTTCATTCACTTAAACTTGTTTTCAAGGCTTTATATTCTGACGCCTGGCCATCTTACCACAAGATCAATGAGGTAGCCCATACAGGTCTGCTGCGTTCTAAATGCCGCGAAAAGATTGACACTCAGCTGTAGCAGTACTACACGAACAGACGTTAACAGTCGCTTTTTATGAATAAATATGACTAATAGCCTAAGCAAAAAGTCGTATTCTGAAAATACAGAATTTAACTGTTGGATACATGTTAATTTTTTTCGCTTATGATGATCCATTGAGTGTGCAAGAGACGACAATTGCAAACCGGGGAAACAGTTTTGGAAATTTCTTCAGTCTATCTCTCTATCAGCTGCCTGACTACTGTATTGTACTTTGCTTTCTCCTTTACGAAGTTAACAGAGACTTTTGTTTATGAAAAAGACTAAAACTCTTCGCCCAAGCAAACGCCGAACGTTACACTGAATGGTTTGCTTTCTTCGAACCGACGGTCTTAAATTCTTGATAAGCGGAAAGGTCTGGTTTTCTTTGGGGATGCCAAAATTGATTTGTATAGTACCTTTTCATCGCATAATATGATTTCGAAACCCATTAAGCTGACGGGCTTTCTGGCTTAAGTTTGCTGCTCTGACTCGAAAGCGTCGAAAGCGTCTGTATGATGTGGAAACCTTTACCAATAAAATTGTTCGGATGAGGCTCTTGGCTTTTGGGAACCACGTGACCAGCCGCAACCGGGGTTTTTTCTCGGAGCAAGAGAGAAAACCCTGGGAACGAGGTTATTTTTGCGAGACCTGCCGATCGGACTTGTCAAGTATTTTAAAGGTTATTAATTTCCTTTTACTGCTCTTACACTATAAGGAGTTGCAAACCTGTCCCTTTATGGCTACGAAAGCCATTTAGCTCAAAAAGTTATTCTCTTGATTCCGTACATGCAAAAGCATAACTTTAATAGAAGGGCACTCTTATTGATTGCACGTCAGTTCAAAACTATTCTTTATATAGCATGCCGTATTTTACCTCTTATAGCGGAGCCCCATAGCTAAGGTAATCTACCCATCCCAGAAAATTTGGTAATCAGGTGACTGACCGACCAAGCGACCGACCGACCGACCCTCCGTCCGCACCACAGCTATACCAATGTTTACTCTCACACTTTCTCGCTACTTTGAGAGCCCAGGAGAAAGCTGATTGCACATCAATGTTGTCATCAATTGACAGCTGTCAAAACAGGGTATCCGCTGACCAGTATCACCTGACCGTATCGCGGGCTCAGGTGTCGACCCATCAAGGTCAAGTATTTTTTGAAGTTATCCGCTGATAATTTATTCGTTTTCAAATGACTGCAGGCTCACGTTTACCGTTTTTTAAAATTCATATCAAATATGTTGTGTTTATGTCAGTATCGCCCCGCACTATCAAACTGACCTCAGACGCAAATATTCAGCCAGTTTTTTTAAAATACAGGCGGATAAGACCTTTTCTTACCATGGTCACGTGTTGGTCACGCTCCACGTTCAATTTTTATGCTCTGATTGGTTAAAATTTGACAGGTGAGTTCATGCGTAAATTTTATGCAACATCTTGAAAGTTGTTTACTTTGACAGCTGAAGCTGACAGAGTTTTGAGTCAACTTTTTGTGACGTTTTTAACTGTCTTTTTCCACTGGATGTACAAAATGAAATACAGCTGCTATCAAGAGTGTTCTTTTATTCATGGCTGGGTTGTTTATTGGGTTTTTGGTTGAGAATTGCGTCGCTTGTCAAAGCCGATAATCCGATTTCGGATGGCATCGTTTTTATTTTTCACCTTGCTGGATGCGTGCGAGAATTATAAAGGCTCAAGCAATCCTTGCCCTACTTGATAGCTTTCAGGAGCTGCATCTTGAAATATAGTAAGCCTGAGTAATTATTTTATTTATATCTAATTTCATGAAGTCCAGCGGCGCAGTTTATGAAGCTAGTTTATGCACGTTTGTATTAAGATTTGACTGAGACACTGATCTGACCAAGTATGAGGTTTGATATAAGCTTAAGCTTACAGAACTTTAAAAAGCCTTTAGTCGATATTAATTCACCGTAAATAGAAAGAGGAGACTTTCCGAAGAATATTTAGTTATAATTTTGGCTGTAGAAAGAAAGCTTTGAGCGATTTTCTTATCCTGAGTTCATCTTTGAAAACAGCAAACAGGCCCGGGAAACCGGCGGCTTCAAACATGAACTTAATCTTTAAGCTTACAAGTAAAGACTTGAGGATTCTTAGAGACACTTAAATACTCATTTGTTTTCGTGAATGAAAATTGTTGTGTCTGTAAATGTTCTACCGAATTATATTTCTTTATTGATTGTTGGTAGTCTCAAAAGTGTAATTTTCATCGCTTTGCCGTTTGTTTTCAGCCGTTCATAAACATCGCTTGCAGGAGTACTCAAAATGCCGAGCGTATCAAACGCTTTTTAAGGTTACACATCGTTATAAAACCATGAATAAAAGATAGACTCAATAAATTCTTTATCACGTTGAAGCGTAACTCTTAAAATTTCTTCGCAAATTTAGCGCTTGTCAAAAGTTAGAACCGGCTGGCCGTATAGGTGATTTTGGAAATTTTTTGAACGTTTTCGCTAATTAAAAGTCCACGCGTGCTTCGATGGTCCTGAATATTGTGTGAATGCAATTTGTCTTGAAAAATTGTGAAATACTGCATTTTGTACGAGGTCTGTATGATAAAAACAGCGCCTCATAGTACTCTTTCTCCTCAGATGTGGTGTATTAAAAAAAAATAAAACATTGGTTTGCACACACCCAGATTTACTGGCAAGAATTTGTAAACTTGTCGATCGCAAAAAATTCGGCCTGATTTGTTTTCCACGCCTTATCTACTGTGATCAAGAGCCATTATTGCTCTTAAATTTGACCGTACACCTTTTTGGCTGTACATATAAGGCTATATCAACTCGATACAAGATTTGTTTCACTCCAAAATCACTTAACTTTTCAATGGGAGATTCGCTTTTAGCCGTGGTTAAATCTATATATTATTGATGTTAATTACTTGCCTTTGCGGCAAATGTGCAATAATTTATGTGCTTTGTAGGTCACCTAATATCACCATATGGTGGGACAAAAACGCCTTCACACTGATAATGTATACATTATGCCAAATGGACGCTGCTAACAGATAAATTTCCTAACTTTCGATCATTTTTTTCGTGATCGAGATATTTAACGCTTGTTATCTCAGCATCTGCTTGCAGCACTTAACCTTCTTTTAGGAACCAATAGTTTAGTCTTATAGTATCTATACAATTAGTCCATGTATTTCCATTCAGTTCCTTATCATTGTTTTATTCTATTATTCTTGATATAACCGCCATGCAGGGATTGATTAGTACATGAGCATGCTGTATTCATTAAGGCACAATATGCAGTTTGATTTCGTCTAGAATTTTGTGCATGAAATTATGTTCAGTGTCAAATACTGCTAAATATTAAACGTATTTGAAACTATATGCTGACTTCAAGTGGACAAGGTCGACAATTAGTTAATGGTTTTGCGAACCGAGTACAATGTAAAAAAGCCATTTCTGATAACGTGTACGGATTTTAGGAAGCCAGGTCTGAAAACGGGTGTTAAAAAGGACATATGAAACAGGCTCGCGATTAGGAGAATCGTGCAGCACACCCCAATACGAATTCTGAGGATTACGCCCCCCCTCGCTACCAATGGGCAACTGTGCGAGTTTAGATTTAATTTGTTACTGAATGTTCCTATGGCTGCCTAGTTATTTAGACTAAAACTTCATTGTGGAGCAATCGCTGGGCGTCGTTTACATCGCAAAAGCCTCATAATTTTTCTATTTTTTTCAATTCCCATGGAACCAAATAACGAAAAAGTGGCAATGGCTTCAGTGACGGTTTTGTTATCTTGTGTCCTTAACCCTTAAATTCTTAACTGGCTCGCGTAATAGCTACTGGTCATACCGTTATTAATCACAATTAAGATCAGCTTTCGGAAATATCACTCGCAATAATTTCAACATTCCATTTCGCTCCTTTTTTCTACTGATATATAGCCTTTAATAAATAACCAAGCAGACTACACTCAGTTTCTAAAAATAGCGTGACGGTTTCAGTTTATTTTGGGAACGAGCTATGGATGATTTATCAAGTATTCGTGTATCAGCTGTGTTTCAGTTTTAGCCTTGCTTAAATAGCAGTAACAAATGGACCGGCAAATCGATTGCTCGCTCAAATTGGCGCCAAAAAAGGCGCGGCAGACACGCGCGCATGCTTTCCTGTTGAATTTTTTTCTTTGTGCCATTTTCCATAAATTAAATTCCGCGTAATTATGTTATTCCGTAAGCCATGCCACATGCCATTCCGCAAACTCATTCCGCCTTTTACCCTCACCGGGCCTGAGTTACCACATGCGACTTTGTGAGCATTGATACATGTATGCATGAACAAGCGCTACAAGTTACGGCAGAAGGCTAAAAGAAAGCAAAGCGAGAATCTATGGCGCGAGTTTAAGAAAGCTAGAAACGAGGTTACCCGCCAGCTAAGAACGGCAAAAGCCTTGTACTAGAAGAATTAATTTGCAAAAACTCAAAACAGCAGAGATTTTTGGAACCTTGTTAAGAAAGGTGAGAGGCAGGAATGTAAACAAAACACTATTGGCCCTATTAGAGATGGTTAAGATAACATCATCTTGGAGGACAGTGTAAAAACCACTCTTATATGAATGATTATTTTTCGACTATTGGAGAAAACCTAATGTCCAATCTTTAACCAACACAGGATCAATCGACCATATATCATCTATAGGATCTCTTCCACATGCCCTGACCTCACTTTGCACTACCCCATGCAACGCTCCTTGAGGATATAATATATACTAAAACAGTGGATAGTGTTTTTCGCCCGCTGTGATTGGCTACTCAATCAGTGAATATCCTGCACTATTCACTGATTCACCTCCAGTTCCTTCGAGCGAGCGACGCCAAACTCGCGTAGGTTGCGAGCAAACTACCTTCCCGGTTTGCTGCCGTAACAAACTAAGAAATTTCACAACTAATCAAGCAAGCTATTTCCAAAATACATGAAGAAGGTGACGAAGTTCGGCTTGGAAGTTTTAACAGGTAAAGCTTTTTGTCTTTTTGACTTGAATTTGTCGATATAAAAACCGGTGAAAAAGTTTTTTTGTTTACAAATGCAAATTAAGCTTTTAAAGTCTTGCGTTACTTTATTTAGTTGACTTGTTCATAAATAAATTTAATAATCTTTTTTACAGAATTATTTTAAATACAAAAAGGATTCACAACTCCTTTTGAAGAAACTTCTCCGCAAGAGCTAAACAAACGCTTTCAAAAGTTTGATTTGTCGCTAAGAAAAAGCGACGACCGCGGCCGTTCGGTCATCGCGCGCCAAAATTGTAATCGTTGGCAAAAGTAAATGAGTTAAAAATCATCATTTTTTTGCTCAATTATCTCACTGTTTTAGTATATACTAAAACAATTATTCACCTCAGTGTCCGTGGCTAGTAGTGGATATTTACCTCGACACATCGTGGCCTCGGTAAATATCCAATACTAGCCACCTCCACTTCGGTGAATAATTGTTAAGATTTAGCCAGGGCTAAAAGCGAGGCTGCCATTAATATATTCAAGTTATAATTTAAATCAAACAATAAACTTGTATTCCACAGTTCAGTTAACTTTAGAGCACATAGCACATTCATGTGACTTTTGAGGGAAAGGCTAAGTGATTTTAGAGAAAAATAATTTGCAAACAGCCCAAGAACAAAATCTTACATCGAGTTGATAGCCCCATATATGTACACCCAAAAAACAGCAATCATCTTCGATCACATTTAAGAGCCATAATGGCTCTTGATCACCGTAAGATTAATTAGGCCTGGAAAGAAAATCAGGCTGAGTTTTTTTTGCGTTCGGAGGTGAAACAGTATTATGAGGTGCTGTTTTTATCATACAGACCTCGGACAAAATGCAGTGTTTCACAGTTTTTAATTTTTAATTTCCAAAATCACATATACGGCCAGCCGGTTCTCACTTTTGCGGTGCGAGCTGTAGCGAGTGTTTGAACGAGCATACTAGAGTTAAGCTCCAACATAATAAAGAAATTATTATGTTTATTTTGTATTTAATGGTTTTATCGATGTGTAATCTTCAAAAGCGTTTGATAGGCGTGGCATTTTGAGTACTCCTGCAAGCGATGTTCACTGAACGACTGAAAACAAACGGCACAGCGATTAAAATTACAAGAGAGACTACCAACAATCAATAAAAGAAACATAATTCGGTGAAACATATACAGAGACAACATTTTTCATTCACGAAGACAAGTGTTTTAAAAAATGTCTCTAAAAATCCTGAGTCTTCAAGCTTAAAGCTTAAGTTTATGTTTTAAGCCGGCTTCCCGGTATTTACTTTTTTCAAAGATGAACTCGAGGCAAGAAAATCGCTCAAAGCTTTCTTTTACAGCCAGAATTATAACTAAATGTGCTTTGGAACGTTTTCTTTCTATTTGCGGTGAGAAAATGTCTAAAGGCTTTTTAAAGTTCTATATAATAAGCTTATATCAAACCTGATTCTTGGTCAGATCAAATTGTCTCAAATCTTACAAACGTCAATAAACTACATAGCCGCATAAACTACGCTCGACTTCATTAAACTACATATAAAAAAACAAACATCAAACACAATAATTACTGAGGCTTACCATTCCAGATGCAGCTCCTGAAAGGTATCAAGTAAGGCCAGTATCGCTTCAGACGTTTCAACCCTTACGCATCAAGCAAGGTGAAAAACGAAAACGATACCATCCGAAATCGGATTTTTTACTTTGACAAGTGATGTATTAATTTCTCAACCAAATACCAACTAGCCATGAATAACAGAAGACTCCTGATAGCACCTGAATTTCACTTTGTGCATCCAGTGGAAAAAGACAGTTAAAAACATCATAAGTTGACACAAAACTCTGTCAGCTTCAGCTGTCAAAGTAAACAACCGATTAAAGATCCTGCATAAATTTTCCGCATGAGCTCACATGTCAAATTTTGACCATCTCAGAGCACAAAAATTGGACGCAGAGCGTGACCAATGCGTGACCATGGTGAGCAAGGTCAAAAGCAACTGTCTTCCCTGCCTGTAATAGCTGGCTGAATTTTCGCGTCCGAGGTCAGTTTTAAAGGTCAAATGAACCAAAAATTCGACATTTCTTGTTTTAGTTCAATTCTAGTGAAGTGTGTCTAATATCAATCAAATAAACATACTATGAAGTTTCAGCTCAATTGACGCAAGCATCTCCGAGATATTCGCAATTGAAAATTGCTATTTTTTGGCCCTTATCTTCGTACAGCGCTCGGAAAAATTGTCGGCAAAAACAGCTTGTGACGTCAATGTTGGTCAGGTGAAAAAAAGCGGGAAATTCAACTCAGTGTTTATCGAGTCGACTTGGCGCAGAAATTATGGTGGTTTGTGCGGCCATAAACCTGGAAAAAACAAGCAATTGTATTTGTCTTCAAAAGTTGTAAGCTGTAGTTATAACCTTCTTATTATTTAGTTTTCTCGAAGAATACATCATAGTCAAACGGACTTTACCGGCATTAATTTCCTTGCGTTGTTCTGGAAATGTGCGTGCGTAGGTCCGATTTTTTTCAAGACGTATTCACAAAATGTGTTTATATAAGGAAGTTCCTGGATATAAGGTCCGGAGCTCCACTGTGGACGCAAAAACAAAATATCTTTGTACGTGTATAGTGCTTTGCCCAAAGAACTTCACGCTTGCCCACAATATGTTTTAAGTCACTGAACTTTGTCGCACTTGAGCTGATATTTTAAAACCCAGGCTCGATCGGACACTTGTAGCCTCGCAGATCACTAAAATATAAACAAAACCCTCAATGTAGAAGATTTGGCGTTGATAGGTGGGCAGAAAAAGAGCCAGTTAATCTTTAGCTTGTAAAATCTTCCCCAAAATCGGTTTCAAAGCAACTACAGTTTTTTTAAACTTGATCGTTTCATGGATAACCATGATCGTTTCGCGCAGATAAATTTTGCTTCGTGTTGTCAAGTTGAACATGCATATATAAACAACTGTCAAAAACCTACGCGTAAGTAAGATTTCCTTCAAACAGAGTTAAATTGACATTATTGCAAAAACTTCTTTCCAGTTATGTATATGATTTAATTACCGACAGAGGTCACTTTAAGGACTATAGACGCCATGCACTTTAAGCTCGCAAAGAGATGCGACAAGCAAGGAACAATTTCCGGCATATCATCCTGCATAAAATTCAGCTCAAGTGAACTAAAAAAAGCTTCCATAAGGTTGCAAAACAACAAATGTTCATTAAAAAAACGTAAGGCTTAAGGCTCTTATACCTGCTGACAATGAAGAAGTGAATTTTCTGTACGAAAACAACCTACAAAAGATCTGTTGCAAGCTTCGCAGTCTATCCAAGATTCACCATTTAGCTATTTTTAATAACTGGTAAATGCGAGGTCTTCATGTAAACAAATTAAACTCAGCAAACTGAATCAGTAGAAAATACAGAAAACTGCACGTACATAAGGGTTTGTTTTGCTCACTTCAGTCAAATCTAGCTCCAGCAATTGTTTACGGGTAAAGAGTCAATTGTTCAGTGAAGTCAGTGCCGGTAGTTGTTCTCAGCTACTTCACAGCGAGTGAAAAGGAAAATTTGCGTACACAAAGAAAACAAAATTATGTAATTAAAAATGAAAAAAGGAAAAAAAAACCACTGACTAATATTACTTGAGCAACAAAAAAATGATCGAAGTAGTCGTTTCTTGTCGAGTAAGCTTGCTGGCCTTCTATAGCTCCGAGAAAGTTTTAAGTGCACAAGTTTGTTCACTCGCATACGTTAGCATTACAGTTCTCTGACTGAAGACAAGGATAAAGCTGGTTTTTGCAAAGGTAAATACATCTGGGCATGTAAAAAAAGTAATCATAACTACTAATAACAGAATACAAGCGTGTTTTAATTCATCCCGACGAAAGAAGGCGAAGCACTGGACACAAAATCAACTCACAAATCGAATGTACAATTATCAGAAAAATACAAACCTCTTTGGAAATGTTCAAAATGTTTTATTCCCCCTCAGACTGACAGAATGATCCGTTTTTACCCTAACATTGGTTGTTCTGAATCCAACGTAGTTTTCAAGTGACGAAAAAACAACAACAACATCAACAAAAACAAATAAAAAGGCTTTAGCAGGAGCCATGTTCGCACCTCGTGTATTTCATTCAGTCTCAGTGAGAACTCTCACAGAACGACCCAAACAAACAAACGCATGCGATAGGGGATGCGCAGACTTGCGCAGAACGTTTTTCCGCCCTGAAAGACCAACATTGACGTCATAGTATCCAGTCTATCACGCGGCCATTTCAGAAACGCTTTCGTGAAGTCTTTGGAAATGCTCGGATTTTGATCTTTTATCTTTCTATAAAGGCTTGGGAAGAAACGTCTTTGCCCAAATCTTACTTAGGATGATTCTTTTTAGTGTTTGGTGAAGGTAAAGCGACAAAAGAAAATATTTCAATTTTTTGGTTCATTTGACCTTTAAATCAAAATTTTAATTCTGCGGCACAAAAACAAAACATATTTCATATGAATTATAAAAGAAATCAAACTTGAGCCCGCGATCATTTAAATATTAGTAACTTGTCAGCGGATAACTTCAAAAATACTTGACCTCGATGGGTCAACACCTGAGCCCGCGATACGCTCAAGTGAATACTGGTCAGCGAATACCCTGTTTTGATAGCTGTCAATTGATCACAACGTCGATCACAACCTTGATGTCCAATGGATGTGTGCATTA
Organism: Porites cylindrica; assembly: GCA_964035525.1. NCBI lineage: Eukaryota > Metazoa > Cnidaria > Anthozoa > Scleractinia > Poritidae > Porites > Porites cylindrica. Next base: position 51,054,645 of record OZ037777.1, on the reverse strand, counting down.
TCAGTTTTCCTGTACTCTCAAACTAGCTAGAAAGTATGAGATTGAACATTGATCGCGATCTAGTAAAACAACTGGTCAGCGGACAGCCTCCAAATAAATCAGGTCACCTTGATGAGTTGACACATGAGCCCTCGATATGGCAATGTGACACTGGTCAGTGGCTATCCTGTTTTGACAGCTGTCAATTGACCATATTGTGAATGGCGAATATAAAAGATGTGGATTTGCCATCGCATACTGGGGGATGTACATAACTGGTGCAGAAATAATATATAGATCTAGCCACACCTAAAAGCGAAGCTCCCGTTGATAAATTTATGACATAAATCAAACAATAATTTTGTATTCCACAAATCAGTTATCTTAATGGCACATTCATGTGACTTTTGAGGGAAAAGCTAAGTGATTTTGGAGTGAAACAAATCTTGTATCGAGTTGATATAGCCTTTTATGTACACCCAAAAAAAAGTCCTCGGTCACATTTAAGAGCAATAATGGCTCTTGATCACAGTAGATAAGGCGTGGAAAACAAATTCTTGGAAAACAAATCAGGCCGAATTTTTTGCGTTCGACAAGTTTACAAATTCTTGCCAATAAATCTGGGTGCGTGCAAACCATTCTTTTATTTATTTTTTTTCATACACCACATCTGAGGAGAAAGAGTACTATGAGGCGCTGTTTTTATCATACAGACCTCGTACAAAATGCAGTATTTCACAATTTTTCAAGACAAATTGCATTCATTTAATACTCAGGACCATCGAACCACGCGTGGACTTTTAATTAGCGAAAACGTTCAAAAAATGTCCAAAATCACCTATACGGCCAGCCGGTTCTAACTTTTGACAAGCGCCAAATTTGCGAAGAAATTTTAAAAGAGTTACGCTTCAACGTGATAAAGAGTTTATTGAGTCTATTTTTTATTAATGGTAGCAGTATTAGTAGTCTGTTTACGGCACATTGTTATGCAAATGAGGTTCGTCGCCATACAAACCCTTCTAATTTTGGAATGATGAAACTCAACAGCGGACACCATAGCGGACACCCTAATCGCAACATCCGTTACTATGACAGCGAAGGGAATGATTATGACAAAGGGAAGGTGGCGAACCAATTTTGGGCGAATTGTCTTACCCTAATAAGTCGAGTGCAGTGCTTAGAGTTAAATCAGTCGAGTGCAGTGCTTAGGGTTAAATCATTCGAGTGCAGTGCTTAGGGTTAAATCAGTCAAGTGCAGTGCTTAGGACTAAATCAGTCGAGTGCAGTGCTTAGGGTTAAATCACTCGAGCGCAGTGCTTAGGGCTAAATCAGTCGAGTGCAGTGCTTAGGGCTAAATCAGTCGAGGGCAGTGTTTAGGGCTAAATCAGTCGAGGGCAGTGCTAACTTATCCTCGCTTGAAGTCACAGTTGAGTGGATATGGTAATGAAACAGGTTAAAGTTTGAGAGACCACAGTGACGTCACCCACCGATTTGCTCACTCAGCAGAAATTCTGTCTATTTTTAGACGATGACGTCATTATTTTGACTAGAACAGGTATAAAAGACGGATATCAACCATGAAAAATCATTTGAGATCATTGTGTTCTTGTGTAAAGATCGATCATGTGCAAAGCAACGTATCCACGAGCTTGTCCTACATGCGGAAAGACAATCAAGAACAGGGGAAATTTCTTTCGTCATAAGAAACGTTGTGGGACTTCAGAGCATCGCGTTCAATGTCTTCACTGCCACAAGACATATTCAAGAAAAGACGATTTGAAGAAACATGTTCGTAAGGTCCATTCCGAAGCAGGAAAGCGAAAAGCAGAAGAGTCGGCTGAACTATTACGCCTTGAGTTATTGCATTCAGACAAAGTTCCAACACTAGTCAGTGATGAAAGTCAGCAGGGTGGCGCTGTGAATACTCGAAGTATGAAAAAGGACCCCGAGAGTGTAAAGGAGGACATAAAACCTATGAAAGACGAAACACGGGCAGTTAAAAGAAAATTAGAAGACGACATGGACATGTCTCACCAGTTGGATGATGGCAGTGACGACTTTTTGGTAGAGAGAGCCAATCGTTTAGAGCTGTCTGAGAATCCTTTGTTCAAAGCCAATCTCACGTTTCTACCATACAAACGGCAGGGTTTGAAGGGTGCAGTCAAGAAAAAACAATTTTCCGTCACGTTTGATCAGTTACGTAAACCCACAGAAGAGGAATCATTGGGAGAGGGTTTGTGAGAGTTCCTGTTTGAAGCGTTAAGGAACACGATCCTAAACGAAAACCTGCAGGATTCAACAAAAGTTCATCTGAATTTAACCTCAAAGGAACATTCCAACGGCACTGTAAATTCGGGATATTTATCCCACGTAAAATATGGCATCCCAGTCCAAGAGTTTGTGAAACGTGGTGATTATGTACATGCTATGTTCGAGTCACTGGCAAGAAAAATGAATAGCGCTCAAAATATTAATCCAGCCATTGGGTTCAATGCCACTCTCACATTTATCACCTACCCTGACAAAGGTGGCAAAGGTAGAGCTTCCAAAAATCCAAACAGATCACCCTTTGATTTGATGCACAAAAAGAAAGACTGTATGATCAAGATTAAAAACACAGATGACTTATGTTGTGCCCGTGCAATCATAACGATGAAAGAGTACGTGGATGGCGATTCTGACAAGCAATATGATAATCTACGAAGAGGTACACCTATTCAGGAACGCCTAGCCAAGCAGCTTCACCAAGACGCGGGTGTACCAGAAGGCCCGTGTGGTTATGAGGAACTAGAAAAATTTCAAGCGTTTCTAGGGCCCCAAGGCTACAAAATCATCGTGGTACATTACGTCTCTTGTGCCTGTATTTTTCAAGGCAAAGTGGGTCAGTACAGCAGTCATTTATTTGCTTAAACACGAGAATCACTACAACGGTTTAAGAAGCATGATTGCTTTTTTGAATCGGTCGTACTTTTGCCCTGATTGCTGTAAAGGGTACGATGTAGACGACGCAGCCCACCATTCTTGTATGGGCCGTAACTGCGCAAGTTGTCAACGAACACGTTCCCAGAAAAATAAAGAGGGCTGCCCAGATTTTTCCCCAGGCAAGAAACGTACAATTCACTGCAATGACTGTCAGTGGGATTTCTATGGTCCATGCAGACTGTTTCAAGGCTCATAAAGAAACAAAAGGCAAGAAAAAAGTCAGTCTTTGTCAGAAACTCAAAAAGTGTCTAAAATGCTGTAAAGTTTATAAGGTGAATCCAAAGCAGCAACACAAATGCTACCACGACACTTGCCGTCACTGCCATGAATTTGTTGAAATATACAATCACAAATGTTACATCCAACGTGTTGAAGAGGCAGACGATGAGGAACACGATGATGATGATGATGATGATGATGATGACGAGGAAAAGAAGCTACCACCTCTCATGGTGTTTGCTGACATCGAATGTTTGATAGAACCCACAGAGCAGGAAAAGCAGTTATTCATAGCAGATTTGATTCGATATGCTACTGAAGAAGATCCATACAATGTTTCTCATGCCTTTAGTGGCGAAACCTGCATTGAACAGTTCATTCAAGCCATGAATCAACTAACAGAAGTGGCAGACAAACAGCGCAATTTATTTATAATTTTTCACAACCTCAAGGGTTTTGATAGCAACTTTATCATCGAGGAACTTTACCGTCAGGGTATTAAGGTGGAAAACCAGCTGACGACGGGCGCCAAAACCCTGAAGTTTCATTACTGGTATCTGGACGCCATGATTACCTTCAAAGATTCACTTTGTTTTCTCCCAATGCCACTGGCCGAGTTGCCTGAAACATTCAATTTCGTCGAGCTTCATAAAGGTTTCTTTCCGCATGCGTTCCATACAAGAGAGAGTTTAACTTACAGGGGTCGTCTACCGCCAAGACACTATTTTCAGCCACAAGCAATGAAGCAAAAGAAACGAAAGGAGTTTGACACTTGGTACGCGAATGAATTGGCAAGAAATGAAGAATATGTCCTCTGGGAGGAGTTAAACAAGTACTGCCATTCTGATGTAATGGTATTGAAAGCTGCCTGTCTAAAGTTTATACAAAAATTTAAAGAGGAAGCAGGGTTTAATCCTATAGAAAAAATGTGCCACCATTGCTTCTGCATGCAATTTATTCTGGCGAAGAGATCTTATCCCCGAGGATACCATTGCCATAGAACCATTGAATGGCTGGTGTGGTGCTAATGTGAATCAAAGTACAGCAACACTAGAATGGTTACGTTTTGAAGATTTTAAACTAGGAGGAAATAAACTACGCCATGTCCGCAACGGGGAAGAGCAAAAGATATCACACAAGGCGAGGCTCTGTTTGTCGATGGCTATGACGAAACTACCAAAACGGTATATGAATTTCATGGCTGCTTTTATCATGGGTGTGTTAAATGTTTCCCAAACCATCGCTACAGGAAACACAATTGTCATCCAGATCGTACCATCTCAGAAATCTATGAAGCCACCTGTAAAAAGACACAGAAGTTACGTCAAGCAGGCTATACGGTGATTGAGAAATGGGAGCATGATTTTGAGATTGAGAAGAAGACAAACCCCACTCTCATGGAATTTTTGAAGACCTTTCAGCTGTCTGAGCCATTGAACCCTAGAGATAGCTTCTTTGGTGGTAGAACCAATGGAGTGCGTTTACATTGTGTTGCAGCAGCAGGACAAGAAATTCGCTATGTAGACATCAATTCGCTTTACCCGTACGTCAACAAAACAAAAACGTATCCCGTGGGTCACCCCGAGATTTTGGTCAATCCAACAAATCAAGATATTGGCAGCTACTTTGGCATAGCAAAAGTCAAGATTCTCCCACCACCCCATTTGTATCATCCAGTACTCCGCGTCCACATTGGTGGCAAACTCATGTTTCCTCTATGTACACAATGTGTAAAGGAAGAATTGGAAAAACAATGGTTGACTCGTACAGCAGTTTGCACCCACACTGTGGAGGAACGCTGTATAACGGGCACTTGGTGCACACCCGAGTTGCAGAAAGCTGTGGACCTTGGTTACAAGATCCTAAAAATTCACGAGGTGTGGCATTTTTCTGAAAATCAGCGCAAAGAGGGCTTGTTTGCAGACTATGTAAATAAATGGCTCAAAAATAAAACTGAAGCATCGGGTTGGCCCAAGAATTGTACCACAGAGTCAGCAAAGTCAGAGTACATCAATGCTTACTATGACCGTGAAGGGGTTCAGCTAGAGCCTGCAAAAGTGGCCAAAAACGGGGGACGGAAACAAGTGGCGAAACTTATGCTCAACAGGTAATTAGAATTAGAATGAAAAGATAGGACAAAGATCTTCAAAGAATCATTGTTTGATTTGTTTCCCTCTTTGTATTTTCAGCTTCTGGGGCAAATTCGGCGAGAAACCCAACAAGACTCAAACCTTTACCGTCACAAGTCCTGCAGAGCTATATGCAATAATAGAAGATGTTGGTAACAACATTCACGACATACGAATTTGCACTGATGATATAGTAGAAATTGATGTCAGTAAAGCTGTAGAAGAGGTCATTCCAAGCAATAACACCAACATTTTTATCGCGAGTTTCACCACGTCATGGGCTCGCTTAGAGTTGTACAAGTATTTAGAGCTGCTGAAAGAGCAGGTCCTATACTTTGATACAGACAGCATCATTTATCTTTGGCGTAACGGTTTACCTGAAGTGGAGACGGGCCCGTTTTTGGGTCAGATGAAAGACGAAACCGCTGGCGTACCCATACAGGAGTTTGCGACAGGGGGTCCAAAAAATTACACTTACATGCTACAAAATGGTGAAACAGAATGCAAAATACGCGGTTTTACTCAGGATGAGCAGGGCAGGGCTCTGTTGAATTTTGATTCCATGAAAAGTCACATTTTAGCTGCGATCAAAAACCCTGGGAATGCACCACAACCTATTGCGGTACCTGTAAGCGTGAATATGGACACCAATAGGACCACTAAAAAAATCTGTCTACCCCCAAGGTCAAGAATTATCGCCTTGTCTTTGAAAAGCGGGTGATTCAAACAAAGGATTGTAGCACCAAACCTTATGGTTATGATTGGATAGGCCAACACACTTGAACTAGGCCTCTTAAGGCGTTTTAAGTTAGCATTTTTGCCTAGAGATTTTTACGCTAGGTTATTGATTCAATAAACGTGTGTAAGGATTATTTCTGTGTGATTGATTACCTGACTACTTATCTCTGAAACAGAGCTAGATTGCCCTAACCCCACTCCATTGCCATAAAAACACTCTCGTCCCCTAACCCCCCCCCCCCCCCTCCCCCTCTAACAGAGATTGCGAGGGTCTGGATCCTAGTGAGATGGAGTTGCTGACTCAGCGTTTTTCAGGCATAAAAAGGCAGAATGATTTTAGCGAACGTGTTAAACAGCAGTCACAATGCAGACAGTATCTATGCAAGATTTGGAACAATTTTCATACTGGCAAGACAAACGTCTGACTAGTTCTCATTGCTATGACCTTTACAACCCGGTGATTTCTGTGGAGTTAACAGAATTAGCGGATCGTGTGGTAGCTAATAACGATTCGGTGGTGGAAATTCAATTGGATTTGTGTATTCAACAACTACGTGTCCCTGCTTGGCGTGAAAGTTTGTTGATGTCTATGAGCGATGCTTTATTACCAGCACTTCAACCTTGGATTACACGTCATGGGTACCCTATGAAATTACAGTGTTATGTTTCATTGCAAGCAGTCAAACCGTTACCTCTGCCTTTAACAAGATGTCTTGGAGTGTTGACAAATATTCCCATCTTTGTATTCTTTCCCTGGACGTGTAACTTAGCACGCACCATGTTAGCCCTCTTTGATTGGTTAAGTTATAGCTGGTTGATGACAAAATTACAAGCACCGTGTATGGAATTGAAATTAGTTATCATACTGATCCACGAGAACAATAGCGAATGACGCCATCATGTAATTAACGGACACAACAATAGATTGACGTCATACGATTAATCCATGACAACAAAAGCCGCTGATGTCATTGGGTGTAAATACAAAAGACTTGTCCAGACCTGCCCAGTGAACGTGATGGTAACAAACAATACATGACCCAAGCATACAGAAAATCTCTGGGGATCACTTTTGAGTATAAGTGCTAGGTAGTTTTCCCTTTTCAACTCACTACGTCTTTGTGCTAATAACGACGATGCAAAAGATAACGTATCCTAGACCTTGTCCTACTTGTAGGAAGAGTTTTAGCAAAGGCCATTTCTTTCAACATAAAAAGAGATGCGGTACAACAGAAAATCGAGTGAAATGCCCAGAGTGTACTTAACTTTTGGATACAAACACGTTATGTTAAGACATGTAAGACAGCAACATTCGAACAACCCGTTACGTTTTCCATGTATGATTTGTGATAAGGTATTGACATCTGCTCATAACTTGACCCTACACATGAAGACCGCTCATGCTGATGAAAAACCTTGCTTTGACTGCTGGTACTGCAATGCCACGTTTACAAGACAAAATGCAAGACAAGATTACATGTGTCGTGTGCATGGAAGTATTTGTAGAGAGCGAGAGGTAAATTTGTATCTTCATTTGCAACATTTAAGTGAAGAGATGAACTTCAAGAACGAGTGGCAATTTGTGGAATCCAGACCCATTGAACACGGCCAGCATAACGTCTGCCCTTGTGGTCAAACACACATAGAATCTTACTTCTTTGTAGAAAACAAATGGAACGGGAATCGCACCTTCGTGGGCTCAGATTGTGTAGCAAACGTAGATCCCAAAGCAGGAGCTGTGATTGGCTATTTCAAGCATATTTTAGAAAACACAGTGTAAGGGACATACAAGGGGCAAGATGAGAGGGGGATTACAGCGATTCGCAGTTCGCACAAACACTACGTTAGTACAGCGCCTGCACGTAGTGGAACATTTACACCCACAAGTAACAAGAAACCCAGAGAGCGAATGGGAAGTAGTGGTTGTCTACCCTGAAGCAGAGACTTTTATTGTAGGTAAAACATATTCTCTGAAGTTGAAGGCCAAGTATAAACAAGGGCAGCTTACTTTCACAGCATTGTAATTTCACTAGGTACGTCATTTGCTATATAAGGTAAATAAATCACACATTGTTTATACATTTCAACTGACTGTGTTTTATTCACTGACTGGTTTCTAATTTACTACAAAGTTGGGTATATTTTGACTGCAAGTCTGCGAGCTCTTGCTGGAGTTGAGCCACAGTAGGTTTCTTGGGTTTTTTAGGGGCCTTGAGCTGCTGCCGATCACCTTCCCGTTGCTTCCTCATAGCTTGATAACTGTCTTGATCTTGAGAGAGTTTCTTCTCTTCTTCTTGAATCATTTGATCCAAAATGACACCTTGCACTTGATCACAGGCAGCATTGATGATAGCTTGAGCTTCGGGGGAACTCATTTTTGGGTATGGTTTTATAGATTTCATTCTTAGCGGAAACGTACCATTCTTGAGATGTTTTTGAACCCTTTGAGGGTATGCTCTCGATACTTGATTCTAGCTTTGATCGTCATCAGTTTTTGTCGATAACCCTTCAACCTGGTCTTGGCAGGCATGGTTTTTTCGGTGGGTTCATTACCAGTCTTCGTAGAAAGTGCTTCTACAGAACCACCCATAACAGACATGTTACCTCTAGGCAATCGAACGTACAACTGATAATGATAGACACAAATCCATTCTATTTATAGCCTGAGCTGAGGTATAAGAGAAAGGGGTGTGCTATTCTATCTATCATTAATCACAAATCATCATGTGGATAGGAGGGTATGACGATTGGACTCCCGCAGAACAGCGTGAATGGGATAGAGATCTAGAGGAAATGCAAGCTGAACGTGAGCAGAGAGAACGTGAGGCTAAGAACGAGGATAAACTCTCCTGGATGGAATTGGCTCTAGATTATCCAAAGTTTAAAGCCACTTATACCAAAATTGGAGACACAGATTTGTATGTGGTAGATCTAAAGCGACAGACACCTAGCAAACAAGGGGACCGCAACTTAGTGTTTGAAGTCGTCTACCCATTTATCAAGGCCTGAATGCCATCCTTGAGAAGAGAAAAACACCCAAGACCTCTCTCATCAAAATAGAGACCTCCTCCAGGGAACACGGCAAAGTGAGCTATAAGTGTGAATGTACCCCAGATCAATGGTCTTATAACACTATGGACAAAATCAGTGAAGAATTGGCGGACCAGTTAACCATGAAACAAAACTTAAACAGAGGCTTGTTAATGAAACTTTCTTGCTATGAGGAGTAAAAAGTCTGCAAATAAAATGGCTGAAAAGTGTATCACGGTAGTTTAGTTCTAAGCAATCTGCACTGGAGTCTATGAATTTTCATCGATCACAAGCACCCCAGAGGCACCCCACAGGCACCCCACATACACTCCACAGGCACCCCATAGGCACCCCACAGGCACCCTACAGGCACCCTCAGGCACCTCACAGGCACCCTACATTAAACTGAATGAATCGAAAAGGTATAAATAGGATGAGACTTTGTGGAAAAGTGACTAGCTGTGATAAGACGCCGAAGAGTCAACATGCCTTATCGAAACAGACGAAATTGTCCAATCTGTTGTAAGAGTGGTCTACTGTCTTTAAGTCACCACCTAGCCCAAGTCCATCAGTTATCCAGTGAAGAACGAAAACCGTGGCTAAAATCTGCGATCCTTTCCTCAGCAAAATCCACTGGATTACCTTACATGGCTCCTTACCCCTTTTGGGGAATGCCACCACCTCCTTGGAGCCACACCCCTCAACCATTAAAACCCGTTAGACAAGCTCTAAAGACTGAACCGAAACAGCGAAAAGTAACCAAGCTAGAAACAGCTAGCTGTTTAGAGACGAGCCCTTACCCAGACTTTAAGTTTAACCACATGTTTTGGATGCTCGTGGTGGGGCCAATTCAGTGTGGAAAAACGTCTTTCGTGGAGCAACTGTTAAAGAAGAATTGTATTAAGTACCCCAGTAAGAAACAGAGACGTATTTTCTGGTTTTACAATCAATGGCAACCACGGTATGCGTCCTTGCAATCTACACTTAGTGATGAGATTGTGTTTACCCAAGGGGTACCTGCACTGAGTGAAGATCTAAGAGAAATCAATCCAAAGTTTCACAATGTGTTGGTGTTTGATGACCTAATGAGCAAGGCAACTGACAGTCCCGTGTTATCAACACTGTTTACACAAGGCCGTCATCGCAACGCTAGTGTGATATTATTGCTGCAAAATATGTTTCCCAAAGGAAAATTCAACACTGATATCAGCAGGAATGCTCAGTATATGGTCCTCTTTCGTAGTCCCAGTGATCGTAAGCAAATCGACATGGTGGCGGAGCGGATTTTTGCGAAAGACAGGTCAAACTTTATGAAAGTCTATGCGAAAGAAACCGAAAAGCCTAATGGGTATCTTTTGGTGGACAATCAACCCAAGACTCCAACAGAGAAACAAGTTGTGGTCGAGGTGTTTGAAAACTGCCACTGTTATCCTAACATAACCACTTGTACTAAAACAGTATCGGAGGCAGATAAACCTGAACTGGTATCTCGAAAACGTCCCATAGATCCACCGTTAGTGAAAGACAAATACCGAAAACAATCTGAACAGAAGCAGAAAAAATCAGGGACAATCAAGGCGAATCCTGTGAAACAAAACGTCGAGAGCAAACGGCGAAAACAACCTCAAAAGAAGACAGTGAAACAGAACATCAATAAACCCACGTCCGTTGTATCACTGACCAGAGAAAATTTCAAGGAGAACCCGATAAACTGCGAGGAGGTCCCGTTTAGCACTGATGAAGAACAGTCTAGCTCCAATGAGGAACAGTTTACTTTTAATGCAAACCAGCTAAACACCAGGGCTAGACGACATGTCTATGCTAGAGGACGTGGCTTTGGACCAAAGATTGTTTATGAATAAAAAAAAAATTCGCATTTTTTGCCTGTCACATTAGACGGAGAAAAGTTTTATAGCTTTCAAAAGCAACTTTTTCACTGAAGCTGTACTACAATCCGTAAGTTAGTAAAAGTAACTGTCAATGACTTGTGTAATAAAAAGATTTTCAAAAACACCTACTTTTTCTAGTACGCTATAGTCTTTACGATTTAAACACACGGCATTTATTAGCTGTCTATTTCTAGCTTTTTAAAATACACACTTCATTTACAATGTTACATTGCTAGCGGTTATTTCCACGGCTAAAGTTCTCGTGGAAAAAACCTTTGATATGACTATAGACAGCGTAAAATGGACTGTGGAATTACAACAGGTAAATGTACAATCCAGCGAAAGTGACTGCGGTCTCCTACAGTTTAGACTTCACAGAGTGTAACGCTCCGCTAGTCTTTGTGAATTAAAACACAGCAGTAGATTTATTTATTTCCTTCCATGGTCAGCTTCTAAATAGACGCTTTTTTACTAAATTGCTAGCGACTCTTTCCATAGCTACGTTCTCGTAGACCAGGCCTTTCATAAGTACTCTGAACAAGAAATAATTATTTTTCATTATAGCTATAGACAGTGTTCACAGACTATTGAATTTGAGCTTGTAATTTTACAGCTCATTTGCCTACACGTTGAAACGGCAAAGAAGAACAGTTAAACAGCAAAATCGTTTAGCGGACTAGTCAATTTCTATGAAATCCATTTACTAGAAACAGCAAACAGTCACCACAATACAGCGATCGAAAATAAATCATTCTAAGACAATTCTTTTTGTTTAGCCGTAGAGCTGATTAGTATTCAACTTTAGACTTATAATTAACTGATTATCAGTGCGTGAAACTCTGTGATTTTAATTAGAACCTGCAACCGTACAACACAACGATGCGATGGACAAACAAGTGATAAATATAAGCCGTCGAAAAACAAGCGAAGTGAAAAACAATCCCTAAAAATCCACACAAACTATTCGCTGAACTATTTTCATTGCAAAAGCTACGTGACCGCTATGTTTCTAAGCATTGCAAAATGACTTATGACGTGAATCCTTAGCCTTCTATACTTAAATTTCTTTGCACTTTGACACGTGAGCAGCGGTAGTCTAGCTGAGATCACGTGTACAAGGTAAGTCAGATCCGGAGGTCGCAAGTTCGACCCCTACCTAAGATTTCTTTTATTTCTTCTCCTCTTTCTAATTCATTAAATAACGAAGTAATACGAAGAAAAACGACTAAATACGACCACCATACGAGAGAAACACGACTAAAACGATTAGAGATAGAATACATTAAATCTCAGCAGCATTGGGGGTCTATATACGAACACTGTGGTCTTTGCAGCCTTCCGATTGGTGGAGAGGGTTTTCCGAAAGTTAATCAGGTGGCCTTGTTTGGAAATCGGAAATATCTTCGGAAAGACTTTCCGAAGATATCTCGGAAGGCTCCGAAGGCTTCCGACGATACCCGAGCCTCGTTCTAAGATATTTCCGATTTCCAATTCAATGGAACCTCATTAACTCTCGGAAAACCCTCTCCACCAAACACAAGGCTGGAAAGACAATTCAACTTATTTGCATCACAATGTGTGAACTGTGAACACTGTCTATAGCTATAATAAAAAATAATTATTGCTTGTTCAGAGTACTTATGAAAGGCCTGGTCCACGAGAACGTATACATAGCTATGGAAAGAGTCGCTAGCAATGTACTAAAAAAGCGTCTATTTAGAAGCTGACCATGGAAGGAAATAAATAAATCTACTGCTGTGTTTTAATTCACAAAGACTAGCGGAGCGTTACACTCTGTGAAGTCTAAACTGTAGGAGACCGCAGTCACTTTCGCTGGATTGTACATTTACCTGTTGTAATTCCACAGTCCATTTTACGCTGTCTATAGTCATATCAAAGGTTTCTTCCACGAGAACGTAGCCGTGGAAATAACCGCTAGCAATGTAACATTGTAAATGAAGTGTGTATTTTAAAAAGCTAGAAATAGACAGCTAATAAATGCCGTGTGTTTAAATCGTAAAGACTATAGCGTACTAGAAAAAGTAGGTGTTTTTGAAAATCATTTTATTACACAAGTCATTGACAGTTACTTTTGTAACTTACGGATTGTAGTACAGCTTCAGTGAAAAAGTTGCTTTTGAAAGCTATAAAACTATTCTCTGTCTAATGTGACAGGCAAAAAATGCGAATTTTTTTTTTATTCATAAACAATCTTTGGTCCAAAGCCACGTCCTCTAGCATAGACATGTCGTCTAGCCCTGGTGTTTAGCTGGTTTGCATTAAAAGTAAACTGTTCCTCATCAGAGCTAGACTATTCTTCATCAGTGCTAAACGGGACCTCCTCGCAGTTTATCGGGTTCTCCTTGAAATTTTCTCTGGTCAGTGATACAACGGACGTGGGTTTATTGATGTTCTGTTTCACTGTCTTCTTTTGAGGTTGTTTTCGCCGTTTGCTCTCGACGTTTTGTTTCACAGGATTCGCCTTGATTGTCCCTGATTTTTTCTGCTTCTGTTCAGATTGTTTTCGGTATTTGTCTTTCACTAACGGTGGATCTATGGGACGTTTTCGAGATACCAGTTCAGGTTTATCTGCCTCCGATACTGTTTTAGTACAAGTGGTTATGTTAGGATAACAGTGGCAGTTTTCAAACACCTCGGCCACAACTTGTTTCTCTGTTGGAGTCTTGGGTTGATTGTCCACCAAAAGATACCCATTAGGCTTTTCGGTTTCTTTCGCATAGACTTTCATAAAGTTTGACCTGTCTTTCGCAAAAATCCGCTCCGCCACCATGTCGATTTGCTTACGATCACTGGGACTACGAAAGAGGACCATATACTGAGCATTCCTGCTGATATCAGTGTTGAATTTTCCTTTGGGAAACATATTTTGCAGCAATAATATCACACTAGCGTTGCGATGACGGCCTTGTGTAAACAGTGTTGATAACACGGGACTGTCAGTTGCCTTGCTCATTAGGTCATCAAACACCAACACATTGTGAAACTTTGGATTGATTTCTCTTAGATCTTCACTCAGTGCAGGTACCCCTTGGATAAACACAATCTCATCACTAAGTGTAGATTGCAAGGACGCATACCGTGGTTGCCATTGATTGTAAAACCAGAAAATACGTCTCTGTTTCTTACTGGGGTACTTGATGCGATTCTTCTTTAACAGTCGCTCCACGAAAGACGTTTTTCCACACTGAATTGGCCCCACCACGAGCATCCAAAACATGTGGTTAAACTTAAAGTCTGGGTAAGGGCTCGTCTCTAAACAGCTAGCTGTTTCTAGCTTGGTTACTTTTCGCTGTTTCGGTTCAGTCTTTAGAGCTTGTCTAACGGGTTTTAATGGTTGAGGGGTGTGGCTCCAAGGAGGTGGTGGCATTCCCCAAAAGGGGTAAGGAGCCATGTAAGGTAATCCAGTGGATTTTGCTGAGGAAAGGATCGCAGATTTTAGCCACGGTTTTCGTTCTTCACTGGATAACTGATGGACTTGGGCTAGGTGGTGACTTAAAGACAGTAGACCACTCTTACAACAGATTGGACAATTTCGTCTGTTTCGATAAGGCATGTTGACTCTTCGGCGTCTTATCACGGCTAGTCACTTTTCCACAAAGTCTCATCCTATTTATACCTTTTCGATTCATTCAGTTTAATAGTAGGGTGCCTGTGAGGTGCCTGAGGGTGCCTGTAGGGTGCCTGTTGGGTGTATGTGGGGTGCCTGTGGGGTGCTTGTGATCGATGAAAATTCATAGACTCCAGTGCAGATTGCTTAGAACTAAACTACCGTGATACACTTTTCAGCCATTTTATTTGCAGACTTTTTACTCCTCATAGCAAGAAAGTTTCATTAACAAGCCTCTGTTTAAGTTTTGTTTCATGGTTAACTGGTCCGCCAATTCTTCACTGATTTTGTCCATAGTGTTATAAGACCATTGATCTGGGGTACATTCACACTTATAGCTCACTTTGCCGTGTTCCCTGGAGGAGGTCTCTATTTTGATGAGAGAGGTCTTGGGTGTTTTTCTCTTCTCAAGGATGGCATTCAGGCCTTGATAAATGGGTAGACGACTTCAAACACTAAGTTGCGGTCCCCTTGTTTGCTAGGTGTCTGTCGCTTTAGATCTACCACATACAAATCTGTGTCTCCAATTTTGGTATAAGTGGCTTTAAACTTTGGATAATCTAGAGCCAATTCCATCCAGGAGAGTTTATCCTCGTTCTTAGCCTCACGTTCTCTCTGCTCACGTTCAGCTTGCATTTCCTCTAGATCTCTATCCCATTCACGCTGTTCTGCGGGAGTCCAATCGTCATACCCTCCTATGCACATGATGATTTGTGATTAATGATAGATAGAATAGCACACCCCTTTCTCTTATACCTCACCTCAGGTTATAAATAGAATGGATTTGTGTCTATCATTATCAGTTGTACGTTCGATTGCCTAGAGGTAACATGTCTGTTATGGGTGGTTCTGTAGAAGCACTTTCTACGAAGACTGGTAATGAACCCACCGAAAAAACCATGCCTGCCAAGACCAGGTTGAAGGGTTATCGACAAAAACTGATGACGATCAAAGCTAGAATCAAGTATCGAGAGCATACCCTCAAAGGGTTCAAAAAACATCTCAAGAATGGTACGTTTCCGCAAAGAATGAAATCTATAAAACCATACCCAAAAATGAGTTCCCCCGAAGCTCAAGCTATCGTCAATGCTGCCTGCGATCAAGTGCAAAGTGTCATTTTGGATCAAATGATTCAAGAAGAAGAGAAGAAACTCTCTCAAGATCAAGACAGTTATCAAGCTATGAGGAAGCAACGGGAAGGTGATCGGCAGCAGCTCAAGGCCCCTAAAAAACCCAAGAAACCTACTGTGGCTCAACTCCAGCAAGAGCTCGCAGACTTGCAGTCAAAATATACCCAACTTTGTAGTAAATTAGAAACCAGTCAGTGAATAAAACACAGTCAGTTGAAATGTATAAACAATGTGTGATTTATTTACCTTATATAGCAAATGACGTACCTAGTGAAATTACAATGCTGTGAAAGTAAGCTGCCCTTGTTTATACTTGGCCTTCAACTTCAGAGAATATGTTTTACCTACAATAAAAGTCTCTGCTTCAGGGTAGACAACCACTACTTCCCATTCGCTCTCTGGGTTTCTTGTTACTTGTGGGTGTAAATGTTCCACTACGTGCAGGCGCTGTACTAACGTAGTGTTTGTGCGAACTGCGAATCGCTGTAATCCCCCTCTCATCTTGCCCCTTGTATGTCCCTTACACTGTGTTTTCTAAAATATGCTTGAAATAGCCAATCACAGCTCCTGCTTTGGGATCTACGTTTGCTACACAATCTGAGCCCACGAAGGTGCGATTCCCGTTCCATTTGTTTTCTACAAAGAAGTAAGATTCTATGTGTGTTTGACCACAAGGGCAGACGTTATGCTGGCCGTGTTCAATGGGTCTGGATTCCACAAATTGCCACTCGTTCTTGAAGTTCATCTCTTCACTTAAATGTTGCAAATGAAGATACAAATTTACCTCTCGCTCTCTACAAATACTTCCATGCACACGACACATGTAATCTTGTCTTGCATTTTGTCTTGTAAACGTGGCATTGCTGTACTAGCAGTCAAAGCAAGGTTTTTCATCAGCATGAGCAGTCTTCATGTGTAGGGTCAAGTTTTGAGCAGATGTCAACACCTTATCACAAATCATACATGGAAAACGCAACGGGTTGTTCGAATGTTGCTGTCTTACATGTCGTAACATAACGTGTTTGTATCCAAAAGTTAAGTACACTCTGGGCATTTCATTCGATTTTCTGTTGTACCGCATCTCTTTTTATGTTGAAAGAAATGGCCTTTGCTAAAACTCTTCCTACAAGTAGGACAAGGTCTAGGATACGTTATCTTTTGCATCGTCGTTATTAGCACAAAGACGTAGTGAGTTGAAAAGGGAAAACTACCTAGCACTTATACTCAAAAGTGATCCCCAGAGATTTTCTGTATGCTTGGGTCATGTATTGTTTGTTACCATCACGTTCACTGGGCAGGTCTGGACAAGTCTTTTGTATTTACACCCAATGACATCAGCGGCTTTTGTTGTCATGGATTAATCGTATGACGTCAATCTATTGTTGTGTCCGTTAATTACATGATGGCGTCATTCGCTATTGTTCTCGTGGATCAGTATGATAACTAATTTCAATTCCATACACGGTGCTTGTAATTGTGTCATCAACCAGCTATAACTTAACCAATCAAAGAGGGCTAACATGGTGCGTGCTAAGTTACACGTCCAGGGAAAGAATGCAAAGATGGGAATATTTGTTAACACCCCAAGACATCTTGTTAAAGGCAGAGGTAACGGTTCGACTGCTTGCAATGAAACATAACACTGTAATTTCATAGGGTACCCATGACGTGTAATCCAAGGTTGAAGTGCTGGTAATAAAGCATCGCTCATAGACATCAACAAACTTTCACGCCAAGCAGGGACACGTAGTTGTTGAATACACAAATCCAATTGAATTTCCACCACCGAATCGTTATTAGCTACCACACGATCCGCTAATTCTGTTAACTCCACAGAAATCACCGGGTTGTAAAGGTCATAGCAATGAGAACTAGTCAGACGTTTGTCTTGCCAGTATGAAAATTGTTCCAAATCTTGCATAGATACTGTCTGCATTGTGACTGCTGTTTAACACGTTCGCTAAAATCATTCTGCCTTTTTATGCCTGAAAAACGCTGAGTCAGCAACTCCATCTCACTAGGATCCAGACCCTCGCAATCTCTGTTAGAGGGGGAGGGGAGGGGTTAGGGGACGAGAGTGTTTTTATGGCAATGGAGTGGGGTTAGGGCAATCTAGCTCTGTTTCAGAGATAAGTAGTCAGGTAATCAATCACACAGAAATAATCCTTACACACGTTTATTGAATCAATAACCTAGCGTAAAAATCTCTAGGCAAAAATGCTAACTTAAAACGCCTTAAGAGGCCTAGTTCAAGTGTGTTGGCCTATCCAATCATAACCATAAGGTTTGGTGCTACAATCCTTTGTTTGAATCACCCGCTTTTCAAAGACAAGGCGATAATTCTTGACCTTGGGGGCTAGACAGATTTTTTAGTGGTCCTATTGGTGTCCATATTCACGCTTACAGGTACCGCAATAGGTTGTGGTGCATTCCCAGGGTTTTTGATCGCAGCTAAAATGTGACTTTTCATGGAATCAAAATTCAACAGAGCCCTGCCCTGCTCATCCTGAGTAAAACCGCGTATTTTGCATTCTGTTTCACCATTTTGTAGCATGTAAGTGTAATTTTTTGGACCCCCTGTCGCAAACTCCTGTATGGGTACGCCAGCGGTTTCGTCTTTCATCTGACCCAAAAACGGGCCCGTCTCCACTTCAGGTAAACCGTTACGCCAAAGATAAATGATGCTGTCTGTATCAAAGTATAGGACCTGCTCTTTCAGCAGCTCTAAATACTTGTACAACTCTAAGCGAGCCCATGACGTGGTGAAACTCGCGATAAAAATGTTGGTGTTATTGCTTGGAATGACCTCTTCTACAGCTTTACTGACATCAGTTTCTACTATATCATCAGTGCAAATTCGTATGTCGTGAATGTTGTTACCAACATCTTCTATTATTGCATATAGCTCTGCAGGACTTGTGACGGTAAAGGTTTGAGTCTTGTTGGGTTTCTCGCCGAATTTGCCCCAGAAGCTGAAAATACAAAGAGGGAAACAAATCAAACAATGATTCTTTGAAGATCTTTGTCCTATCTTTTCATTCTAATTCTAATTACCTGTTGAGCATAAGTTTCGCCACTTGTTTCCGTCCCCCGTTTTTGGCCACTTTTGCAGGCTCTAGCTGAACCCCTTCACGGTCATAATAAGCATTGATGTACTCTGACTTTGCTGACTCTGTGGTACAATTCTTGGGCCAACCCGATGCTTCAGTTTTATTTTTGAGCCATTTATTTACATAACCAAGGTCCACAGCTTTCTGCAACTCGGGTGTGTACCAAGTGCCCGTTATACAGCGTTCCTCCGCAGTGTGGGTGCAAACCGCTGTACGAGTCAACCATTGTTTTTCCAATTCTTCCTTTACACATTGTGTACATAGAGGAAACATGACTTTGCCACCAATGTGGACGGGGAGTACTGGATGATACAAATGGGGTGGTGGGAGAATCTTGACTTTTGCTATGCCAAAGTAGCTGCCAATATCTTGATTTGTTGGATTGACCAAAATCTCGGGGTGACCCACTGGATACGTTTTTGTTTTGTTGACGTACGGGTAAAGCGAATTGATGTCTACATAGCGAATTTCTTGTCCTGCTGCTGCAACACAATGTAAACGCACTCCATTGGTTCTACCACCAAAGAAGCTATCTCTAGGGTTCAATGGCTCAGACAGCTGAAAGGTCTTCAAAAATTCCATGAGAGTGGGGTTTGTCTTCTTCTCAATCTCAAAATCATGCTCCCATTTCTCAATCACCGTATAGCCTGCTTGACGTAACTTCTGTGTCTTTTTACAGGTGGCTTCATAGATTTCTGAGATGGCACAATCTGGATTACAATTGTGTTTACTGTAGCGATGGTTTGGGAAACATTTAACACACCCATGATAAAAGCAGCCATGAAATTCATATACCGTTTTGGTAGTTTCGTCATAGCCATCGACAAACAGAGCCTCGCCTTGTGTGATCATCTTTTGCTCTCCCCCGTTGCGGACATGGCGTAGTTTATTTCCTCCTAGTTTAAAATCTTCAAAACGTAACCATTCTAGTGCTGCTGTACTTTGATTCACATTAGCACCACACCAGCCATTCAATGGTTCTATGGCAATGGTATCCTCGGGGATAAGATCTCTTCGCCAGAATAAATTGCATGCAGAAGCAATGGTGGCACATTTTTCTATAGGATTAAACCCTGCTTCCTCTTTAAATTCTTGTATAAACTTTAGACAGGCAGCTTTCAAGACTATTACCTCAGAATGGCAGTACTTGTTTAACTCCTCCCAGAGGACATATTCTTCATTTCTTGCCAATTCATTCGCGTACCAAGTGTCAAACTCCTTTCGTTTCTTTTGCTTCATTGCTTGTGGCTGAAAATAGTGTCTTGGCGGTAGACGACCCCTGTAAGTTAAACTCTCTCTTGTATGGAACGCATGCAGAAAGAAACCTTTATGAAGCTCGACGAAATTGAATGTTTCAGGCAACTCGGCCAGTGGCATTGGGAGAAAACAAAGTGAATCTTTGAAGGTAATCATGGCGTCCAGATACCAGTAATGAAACTTCAGGGTTTTGGCGCCCGTCGTCAGCTGGTTTTCCACCTTAATACCCTGACAGTAAAGTTCCTCGATGATAAAGTTGCTATCAAAACCCTTGAGGTTGTGAAAAATTATAAATAAATCGCGCTGTTTGTCTGCCACTTCTGTTAGTTGATTCATGGCTTGAATGAACTGTTAAATGCAGGTTTCGCCACTAAAGGCATGAGAAACATTGTATGGATCTTCTTCAGTAGCATATCGAATCAAATCTGCTATGAATAACTGCTTTTCCTGCTCTGTGGGTTCTATCAAACATTCGATGTCAGCAAACACCATGAGAGGTGGTAGCTTCTTTTCCTTGTCATCATCATCATCATCATCATCATCATCGTGTTCCTCATCGTCTGCCTCTTCAACACGTTGGATGTAACATTTGTGATTGTATATTTCAACAAATTCATGGCAGTGACGGCAAGTGTCGTGGTAGCATTTGTGTTGCTGCTTTGGATTCACCTTATAAACTTTACAGCATTTTAGACACTTTTTGAGTCTCTGACAAAGACTGACTTTTTTCTTGCCTTTTGTTTCTTTATGAGCCTTGAAACTGTCTGCATGGACCATAGAAATCCCGCTGACAGTCATTGTAGTGAATTGTACGTTTCTTGCCTGGGGAAAAATCTGGGCAGCCCCCTTTATTTTTCTGGGAACGTGTTCGTTGACAACTTGCGCAGTTACGGCCCATACAAGAATGGTGGGCTGCGTCGTCTACATCGTACCCTTTACAGCAATCAGGGCAAAAGTACGACCGATTCAAAAAAGCAATCATGCTTCTTAAACCGTTGTAGTGATTCTCGTGTTTAAGCAAATAAATGACTTTGCTGTACTGATCCACTTTGCCTTGAAAAATACAGGCACAAGAGACGTAATATACCACGATGATTTTGTAGCCTTGGGGCCCTAGAAACGCTTGAAATTTTTCTAGTTCCTCATAACCACACGGGCCTTCTGGTACACCCGCGTCTTGGTGAAGCTGCTTGGCTAGGCGTTCCTGAATAGGTGTACCTCTTCGTAGATTATCATATTGCTTGTCAGAATCGCCATCCACGTACTCTTTCATCGTTATGATTGCACGGGTACAGCATAAGTCATCTGTGTTTTTGATCTTGATCATACAGTCTTTCTTTTTGTGCATCAAATCAAAGGGTAATCTGTTTGGATTTTTGGAAGCTCTACCTTTGCCACCTTTGTCAGGGTAGGTGATAAATGTGAGAGTGGCATTGAACCCAATGGCTGGATTAATATTTTGAGCGCTATTCATTTTTCTTGCCAGTGACTCGAACATAGCATGTACATAATCACCACGTTTCACAAACTCTTGGACTGGGATGCCATATTTTACGTGGAATAAATATCCCGAATTTACAGTGCCGTTGGAATGTTCCTTTGAGGTTAAATTCAGATGAACTTTTGTTGAATCCTGCAGGTTTTCGTTTAGGATCGTGTTCCTTACCGCTTCAAACAGGGACTCTCACAAACCCTCTCCCAATGATTCCTCTTCTGTGGGTTTACGTAACTGATCAAACGTGACGGAAAATTGTTTTTTCTTGACTGCACCCTTCAAACCCTGCCGTTTGTATGGTAGAAACGTGAGATTGGCTTTGAACAAAGGATTCTCAGACAGCTCTAAACGATTGGCTCTCTCTACCAAAAAGTCGCCACTGCCATCATCCAACTGGTGAGACATGTCCATGTCGTCTTCTAATTTTCTTTTAACTGCCCGTGTTTCGTCTTTCATAGGTTTTATGTCCTCCTTTACACTCTCAGGGTCTTTTTTCATCCTTCGAGTACTCACAGCGCCACCCTGCTGACTTTCATCACTGACTAGTGTTGGAACTTTGTCTGAATGCAATAACTCAAGGCGTAATAGTTCAGCCGACTCTTCTGCTTTTCGCTTTCCTGCTTCGGAATGGACCTTACGAACATGTTTCTTCAAATCGTCTTTTCTTGAATATGTCTTATGACAGTGAAGACATTGAACTCGATGCTCTGAAGTCCCACAACGTTTCTTATGACGAAAGAAATTTCCCCTGTTCTTGATTGTCTTTCCGCATGTAGGACAAGCTCGTGGATACGTTGCTTTGCACATGATCGATCTTTACACAAGAACACAATGATCTCAAATGATTTTTCATGGTTGATATCCGTCTTTTATACCTGTTCTAGTCAAAATAATGACGTCATCGTCTAAAAATAGAAAGAATTTCTGCTGAATGAGCAAATCGGTGGGTGACGTCACTGTGGTCTCTCAAACTTTAACCTGTTTCATTACCATATCCACTCAACTGTGACTTCAAGCGAGGATAAGTTAGCACTGCCCTCGACTGATTTAGCCCTAAACACTGCCCTCGACTGATTTAGCCCTAAGCACTGCACTCGACTGATTTAGCCCTAAGCACTGCGCTCGAGTGATTTAACCCTAGGCACTGCACTCGACTGTTTTAGCCCTCAGCACTGCACTTGACTGATTTAACCCTAAGCACTGCACTCGACTGATGTAACCCTAAGCACTGCACTCGACTGATTTAACCCTGAGCACTGCACTCGACTTATTAGGGTAAGACAATTCGCCCAAAATTGGTTCGCCACCTTCCCTTTGTCATAATCATTCCCTTCGCTGTCATAGTAACGGATGTTGCGATTAGGGTGTCCGCTATGGTGTCCGCTGTTGACTTTCATCATTCCAAAATTAGAAGGGTTTGTATGGCGACGAACCTCATTTGCATAACAATGTGCCGTAAACAGACTACTAATACTGCTAATGGTTCTATAACGATGTGTAATCTTAAAAAGCGTTTGATACGCTCGGCATTTCGAGTACTCCTGAAAGCGATGTTTTTGAACTCCTGAAAACAAACGGCAAAGAGATGAAAATTACACTTTTGAGACTACCAACAACCAAGAAAGAAATATAATTCGGTAGAACATTTACAGACACAACAATTTTCATTCACGAAAACAAATGAGTATTTAAGTGTCTCTAAGAATCCTCAAGTCTTTACTAGTAACCTTAAAGATTAAGTTTATGTTTTAAGCCGCCGGTTTCCCGGTGTTTCCTTTTTTCAAAAAATGAACTTAGGACAAGAAAATCGCTCAAAGCTTACTTTCTACAGACAAAATTATAACTAAATATTCAATCGGAAACTTTTTTCTTTCTATTTACGGTGAATTAATATGGACTAAAGGCTTTTTAAAGTTCTGTAAGGTTAAGCTTATATCAAACCTAACACTAGGTCAGATCAGTGTCTCAGTCAAATCTTAATACAAACGTGCATAAACTAGCTTCATAAACTGCGCCGCTGGACTTCAAGAAATTAGATATGAATAAAATAATTACTCAGGCTTACCATCTTTCGAGATGCAGCTCCTGAAAGCTATCAAGTAAGGCAAGGATCGCTTGAGCCTTTATAATTCTCGTACGTACCCAGCAAGGTGAAAAACAAAAAGGATGCCATCCGAAATCGCATTGTCGGCTTTGACAAGCGACGCATTTCTCAACCAAAAACCCAATAAACAAACCAGCCATAAACAAGAGAACACTCTTGATAGCAGCTGTATTTCATTTTTGTACATCCAGTGGAAAAAGACAGTTAAAAAATCACAAGTTGACTCAAAACTCTGTCAGCTTCAGCTGTCAAAGTAAACAACTATCAAGATGCTGCATAAACTTTACGCATGAACTCACCTGTCAAATTTTAACCAATCAGAGCATAAAAATTGGACGTGGAGCGTGACCAACAAGTGACCATGGTTAGAAACTGGTCTTCTCCGCCTGTATTTAAAAAAAAAAACTGGCTGAATCTTTGCGTCTGAGGTCAGTTTGAAATCAAAATCGTAATAGTACGGGATGATACTGACATAAACACAGAATATTTGATATGAATGAAAAAAGTAAACGTGAGCCTGCGATCATTTGAAAACGAGTAAATTGTCAGCGGATAACTTCAAAAATACTCGACCTTGATGGGTCGACACCTGAGCCCGCGATACGGTCAGGTGATACTGGTCAGCGGATACCTTGTTTTGACAGCTGTCAATTGATGACAACATTGATGCCCATTGATGTGCAATCAGCTTTCTCCTGGGCTCCCAAAGTAGCTAGAAAGTGTGAGAGTAAACATTGGCATGCCTGTGGTGCGGACGGACGGGCAGCGGGCGGGCGGGCGGTGTACGGTCACGTGATTACCAAATTTTCTGGGATGGGTAGATTTACTTACCCATGGTGCTGCGCAGGCGCGCTTCGCGCGCCAGAGCTCCGCTAATAAGTTAACTACCCATAGTGGGAAATCAGAGGTCATGGTACTCAATAAAAACAGCTTTTACGGCCCCCTGAAACCTGTTACACCCGGAGATAAGATCTTAAGTTCTGTTAATTCAAGTGTGTGCTTGGGGGTAGTCATTGACTCTAAATTATCCTGGCAGCCTCAGATCACCGCTGTGTGTATATAAGAGCTTTAGACGAAAAGTGAAAAATCTAAAGCGATTCAGGGTCCTACCCAGGAGGGTCCCGGAAGCCATTTTCTTTAGAAGCATTGTTCCCAGGGTTACATATGGCCTGCTAGTCTGGGGAACTTGTACCCTGTCCTTGTTATGTGATGTTGAACTGATCCATTTAAGAGCAGCTACCTTGAAACGCATTCACTGGCGGCCCTTAACTAATGTTTACAAACTTAAGTTAACCTCGCTCATGTGATCAACTTATTATGGCTTAATACCTAAACCCATCTGTGACTTATTTCACAAAACTGAGCAGCGACCCTATAACCTAAGAAGAAGGAATGGATTTAAGGTACCAAAGTACAATTACTCCATGGGAAGAACATCCTTATCCTACAGAGGGCTTATTGTGTGAAATATCCTGCCCGAGTCATATAAACTTTCTAACAGCCATGCAAGTTTTAAGAAAAAGATAAAAAAGACCAGGCGCTACTGCAAATAGTCTCAGTCGAAATGGTTGGAACACTGTTTGGTCTCCTCTTCCCCTCAATGTTGGTGTACAAGATTTGGTGACCGAACCGCGATAAACAACTTTGAGAGGGACGAGGGGAGCACGAGAAGGGAAAAAAACAGCATTTGGTTAAAGCGTCCCAACTATTTTTGTCTGAGACTGTGTCGGGGAGGAATTTGAAGGCGTGTTGACAGATACGGAGGTTAATCTGTAGGTCGGTCACAAGCGACGGGCTCTTGGTTTGTTGGGCGTCCATTGTATTTCGCGAACGTTTCTATAGCAGTGAAGTAAGTTATTTCAGCATAACAACATGACACAAAGAATGACCAGTTCGCAGAAATTTCTTGGGCAGAGTAGAGTATTGGAAAATAAAAGGAACTGAGTGTGCACTAAACCGTACACAAATAGCTTTCTAGTGGCCGATTGATAGCGTGACAATATAGCACGTGCATACTATCTATGGAAGATTCAGGCTTTTCATATACGGAGAGGCGCTCGAATGTGCCACATTTTTAGAAAAATGTGTGGAGAATAATAGAGAAAGCCTCTTTGCCAAGAAAGAGTGTAGGAACAAGGCTCAAAGGGACGCCTTTCTAACTTAAGGGCAAGAGGCGAAAGACAGCTGACTAAGAGCGATTAAGCGATTTCGAGAGAAAGGAGGAAACTTTTCCTCCAGTTTCGAGGAAAATGCAACAAGCCAGGATTAGCCAAGACGTATCAGCGAAAACAGTATCCCGCTTTCTAAATTTCTAAAGATACTATTGACTACAAGCGCGTAAAAAGGGTGTCTAACAATAGTGTTACTGTTTGGTCCGACGCCAAAAAGTTTCTTAATGATATTCCAGGCTACTGCTGTGAAATCGACAACTTTTGATTAGTTGTTTACAACATATGTTAATTTAGCCTTGCGCCAAATGGTGACATCGCTTCTCCTTCTTTACCCCAAATATACACCTTCCTGAATAGCTCTAAAACAAACTACTGTGCCATAAATGTGGGACTTCAGGTACAAAAGATGAATCATATCAAACGAAAACACTACCTATCCTTAAAACCTCAAAAAAAAAGCGTTATACTCGACGTGTACACGGGTCACCGTACATTAATTCAATTAAGATATTTATAAGTTTTTTTCAGCGAATAATCGTGTCACCACGATCAAAGTTTCAATAACTTGTTTTACATGTATCAAGGCGCTAAAATCCTTGGCTATTTCAATTAAGTGTGTAAGTACCTTATCCTTTTCTTTCTTAATCCATTATATATACCAGACAGGTCTTACAAAAGGCCCTGGATAGTATGGTGACCCGTTATGGTGACCCGTCCAAACGTGTCTTCACCGGTACAGTATCTTAGCCGCAAGATGCACAGCCTGCTAAATAATGCGCGCAGTTTTGACTCCTCCGTTGTTCACTCTTTAAACCCAATACGTAGAAAGCTTTTTAATACCTTGGAATGTTGTAATAAAAGAAACAAAGATTTCTTCTCCTTGTTGATTGTCTTCTCTCTTCCTATCCGTGCAATCTCTAATGTTTTTGTCGAAAAAATGGCTCCGAAACGTGCATATACCTGCTGAGCGATTTCCAGCCACAAGAGCCAACGAGGAGTCACATACCTAAAATTCCTCTAAAACACAGTCTCAGTCGAAATGGTTGGGACACTTTTTGGTCTCCTTTTCCCCTCAATGTTGGTGTACAAGATTTGGTGTCCAAACCGCGATAAACAACTTTGAGAGAGACGAGGTGAGCACGAGAAGGGAAAAAACAGCGTTTGGCTAAAGTGTCCCAACTATTTTTGTCTGAGACTGTATTTACTAGGTATATTCCTCGGCGTCTGCTTGATGCTCGATATAATCTGCGCAACGGTTGTCTCCGGTCTTTTTCAGCAGCCTTTCCAAAGTTGTGTAATGATATATATGCCACTAGAAATTAAATCTTGTGAGAGTCTTAAGGAAAAAGTTTAAGACTTATCTGTTTAGGAAAGCCTTTTCAATAAATTAGTCCTTTAATGTTTTAGTCGTTTAATTGAAAGTGTTTTTATCAGTTAGTTTTACTAGTCTTAATTCGTTTTTATTCGTTTCAATTTAATGTAATTTATGAGCAATATTTGTAATATTTTAAACATTTCTTGTAAAGCGCCATTGGGTATTGCTGGAAATGGCGCTATAAAAATAAAGTAGTATTCTTATTATTTGACTATACTGGAGGGGATTAATGCAACTTGTCAAATCGCCTACCTGTCAAGTCTCCTAATTTCACCGAAACCCTCTCTCCACCCTTAGAACTTAGACAACTTGCCTTGTATTTCTTATCTCAAAAGCGCATCGCTCTACATACGCAATTAATACTTCGCAATCGTTCTTTGACCGTGTATGGAGTACTTAATTATGCTCTAATAAGAAGTCACAATCCTGTGTATTGTGCTACAGGTGTAGTGGCTTTAACGTGTTTATTATTTCGCGCTTAAATGGCACATTTACCGCTCTTAAGTGGTGCCTTCAATATATAGTGCCTCCAAGACAAAGACACAATGTTGAAAATGGAAATTAAAGTACGATAATCGGGCTTCTATGCACGGTTACATATCGCGCATTGATAATCTAACGCTTTGAAAGCCATGAACATTCCGTCAGTCAATTTTGAGCTTACAAGAAACCTTTAAAAGTTTCGTCTATTAAGCGTTGTTTAAGAGGTAAGTGAGATGTGAGATCACTGACAAAACTTCAAAACTTCATTATTCAAAAGTAATGAAAAAATAGCGTCCTTTAACGATGCTACAGTTCTTTAACAATGATTTCTTTTCCTCATCGAACTTAAAGCTAAAATAGCCTGCGTAACCAACCCAGTCTCTTTTTAGGACTATTGACGACCATAGTTAATTACCGTTGAGGGTCAGTTGACAGCATTTTAGCGCCTTGCAAGTCAAAAAGCACAACGCAAAGAAAAGACGGGGACGGCTATAAATTCGAACATTTAGATTGAAAGTTATTACACATCGAATGTTTTGACTCTGAGAGGTACGTGGTGTACCAAACGGAACACTGATTTTGAAAGAAGGGTTTAGCTTCTAAAAACAGAAACCGTGGTGTTGCAGTTGTGGGGAGTGAAATGCAAAAATTTGTTTTTTATCAACTCAGCTGATAAAGTAGTTTGGCCTCTGTACAGGGATTGAGAAGCTGTGGTTTACATAACAGATGCTATTTTGAAACACAATGCTCTTTGATCCGTTCGATCAAACTTTCAGCCAGAGGTGACGTAAGCTATAAACTTAGCAAAGAACGAGGTGGAACTGGGCGTGTCCTGACTAAATTGTGATGTAGTTTGGGTGAAAAAGGGTGAGAGGTAGTCAGTTTGTCCAGAATGAAAGGCTGACTGTCCGCGGGCGATAAACAAACTAGGTTTGACTCTCCCCGCCCTCTCTCCTGAAGCCACTCTCCCTCGTCCCCCGTACCAAAAAAGGTACCTTTCCCGAGGAAAAAAAAATTCGGTCGGCTTTATTTTTTGGTCAATTCTTTACGAGTTATTGTTTCGTGGTCTTTGTGTTGTCGTTGTTTTTGGTTTCGATATTGCTTGTATTCTCGTGACCCGGTCAAGTTTCCGTGCAAAATTGTTCTAGAAAATCCCGGGGTTTCTCAGGAATTCTCGGAAAATTTCTTCGCGTTAATTTGCAGTGACATTTTCGAGGATATTAAAAAACGGTAGTCACTTCACATCCGATCTATTTTTTTTTCAAAGCACCTTCATAACAAGAACGACAATAACTGGTAAAGAATACAGACAGAAAGAGGCAAACTGAAATATAAAGAAGTCAAGTGGAAAAGCGGTTGTCGCAGTCTCTTTGCGAGATCAAATTGTACACGTGAGATAAGCGTGTCCGTTGTCGCAACGCACGTGTGAAGAAAAAAACGCTAGATTTTACGTCATATAGCATTTCGAAGTCGAGGAAGCGTGTTTTCTGGTGTTGGTGGTGGGAGGGGGGATATAACTAGAAGACAGAATATGGCCTTCCTATGAAGGAAAAAAGATGCCAAGGGTCTGTTATCGGTCTTTACGGTTATAAAAGACACCCTCAATGTTAGGGACGGACCATTAGAAAACTTATGGGGGGGGGGGGGGGGGAGGGCGGGCGAAGTAAAAAAAATATATATTCGCGCAAGGGAAAATTAAATGAAAAAAGATATATTCATGCTATGGCCTAAAAAAAATTCATACAAGGAATTTGATAACAAAAAAAATTCCTGCGGCTCGAAAATTCCCCCCCACCCCCATAATTTTTCTAATGGTCCGTCCCTTATTGTAAAGTATTGATACCATAAAAGAGATTATGGTAATCATTAGTATGAAGAAAAAGCCGTTCTAGAGGGTGTATGAGTCAGGCTACGGAGAATATGTTCAAGGCCCGTTAGAGCAAAGGATAACTAATAAACGTCCTTAAGTTATTCTGAACAGTAGGCGTCGTCTTGGGACCCCTTTGCTCACTTTGGAGTATACTTACCGCTCGTGTTGGAGGCGTGGTCATTCGGGTTTTTAAATTAGCACGGGAATTGTGGGGGAGGTACTGCATGCTGCAAAAACCGCATTAAGCTGAACCCGTTTAAGCCTAGGTGCATATGCACAGCCAGGTGCGCCTTTACCTACTCAGTAGCCTTTAACGTTGCGAGTGAAAGTTGTATTTTTGTCGTTCTTTGTAGGGATATTGAATGAAAACGAGTTCTCTTGCAAGATTCTGAGTCGTTATTTTGCATTTAAAATAATATCAAGCTTGAAATTAAAGAGAAATTAATTATATGATTTGCTAAATCAGAAACCTAAAACACCAAAGAGCACACATGTTCAATATACACAAACGGATACGATTCGTCAAACCGATGGTCCATTGGTACCAATCGTACAATTGGTACCAATAGAAACTGATGTCATTCCAATGGTTCTATTGGTGAATATGCATCTCATTAAGAAAGAACGGCCATCCACTCCT
The DNA here is from genome assembly GCA_964035525.1 of Porites cylindrica. Classification (NCBI taxonomy): domain Eukaryota; kingdom Metazoa; phylum Cnidaria; class Anthozoa; order Scleractinia; family Poritidae; genus Porites; species Porites cylindrica. The sequence continues at coordinate 51,024,416 of OZ037777.1, read as the reverse complement.
TGGTTTGTCTTCTAAAGTCTTTCCTTTTGACCACTTGTTCACTTAAATCGGTCAGACTTCTTCAACAGTTTACCAATTTCTTTGATTGAATAGCCAGAAGACCGTAAAGACAGATGCCTGAGCTCTAGAGCTCTATAGCACAAACAGTGTAGGCCTTCGTTTTCGTGAAGAAGTAGAGAAAAAAAAAGGCTAGGCCAAAAAAAAAAAACAATAAAAAAAACCTACAAAATGGGCAGGAAAATATGGCGGGAAAAAACTCGTGTACGTGCAAATCTGGGGCAAAACTTCAAAAATATTGTAATTTCTTAAAATTTTAGTTTGAAATTCCTTTGAAAGGTTGTTTAGATAATTTTTTTACCTAAATCAGTGTACATTTGCCCAAAGAAGCATTAAATGCTTTGCGCAAAATACCACATAAAATCGGAACGAACTTTTCAAACACCCTGTAGAGCACAAACAATATACGTGAAACAGTAATGCTAAATTGTGCAAATTTTTGCTCATCATATTGCTTTTTGTTTATTTAAAGCATGACTATTTTGTACAACTTAGTCATTTGTAGTTGACGGAAATTCTGTTTGCACTCCAGACCCATCCAGACCTATCTGCTTCAATATTTGGTTTGACTGAATTTTCTTTTAACGAAATGCTTGTCATGAAAAACATGATGAAACAACAAGAAAGTAGTCCTTTTACAACTGCAGGAAAATCATTTGAAAAGAATTATATTTTGCATGGTTATTACATTTGTGTTCACCATGCAGGTACGATTTGTAAAAACCTCTCACTTTTCCTATATTTATAAACTGATTTTGTAATAGAGTAGGTTAGTTCCATTGTCATGCAAAGTAACTAATCATCTTATTATTAGTATAATGATTTACCAACTAAGTCTTCACTATTAACAGAGTATTGTTACATGCATTTTAATAATTACTTCGTAGAGCATATAAGAGGAGATATGAGGGGTGGGGGGGGAGGTCATCACGTAAATATTGAATAAAGAAGGAGGGTCACTTGCTATTTACATGGTCTGCAGGGGGGCCTTACAGAAATTTTGATCTTTCCAGCATATTTTTCCCTCCCCCGCCTCTACATAAATAATGACCGGTCCGTTATTATCAACTATATCTACTTACCTTTTCTGAATCTAATGGACGAAATACTTCAGTGATCTTTGCCTGGTTATCCATAAAAGCAATTTAAAAACAACAAAATGGTCAAAGACACGAGATGAAGCAGAACAACAAAACGCATGGAGCACAGAGAATGAAGCCAAGCTCGGGAGACTTTGCCTGGAAAGTGTAACCTTAAATTTGACCGGAAATGCTAAACCCGGAAAATGTGTAGACGTTTTGCCGTGGTGTTCTTTGTGCGCTGCTGTCTTCCCAGCAATAGGTCATTTTTGAGTTACAAAAACTCTCACTTTCAAAACAAGGCTAAATGCAAAAGCTTTCTTGAGTAATTCAATTTTATTTGCATGAGAATATCACTGAAAAAGTTTATATAAAAAAGTTTCAAGTTCATAGTGCCAATGGGCTTTCCGCTGACCAGTATCACCTGACCGTATCGCGGGCTCAGGTGTCGACCCATAGAGCTCGAGTATCTTTTTGAAGTTATCCGCTGACAAGTTACTAGTTTTCAAATGACCGCAGGCTCAAGTTTAATTTTTTCAATTCATATGAAATATGTTGTGTTTTATATGTGTCGCACAATTAAAATTTTGATTTCAAACTGACCTCGGAAGCTAAAATTCAGCCAGTTTTTACAGGCAGGGAAGACATGCCAGTTGCTGTTGACTTTTCTCAACAAGGTCACGCGTTGGTCACGCTCTACGTCCAATTTTTATGCTCTGATTGGTCTAAATTTGACAGGTGAGTTCATGCGGATGAATTTATGCAGCATCTTGAAACTTGTTTACTTTGACAGCTGAAGCTGACAGAGTTTTGTGTCAACTTGTGATGTTTTTAACTGTCTTTCTCCGCTGAATGTACAAAATGAAATTCTGCTGCTATCAAGAGTCTTCTGTTATTCATTGCTAGTTTGTTTATTGGGTTTTTGGTTGAGAAATGCGTCGCTTGTCAAAGTTGGGAATCCGATTTCGGATGGCATCATTTTCGTTTTCACCTTGCTTGATGCGTAAGAGGGTTGAAAAGTTTGAAGCGATTCTGGCCTTACTTGATAGTTTTCAGAGCATCTCGAATGGTAAGCCTGAGTAATTGTTGTATTTGATGTCTGTTTTTTATTTCTAATTTAATAAAGTCGGGCGTAGTTTATGCGGCTATTTAGTTATGCACGTTTGTAAGATTTGAGACAATGATCGATCTGACCGAGAATCAGGTTCGTTTGATTATAAGCTTATAGAACTTTAAAAAGCCTTTAGACATTTTCTCAGGGCAAATAGAAAGAAAACGTTCCAAAGAATATTTAGTTATAATTCTGGCTGTAAAAGAAAGCTTTGAGCGATTTTCTTGCCTCGAGTTCATCTTTGAAAAAAGCAAACGCCGGGAAGCCGGCTTAAAACATAAACAAGGATTTTCAGAGACACTTTTTACTTGTCTTCGTGAATGAAAATTGTTGTCTCTGTATATGTTTCACCGAATTATTATCCTTTTATTGATTGTTAGTAGTCTCTTTTGCAATTTTAATCGCTGTGCCGTTTGTTTTCAGTCGCTCACGAACATCGCTTGCAGGAGTAGTCAAAATACCGCGTGTATCAAACGCTTTTGAAGATTACACATAGTTATAAAACCGTTAAATAAAGAAATAAACAAAATAAATTTTTTATCATGTTAAAGCGTATAACTCTATTAATCTTGATTTAAACAGTCGACTTTGGCGCTTGTCAAAAGTGAGAATCGGCAAGTCGTATAGGTGATTTTAGAAATTTTGTCAACGGTTTCGGTAAAAGCCCACGCGTGCTTCGATCGACCTGAATGTTGAATGAGTACAATTTGTATTTCAAAATTGTGATCTGTCCGAGGTCTGTATGATAAAAACAGTGCCTCATGGTACTGTTTCACCTCAGATGATGTATAAAAAGTATAAAAGGTTGGCTTACACGTCCCCAGACTTGTTAGCAAGATTTTGTAAAATAAATTGTAAACTTGTCGAACGCAAAAAATTGGGCCTGATTTGTTTTCCGAGAATTTGTTTTCCAGGCCTAATCTACTGTGATCAAGAGCCATTATGGCTCTTGAATGTGATCGAAGATGATTACTATTTTTTGGGTGTACATATAAGGCTATCAACTCGATGTAAGATTAAGTTGACTCTTAGCTTGGACTGTTTGCAAATTATTTTTCTCTAAAATCACTTAGCCTTTCCCTCAAAAGTCACATGAATGTGCTCTAAAGTTAACTGATTTGTAAAATACAATTGCAAGTTTATTGTTTGATTTAAATTATAAATTCGAGTTAATAGGAGCTTCGCTTTTAGCCCTGGCTAAATCTATGTATTATTAATAGGTAATCAAATGGTATACTCGTGAAATTAGGGAATAATTTCACTTGCGTTTTGTCCAAATCCTAATAATTTCCCTCGCCTGAAGGCTCGGGAAATTATTAGGATTTGGACAAAACGCGCGTGAAATTATTCCCTAATTTCACTCGTCACCATTTGATTACACATACTTATCTCCATCTAGCAAAAGATCTCTTAAAAGTAAACTTCTGTGCAAGTTTTCAACGTGATAATTTCGCAAGTTTACTCTGCGTGACATTAATATTGCGACCGAAAAGGCCGTCACTGTGCTAGAAAATAATTTTATCACATAATATTATGCCCTTTGAACGGTGAAAGTATTAGAAAATGTGTTTAGGGAATAATTTGCTCGTTCGCAGAAAAAACCCGATCAAATTTGTGGCGATACTGAAACCAGATGTTTGCATTATTTCCGGCCGCCAGCACTTTTCGCGTGTCCTTAGTGTTGCTAGCAGTGCTTCTAAGACTAAACAATGTACGAGGAACAAGAATTCCATTTACTTTATCAAGTGGTCCATCCCTGGTTAAGGCTCGTATTTGTGCCAGAGACCCCGTGCAACAGTATTTCTTCTGTGTCCCATACGGTATCTCGACTGAAGCACTCGCATGGCATATAGCACAGGAACATACCAATTTAATGAACTCCAGCACACCAAGCATAACACATTTTGTTGAACATTCTACGCGGCTGTATGACTGTAAAAGTCAAATTATGAATAGCTTTTACAAACTGGCGACCGAAAATGATTTTTTTCTATCTATCTCAAACATATTGACTACCATTTGTTTTCACGGCCTGTAGGTATTTGAACGACAACGAGCTCAAGACCCTCCCGTCAGGAATATTTTCAGATCTGTCTTACTTGGTGTTTTTGTAAGTAAACAATGCATTTCTTTGCTTATCGAAATTCATATGACTCTCCTAATAGGATCTAAAGACCTCTCTTGGTACTGGCGCTCTAATGAACAAGAGTGGATTCATTATCCTTGGGATGTCGCTATTTGTTTTCGCTTTTACTAACTTTTTTAACAGATGTGGTTATTTCGAGGTAGGTCTTATCAACTGAGTCGAATACCAAGGCTAATAACACTTACCGAGACCTTGACTAAACCGGATATCACGAAAACCGAATCGAATAATTGTTTTATTGAACATTGTTTCAAAGAAAACACCGTCCTGATCGTCGCATGCCCGGACCCTAGTTTGACATTACTCTTGGAAATCATGCATTGCGCAGGCAACGTACAGATCAGTAGGTTATCAATGTATCATAATTCGTATTATCATTCGAAGCAAATTTTTCTTTCTTTTCATTGGCCGAGAGCCCACCACGTGACCTGCAAATAACTGCCTACAAATAATGGTCTGCTCATGTGCAATGCCGTCCAACTGTATTTGGCTGCAAATAATATTCTGCACATGAGTAATGGAAACCGTGCTTTTCTCCTTCTTGCGATCGCTCTTGCGTGAAAATGGCAGATCACTTCGCTTCACGAGGATATTCATTAAAAAAACAAACTCGGTGATCGAATGATAAAACAATTATTGAGCTCGGTTATCGCAAAATATCCCGATTTGTCAGTGTCTCGCAGATCAATTATTTGCCTCAGCCTAGCTTCGGCCTCGGCAAATAATTGATCTGCTCGCCACAGACAAATGACGATTTTGCTCAACCTTGTCCAATAATTGTTAGATATTAGTACTAATAATAAAGTGCGTGAGTGCTTTTTTTAATGTAGTTTTGAATATATGAAAATCATGTTATGTGAACTGGGGAGTGACGAATTAAATGAAGGATGATCATGGCAGTTAGATAAGCAACTTTTGCAGTTGCGAAAAGAAAGCCTGCAAAAGTGTGCGTGCAAAAGCCATAACTGAAAGGAAATTCTTGATTGGAAAAGTCTTCACACATTTCGAGTAATTGAAAAAGATCTCAAGTTCTTATACAACATTGTAGAACCCGAGAAACAGGTTTTCTGTATGTCTTTCCTCGCGGCTCATCGTCCTAATTTTTTCAACTTTTTTAGTTGCAAGAGCGAGAAAGCTAAAAATACAAGTAGGGTCAGCAGGAAGACAATGACATATTCCTTGAATCTTATTTCTTGTTTGAAGTAATCCTGCACTTGAATCATTCTTTTTTTTGTAAGGAAAAGATTGAAAACTTGGAACGAGAGCATGCGAATCTAGTGAACTCGATCTCGTGATTCATTTGCAAAGGGGTTTATGTTATAGAAACTTAAATTCTTAAATAAAGTTGAGGGGTCCCCATACTCATTTAGGAGCAGCACCTACTTGCATATACGCAGTAACTCTTTAGAATACCAATATGATTATATTAACGAGTACATGCTTTGAACACACTTCCGACGATTTTTCCTTCTCTGCACTGAAAATTTGTCTCTTTTTATTATATTGAAATAAAGTTACTACTCACTTTAAAAGAAGATTAGAAAATAGGTCACCATACTCGTTTAAGAGAAAATGAAGATTGACTTCTCTGGGGAGCTGCAGTCCGAGCTTTTAATGTTCGCTCGCTAATCACCCGTAAAAATGCACATTGATGAAGAAAAACTAAGCAAGAGCCTTTCAAATACCCATAAAGAAGCACTAATGCGGGGGGGGGGGGGGGGGGGTTAAATTGAGCGCACTTTCGACCTCAGATATGTCCCTATATAATGAGTACCGTTAAGGGATATCCACGTTAGACAAAGACTTAAACATTTACCTTTTGAATTCTTTCACTACTTTGTCCTTCTAATCAGTTGATAGCGCAAGGCGAGAGAAACGCCGACGGATTCGAACTTCTTGTGAGGAACTTGAAGGACTACAAAACAAGTGCAGCTTTAATGGAATTGATCACGAGGCCGACTACCGATAATGTAGGGAAAATTCCCTCCGAGATTGCAGGGTTGTTAAGATTGCATGTAAACGCAGGGTATTTTTCTACCTCGACTAGGTGGTTTACCTGACCTACCCTCAGGGTTCATCAACTCCCCCCACATAAACAGCTCCTAAACGTACGTTTTTAAAAGCTACACCTTCACTGCTTCCTGTAAGTTAGGAGTAATATTTTCAGTTTCAGAGAGCAAAGTATCTCATGGTTCCAGAGGTTCTTCTGTTTTCTGCTTGCAACTCCCAAAAATTTGAGCTACTAGCTAAGAGGCGACAACAACGTTTTAGCGCACGAAAAAAACAAAGAAAGAAAAGATCGGCGCCGTCCTCAACGGCTCAAGATATAATCTTGAGTCACCGCGCCAGAGCGGCAAATGTCCACCAAGTGGCTCATGCTTAAAATCAGCAGGTAAAGATCAGACTGAGTTGCATAAATTTTAGGTTGTAAATCAAAACCATTATTCGTGTAGACACAATTGGCAATACCTGCCCCAAGGACCTTTCCCTGTCCCCTGATGTCAACAAAAGCTTGTTTATGTTCTAGCCTTTCCTATATATCAGTCCTTAGGCATACTGCCTCAATTTCGATCTTCCCCCAATAGCTTCCTAAATGGTGGGCAAGTGACCGAAACTTTGTTGTACTCTAACATGCGTAGCTCTTTGAGACAAATTTTACTATACCAAAATATTCGGGCTTGTAAATTTAGAACTGGGCGTGTTATTTAAATGGTGATATAGATTGGGTTAAAAAGCGTATGAGGTGTTAATTAATTCTTCCTGGTTTTTAAAGGGTGGCTCTCCCCAAGCTACAAACAAATTAGGTCTGACTCTCCCAATATTGTATGTTTGTTATTGATGACCCTCCCTTTTGAATCCCCGCCATCCATAGCCCCCCCCCCCCCCCCCCTTGTTTTTGGTTTCATTATTGCCTGTCTTCCCAAATTTCCGAGCAAATCGAACCCAGAAAAAAGCTTTCGTGTTAATTTGGACTGCAATTCTGATGAATATTGCAAAACGGTAGTCACTTAAGTAGTTAAGTACCTCGTTGGAATTAGACATCGCCTGTAATTGATCAAGAAAAATGAACGAGTATTTTTTTCAGAATCCAAAGCATTTTTGGAGTTATCGTAAAGCTTTCCTGTACCTCTGAGCCAAACAAAATTCGTCGATAATCTATAATGGCATCGAGGGTGCGACACCAGTTGAAAAAGCGCGTCTTTTTAATTCTTATTTTTTTTATTTTTCATTAGTCTTTACTTTAGCTATTTCTGTTCTTTCGCAACAGCATAAACCAGTTATGCAAATGCGCGATATATCACTTGACTAAAATAAACTTCCGTGCCTCCTACAAGAATGCAGTAAGCAAATTGAACCTAGTCATGGAAAAAAAAAACAATGTCAAATCAGTGCATAGAAAAGACGCTATGGAAGAAACTAAAAATTATAGGCTTGTTGCCTTGTTATGTATTATTAGCAAAAACTTTGAACGTTGTGTCTGTACTTTAACACTTAACAGTCATGTTAAACAATCCATCAGTGCTCTCCAGCATGACATTTTTGCGAAATCGCTCCTGCACTACACAGCTGCTGTCTGTTTTTAATGCCAATGGTCAAAACCTAGACAAAAATATTCAAACAGAAGTCGTCTACCTGGACTTGGTGAAAGCTTTCGATTGCGTTGATCTTTAAGTTATGCTTCAAAAGCTCAAACGATATGGTGCGGAAGGCGGCACGCTTCTTTGGTTTACAGATTACCTAAGTGGAAGATCTCAAATGGTCATTTTGGAAAGTGTTGTCAGTCAATCGGCCCCCGTTACATCGGGAGTTTCTCAGGGCAGCCTACTTGGTCCAGTTCTTTTTGTTCTCTTTATTTTTATGGAAAAGTTACTCTGTGTGTATGAGGAGAAGGATCTGGATAGAGAAATCGCATGAGGGATTAAAATAAGCATACATTAATGCATGTGTCATTTTCTGAACTCTTGTAGTCATCACTGAACTAAATAAAGCGTCTTCTATGAACAAAAATGCAAAAAAAAAAATTAATAATTTAAGTTAATTCTTATTATTATTGTCATTAGTAAGAAAAATTTGAGCACATATCCATTAAAATCCCCTTCCCCTGCCTTTACGCATCTGGGATCCAAATAAAGATATATTTATAGTTGTGACATTTTCTGAACTCATGCAGTCGTTAATGAACTTAAGTGTCTTTTATGAACTATGTTGTCTTTACTGAACTATATTGTCTTTATTGAACTATAAAAATAAGACAAACTGAGAAATCAAGGATCTCGTTTTATCTTACAAAGCCAGTACTACTATATTGATATAGACATTATTAATTATGTAACCTTCAACAATCATCCACGTGGGCGCGAGAAAAGAGGGCGGCAAGAAAAAGGAGACACTGCGTGCCTCTCCTGTTTCGCGCCTTCAGTCATTGCAAGAAATCGTGGACATTTCGCGCCCGTGATTAATTGTCAGCGGAATCTCATTTTCAAAATGACGGACAAAAACGATCGTAGTCAGGGAAAGCGTATCCCCTGCGATTCTTTAAATAATTTGAGCTCTGTGGATCTGTTTTACGAAGAAAAAAGCTGGAATAAAACACCTTGCAAGAAAATGTTAGGTTTTTACTCGGCCGAGTGACTGATAGCAACAAAACAGTACGCGGATGTACCTTTCGTGACATTTTCGTGACAATTTTGTTTTAAAACCAAGCCTGGTAGGCTAATCGAGGATTTTTGAATGCCTGGAACCTAGTTTATATCCCGTGAAGCATCTCTGGAGTTGTAGCAACAAAGAAAATGGCGATTCGGTGAGGTTTGGAGTTGTGAAGCTTTGTCCGACCGAAATGTGTCATTCGCAACTATGGCGTCTATTACTGGACTACAGATGGAAAACTGAGGGAAATAATGCGCCTTTGGAAGTATTTTGCAGTGCCAAAATCGTCCTTTTTACGACTGTTTAGGAAACATCTTACATCGCAGAAGTGATATCGAGTCGTGCAAATTAACTTCATTGAAGGGTTTATCCTCTAATCGACGAGTATTTCGCATGACTTCGGCAAGATTTTAAGACAATGTATGGAGAAATGGAGCGTACAACGAGAGATAAAAGTGGCCACTTCGGGAAGTAAGTAAACCTACTTCTAATTAGCCATTTTTAACCCACACGCCAAGGTTACACAGCACTTAACATGTTTCGAGTCGTGCAACGAAGAACCGTAAGCTCGTGATCTATATAGTTGAACAAGTTTCCTTATCTCCATACATTTCTTGTACGAATTCGCAGCCATTATGGCCTTAGTGCGCACGCGCAAGCACCATCTTGTCCCTAATTTCTGGCAATGCACGTGCGTGGTCATTTTCTTCTCTCGTGCGTTCTCGCTCGACGGACTACGAAAAAAGAGAGACTGGAGGTAGTGTACAACAAAAACGCAGTTCATGTGCTTCTCGTGGTGGAACACAATCCCCTCCCACCCTCCCTTGTCGCTGTTTGATTCTCTTCGCTGGCTTTCTCTTTTTTTGGAAATAATTTTTTCTCTTGCTTAAAATTCCAAAGGTTTTTCTCAATCTCCTCATTTGCTGCGCTGACTCGATCGGTTACTGAACAAGCGAGAGTGGTAATACCCTGCAAAGTACTTTCCGTGTGGTATTATCTTTATTATACATTATGCATATTGAGATATTCATCATTTTGCCAGCCTTTTAATTGAAATTTTTCCAAGGTAATAATTTGCCCAAATATGCCGCTACACATCCCGAACTGACAAAGAAAACGAAGTAGTCCAGGAATTAAAAGTAATTTTAACTTTTTTTCTGAATGTACAATTAAAAAAGAGATTTTAAGTAAAATAACTGCTTTGAATATAAACAGAAGCATATAAACTTAGCTCCAAAAAAAAGGACAAATATAAGCTAACGTCTCGTTCTGTTTTTTCCTTTTCGTTGTTGATTTGCCGCCCTCTTCAATTTTCCTTAACGATCGTGAAATATACAAAACTATTCCAATCTAATTTCCGAGATGTTTTTCACTTTTCTACGAGAAAAACGTTACTTAATTATCTTTTCTCGTGGAATATCTGCGAAACAACTCGCAAAGCGAGGGCGCTGCAAGCTGCAAGAGCCTATAAAAGGCAGGAATTTTGGCGCGAAACTCACATACCTCTGTGGCTTTTGATTGGACGTATCATTTTTCTCACAATTTTTGTATTGAAAAAAAGATCTTTCGCGATTATGATTGGACTTTTCAATTTTTTTTTCACGTGTGAAAAACATCGTTCGCTCCTCTGATTGACTAGAACTCACTTGCGTATGAAGATTTTTCATATCTTTTCAGTGAGTATATCTCAGTATCTATATACACTGTACAGGGGGGACCTGACACTGCATAATAATTAACAATTACAACTACTGTATTCCTCGAGCCCGAATGGGCTCTGAGTGAATAGCCCATGAGGGCGAGAGGAATAATTGTTTTAGTAAAATCCAACTAGTTGGTTAAAAGTATCGAGTCAAAACAACTTAAGCTAGCAAAACGCGATTCAGTCGCCATTATTTTGGTTTTCAAAGCCGGCGCTTTTCGCTACTAGTGGGCTATAACATATAGCCTAGTAGAAGCTCAACCAATCACAACGCAGCATTGATAATAGACCACTAGTTGGATTTTACTAAAAAAAGATACGTGTGGAGTTTCGCTCCATCACCACCCAACCCCATCGTAACGGGGCTAGATATTTGAAGGCGAGCCATTTGAAAACTACAAAATAAATATAAACTTCGTGTTTGTGTGATCAATGTGACAATTAATGCGTTGACGGAATGGTTGCATCGTGATAAGAAAATACTCATGTTAAACTCGTCGGTTGTTTGCTGTTATTCACAATTTAATAATTACCTTCACAAATAAGGTATTATCAAAATTCTAGTTGATACTTCATTCACTGATATTATAATCAGATGGATGTATTCTTTTTTGCTCTACATGTCAAGGTGTCCCAAAAGTTCGTTCCTCTAATTTTCCTTTTGATCCGGCAACACTCGTGAAGTTTCAAAGGGATGTTTATTGCTCTATCGAGTACATGTATTCAGAATGTCAGTTAACGGTATTCCCCCTTTGATTGTTTGTTTATCACATTCTTTAAAGACGTTGCGGCATGGAGTGGGATAAGTCATGTAGCGTGTAGAGCCCCAGATGACCCATTTTGAGCCTTTTTTTTTCACCTGGTACGCAGTAGCCACTTCGACCCCTAACAATATCTTTTTTCAGATTAGGCAGCGGAAAAAAACTGGGCATTCATCCAAAAAAGCCTTTCCGCAGTGAGGCTTTTGTACTTCCTTGCAAATTTGACAAAAGCTGAGCGTTGCTTGGCGGACTGAGCGTTGCTATATTTTGCCATCTTAGGGTCCTTCGACCTTCGTTTTTCATGAACTTGTCCCGGAATTTGCTTGCAAACTGTTGTGAGAGCTACCTCGTCTAGTTTACTCTTTTTTACCTAGCCCTTTAAGACTATTTTAGTTGGTTTATTCACGACTTTTGGTCTTTCTCGGTCTTCAAAACTTTCATTTCTCGATGACCATATTACCATCCAACATTCGTATTTTTCCAGCTTTTCAGCGATTTCTTTAACTCAAAGATAAGCATAGCTGAGCGTTTTTGTTTTAAGAGGGGTTGCCTTTCATGATATTTACAAAAAACAACGAAGGAATTCAAAATACAAAAAATATGTGGCTGGAAAATATACTTGCGCGCGAGAGTACCAAAAGTATGCAAGTCAAAAGATATGGTACGACAAGTATGAAATAATATATAGATTTAGCCAGGGCTAAAAGTGAAGCTCCTATTAACTCGAATTTATAATTCAAATCAAACAATAAACTTGTACATGTATTCCACAAATCAGTTAACTTTAGAGCAAATTCATGTGACTTTCGTGGGAAAGGCTAAATGATTTTGGATAAAAATAATTTACAAACAGTCCAAGCTAAGAGTGAACTTAATCTTAGATGAGTTGATAGCCTTATATGTACACCCAAAAAATAGCATAGCCATTTATAAAATAACTGAGATAGTACGCGTGATCTGATTGGTCAAAACCTATGGTTTATTATACCAGTAATCATAACTATAACAAAATTGTCAAATCTGATTGGCTATCAACTGCCCTGATTTCAGCCTTAATTGGACAGTTTAATAGGACGGTACGCGCCATCACGCGAGCGCTTAAATAGCTTTTTTTTTCACTGGCAGCAAAACAAAATTTCGAATTTCTTGTGTTTTGATTTAAAAAATAGCCTATTATGTCACAAATTTTGTTAAAGTTAATCTCGTGATTAAACAAATCGGACTCCCGCTACGCGGTCGTCCGATTTTGTTGATCACTCGTATGATTACTGACCGAATTGGACTCCACTCAGTCCTGTTACCATTACTAAACCCATAGAAAAAGGCATCCGGACCACGAGCCATAAACAAAACCCGCTATTGATCTGCAAACAACGATTTTAGAAAGGCTAAAAAACAGAACAAGTCACTTACCGTAGCCCTTTTTAATATTAAAAGCGTTGGTTTCCACATTTTATTACTCAGGGTCACAATTTGCGACTGCCATAGCTTTAGAAGTTATAAAGTACAAAGCTACAAAGCAGTTTACATTTCACGACGATGCCAAATCGCAGAGAAAGACAACAACTGTGTGAATTTCTGGTGTAGAAAGTCTCTAGGAAAACTGAACCATGTGTCAACCAGCAACAAAACGGATAGTGTTAGCATTCTTGATTTATTTCATGTCAAAATTAAATTTCTTAATGAAAGAAATTGTTCCAAAAAGAGATCTCTGATCAAGATATGGTACAAAATCGGTCGCTGTAGGTTGTAAACAAGCTGCCAACGAAGATGAAAGATGTCAGAGTTTCGGGCTGGTTTTTTCCAACATTTGCACAAATTATTCGGTGATATCGATGCCATAACCTACCTCAAACCACCTGACTTCACAAATCGACAAATATTAGCGCCAATATGAGGCTACGTCAAATAGTCAGGTGGCTAAAGGCTCAGATCTATACAGAGCGGACAAAAGCACCAAACTTTGCATGGTTGTAGCCTAGGGCATGTTAGTCAATATTAGGATCGGTGCCCACAACTACCTCTTCAGGATTTGCAGCAACTGTTCGCTGAAGTTCTTCAACAACTTTCCATGATGGGTTCCCTGTGCTGAAAATTGCAATCACTTGTTTTTTGCCATTTTTTGATGAAAATCACGTAAAAAGGAAGTAGATGGAAAAAGAAACTGCATTAATACTATTATTATTGTAACCAATGACTAAAACAAGTCAAGTTAATGATATAGCAATTATGATATACCATGGTGGGTATCCTGTGCTAAATTTTTTTTTTTGCCATTATTTTGATGAAAATCACATGAAAGACAAGAAAAGAAAAAAAATTAATTGTACAGTATTATTGAAACCAATGACAAAAACAAGTCAACTAAATGGAAAATCCAAGGAAAATGTTTTCAGACGCGTACCCAGTCTCAAATAGCCTTTCAAGATGGCGGCTTGAAGGTGTCTTTTCATGGACTGTAAGTATCTGCTAGAACAAATTGTCGTTTTTTAGGGGAAATTGTGCACAATTTGAATCACCACAGGTTTAAGTGAAGTTTTAAGCTCTTCGTGGTGATAAATTTGTTATCGAAAGCCACATTTTTGCTTCATATTTTATGCCGATTGTCAATGACTATACTGAGTTTATTAACTTACTGGTTAGTTAAAGGTTTCTGAAGCTGAGATGTTTTCTACACACCAGGATGGATATTAACTGGGATCGTTGTTATATTTGCCAAGAATCAACAAAAGAAGATTTGAGAAGCCCACTGGTTTAACGGTACAAGCATTAATTTATAGAACGCTCCTTGAAAATGTACCAAAAAGGTTGACGTGCGAAATAGGCATACATGTCAGAGGAACGCAAGAAGAAAAGTGGAGCAGCTTGGAAGGCCGAGGAAGACGAGAAATTAAATAAATCAAGAGCTTTTGTTGAACTCACTGAGTACATAGCAAATGAAGTGGAGAATGATACAAATTTCTTTATACTTGCTGAACTTCATATTAAGCTGTATTCGTTACAAACAAAGGCACACACTTTGCAGTCCCACTATAGTGTCAGTCTTACAAGCTCGTTTGGTGCCACAATCTCCAACTTGCTGTTTCTGATCTGCTTCAATATTCTTTTTTCTCTTTTCTAGTTTGCTTTTTCTAACGTGGGCGTAAGGTGACAGGATTGATGCCACTTTGCACTTCAGTAACGTGTTTACTACTGTAGTGATTTCAATATGAAACTTAATTGCAACAAGACGGCACAGTCCTCCTTCTTGAATTCTAGAAAATTGTCAAGGAGCGTTCCATAAATAATTGATCCGTTAAATTAATGGGTTTCTCAGATCCTCTCTTTTCGATTATCACCCTAGGTAAATATTAGGCTCGATTTCCACCGTCTCCCGGGTCCGGTCTTTGATCCTCCCCGAAGAGAGACGGCTGGACGCGTGACCCGTTGACCTTGTCTGTGACGTAATTGGAAAATTGATAATTTACGCGTCTCCGATATCACTGGAAGTGAAACTGGTCTCCAATTTTCTTATTTATTTGGCTCAAAATTACATCAAGCGTTCCCTTACCCACCCAAATGACTTTCGAAATAGTTTTTTCGGTACATTTCCCTACATTTTGAAAAAGATTCTTCGGTACATTTCTGTACATGGTGACATGTAGTTAATTTTCTTTGATCTTCGAATATTGGTTACGTCTTCGGTGGGTCCGAACTGACTGATTCTTGGAAGCGAAGCAAATTAAATGGAAAAGTTTCTGATTTACCAGACAGAATTTCCAGCGTATTGAATGTTCCTCTGTCAAATATAAACATGGACGGTTACATCTGTAACGAACGCAGTTATCGAGACCTAAAGCGCCTTGAAAAGATCCTTGAAGATGCAAAATCTCTCCAACCACAATCATTCACAACAAACAATCACACGAAACGTTGTGTTCCTTCGGACTCTAGAATTTCGCCTATGTCTCCGCGCCGTCGAAATCGCCTCGCCATGCGATGGATCAAGGAAGCAGGGAAGGAAGGACTTTCTGTTTTGATGTGATAATTTCTGCGACAATCTTTGCCAGACGAAAATCTGCAGGCGGTAACATGATTGGCTTAAACCAACAAAGGAAATCGCACGCGTCCAGCCGCTCTTTCGGGGGATGAGTGTGGGCGCATTTTCCCGAACAGCGGCTGGTAATCGAGCCTAGGTAAATATGACAACGATCCCAACTGATTTCAATCTTGTTGTGTAGAAACGAGTTTAAACTCAATCATGATAAGACTGAATCATGCTTATCTTGTCGATGCACCGTATTTGTCCATCCTTTAGCGACGTCATTATGGGTAATGCAAGGCTAAGAACCACCACCAACAAAGCCTCGAAGTAGTATTTGGTGACAATGTGCTGTTTGACGCACACGTCTCAGCATTTTTTCGGAGAACATCGTT
>OZ037777.1:50958497-51000997 GCA_964035525.1 Porites cylindrica | reverse complement strand
CGACGAGGGAACCTTCTCTGTCAGAGCACGTGAGAAAACCATGGAAACAGTTGATTGACGTCCACGAAAACTTAGGTTTCAACCAGAGAGAAAAAAAAACATTCAAGGACGCGTGTTAGTGGTAACCGCTGTAAACGATTTGCTCATCCAGACCAATCGTACTGCATTACAGACTTGCAAAGCAGAGGAATGAAGCTTTGCCCACCCTGTAATTTCCGACGTAACCACTTCAACTGTTCCGTAATCGAACTTTATCGAACTCAATCCGAATTAAAACATTTGCGAGAAAAATCGATTAAGTTCGATTTCCAAACTCAATCGAACCAATTGGACTTAATTGAACGTTTTAAACCAACACTCAAAATAGACAAGGATTGAGGGTGTTCAAAACAAAAGGGGACAATCAGGACATCTTCAGAAATAATTAGTTGGCGACTTTTGGCCGATTACTCACAGAATAAGGACTGGTAAGTACCCATATGTGAGTACCCAAGAACAAAGCAAAGAAACAACCAACAAATGAGCTAAGACCATGAGAAGTAAATTTTCCGGGTTTATTAATTGAATTCGCTTCGTTTTTCTGTAGCGCTGTGAAAGGGGATCCTTTCCCTGATCCACGTGGCAGGAACAAACGTGGAGAAAGTTTGCGGAACGTGCCAGTGCGGTTGACTGCCACGTTACCTCCAAGGGACGCCGTAAAGTTAAAAAGTCTTTCATGGAGCATAATATTCATTCTGTGATTGAGGAGGTTGATTAAAAGATAAAGTGGTAATATGACAATATCGTATTGTTCTTCCCAGGTGTTCTTGTATATTTTTTCGCTCCAAAGAATACGCTTCATTGATCCACTACAACACTCCCGGAATATACTCAGTCGTGATACACTCTAGAAAAAGGAAACATTCAGCAAAACACGCGCAATTTTCCTGTATAACATTTTTAATCGAATGCATGCCAACTTCGACCATTGATCCTAATAGAACTCAACCAAAGTTCGATTGACTTCGATTAGTAAATTTCTTTTTTGTGAGAGTTCGATTGTGTTCGATTACCGAATTTAGTCATTATGCTCATGTTCGATTACTAAATTAAAACGTTCGGTTTGGTTCGAGTGGTTACGTCGGGACTAATTATAACTATAGCGGCTAGGATTGACTTGGCGAAGGATTCTTCACGCATTTTGATCAGATTATCACAGATTTCTCCCATAAACGTGGCATTTGCAGCTTATGTAATTTAAAATGCAATTTTGTTCTTCTCCCCGGGTGGGGCGTTTGCACGCTTTTTAAAGACCCCCCGCGGGGTTTTTGCATAAACAGCCCAGCCTCACCGTGGGGCTTTTGCAGCTTTTACAAAGAAAAATGACAAATGCCCGATAAATGCGCGGGGGGATGGGCACGTTTGGAATTGACTGAGCCATTATCACTTCTCACTACCCTAGGAAATTATCACCCCTGGAGAGGATTATCACCTCTCACTACCCCGGGGATTACTTGGATTATTACACCAATGTCAATGTGTAGAGAAAAGTGACCTGCTCTCCATATTTGGATTACTTTATCTCTTACCCCTTTCCTCACAAACATTCTAGTCTAGTTCTTTGCCTTTAGCAAAAGAGTTATGGGTTGGGAGCATTAAAAGTCAAGTAGAGAGCGGTTGCTATAGTTTATTTTCAGATTGACTTCTTTGTCAACCTTACAGATCATCTGCCACTCCTGCATCAAGGAATGCGGCTGTTGTCTGTACCATACAAATTTCTCATTTCCGATAATGAGACCTGCAGATCTCTGTCTTCGCTCCTAGTGTCTAAGGCGGTAGGTCCTGCTGGCAACATTCCCAAAAGGCTTTTAAGAACTTTGAACCCGAGTTGGCTCTTATAATCCGGGATATTTATAAGCAGTCGTTAAGGGAGGGGTATATTCCATCACTCCTCAAATCATCAATTGTTAGTCCTCTCCCTTTGGTGATCCCTCCTAGGGCCATTGAAAGTGACCTAAGACCAATTTCGCTTACGTATACATTGCCGTGAAGGTTATGGAGGGTTTTACCTGCAGAAGACTTATACCCCTACTAGATGGATGACAAGATCGACCATCGCCAATACGTTCGCAAGGGATATTCGACAAAACATGCCCTTTTGTACATGCTGCAAGCTGTCTATGAAGCGGTGGATAGTGGTGAGGCTTCTGCTCGACTGTTCTTCACTGACTTCACAGAGGGATTTCCTTTTATTGACCACACCACTGATGCAAGAGCTGGCCAAACTAGAAATACATCCTGTCCTCCTGAAATGGATCGCGGCCTTCCTGACCAACCGGTAACAAGCAGTTAGAATCGGAGGAACTCTGTCAGATTGGCAAACTCTGAAAGGAGGAGTATTCCAAGGGCCAAAACTAGGTGTAATCGTTTTCGCAGTTATGACGAATAAATTCCCGTGTGACTGGCACCTACGCATTAAATTTGGCGACGATACCACTGCTTTAGAGATTATTCCAAGGAACTCTATAAGTTTGCTCAACGTTGTTGCTTCAGATATCAATAATTACTAAGCCGCCCCTTTCCGGGGCGGTCCTGACCAGTTATAAATTCGGTTTTCGGTCGTCGGTGCAGAAAAACGGTCCCCCGCGGGAGGGAAGACACGAGAGTCTGGTACCGAGAAACGATGTTCTCACAAATGGTTTCATAGGATTTTCCCTTAAACAGGCCCTCGCACGAATAATTTTTGTACCTCGTCTCCGCCCCCCCCCCCCCCCCCCCCAGAAACCCAAGAGGGCCTTGCCAACCTGAAGAAGGCTATCTGCGTTGTTCGAATCGATTCGATCATAGGAGTCACTCTACAATTTTTTTATTGTTCCAGTTTAAGTCAGTTGATGATGTTAGAGCTTGGAAACTCAGAGAAATGCTTACGTTGCATACAAACCCACACGCCGTTCACGGTAGGTTCGCAATAAGAGTTTACTGTGAGCGTCAGGTTTGGAACGCCAGGGCCGCTTCGTAACTCAAAGAGAGAATTATCGATCGATGTAGTACATGAGCAATTAATAAGTACAATTTATGAGCAAAGTATTTCACCAGTTGACGACACTATGGCTGAGGACTTGATTGTAAGCTGTCGTACTCAGTGAAGCGAACAACTCAGTTGCCTATGAATGTCAGATGAATCCTGATGTTACGCACGTCCATGAGCGAGGGACTTGACAACTTTGCCATGTTAGAAGACCGGCTTTTCCTTTAAATAATGCAACACTCGCCACTTTGGAGGTCTAAATTTCGGATATTGAGGATAAAGAAGACACGGACAAAAATAGGAACTCTGCGAATTTCGCACGCAAGTTCAAAGCTTCACCGGGACATCCCATCTGGGAGCTTCACAAAGACCGACTTGAGGAAAATAGGAGCTATTACTGACAAGGTTTGGTGACTAAGTAAAGCATACAAGTGTAGCCCAGGTCGAGGTTTCAGGGGGTTTGTTTTTGTTTGTATCTGTATCTTGCTAAGCTTTTATCATTAAATTTGTACATGATCTTGTGATCACAATTCCGTGTTTTCGCCCATTCAGCAAGCACGTTATATCAGATGTATTGATCTCAGCATTAGCAAGTTTCAAAAAACATGCCTTTGTAATTTTACAGCTTGCGTGATGTTTCTTGATGCATTGTACCATTTCATGGAGATGTAAACTGAAGTCTCCGCAAAATGGGGACTTAAAAAAGAGTATACTCCATTTATCTCGAAACATAATACACATGACTTACACGCCTTTATTTTCCTAAAGGAATTTTGAATACGAACGAACACAGTAAATGTGAGGGGCAAAAACAGTTTTAATATGAATGAAACATAGGGTTTAATTAATACAAGGGTCAATTATTGTGCATTGAAATGAAGTGCTTGAAAAGAGAGAGTTCGCTTGGAGATGTGATCAGAGGTAAACAAGGGCACATTGTGCGTTACATTCAGTCTTTTTAATATCCAAGGACTGTGAATAGTGTTTCCATATTGTTTAGCTGGCACAAAAACTTTGGAGGAGTTATAAAGCGGCATTGTTATCTGCCATGAAGAAAAGTCAGTTATGGGTGTCTTGAGACAAACAGGGAACTCGAGCGAATTTTTAACTCATATCGATATCAGATAAAAAAATATGTTATCGATCTTTTCATCTATTTAAATTCAAAAAGTGTGTGCTGATGAAAGCAACATGCGAGCGAGAATTCTTTAAACTTGTTTAGGTTACAAAATGCAAAGGATGTTATTCCTTTAACTAACTTAGAGAAAAATACCAAGAGGAAAGACTTCAGAACAAGACGAGGCAAGTTTTGAGGGCGAAGGCGTGAGCCGCTAGGGGGTTCTGGCAGCATGCCCCCCCCCCCCCCCCAAGAAAATTTTGAAATATAGAGGCTCAGAAATACTTTTGTAAGCATTTTCCGTGGCATTTCTCTTCAGAAAAGTCAATCTTGGGCAAGTGTAGAAGTTCACTTTTTTATTGCTTAACGATACTGGTGCCAAGTTAATGACCACCGGGATTTTAAAGCATTCAAATGTTGTAACACGTACATATTATAACAATAAAATGAATCCACAAGAGTAACCAACATTTATGGATTTTAAACTGTAGATAATTAAAAGAAGTCTTAGGTAACACTTTTTTTTGAAGTTAGTTCTTAATAGATGATATACAGAATCACGCTCACTTATCAATTATCTGTTTTGATACACTCTTGCTTATGTTCTTCAACTTTGAGACAGCCATGTCATAATATTGCTATCTCTTATATTTGTAGGACTAAGAGGTCACTAACTTTCACGATTAAGAGCATTAACAGTTAGAAAAGTGAAAGTTTTTTGCACGTCGTTTATTCCTTACTGAAAGCTATGGCAATCCGTCTATGGCCAGAGGGATCCCATCTCTTTAAAACAGAACTGCTGTCAATTTACGTTGGTTTATGAATGTACGCTAAAGCAAGCCTGTTGAGCCTCGTATTAGCCATACTTGTTCGGGACCAGGTCTAAGCCTTCTTAGTGAGCTGAAGTTTCTTGAAAAAAGGCCAAAATCAAGACGAGGCATCTGCCTCGTCTTGCCTCATGCTAGCTACGGTCCTGTAGTTAAAACTAAATATTTTTTATCTTGTGGAAAAAATAGTGCGTTTTCATGTAGACTGTGGGCCGCAAATTAGGATCGTCTATTTAAAGTCTCAGTGGAGTCAGTGACGCCCCTGGATCGGGATCAATGGACAGTTGGCTGTCTGTTCAGTAGTAAACTTCTGGGTTTCATCCAATACAATATTTCTGTCTAGTTAACAATTAGTTCATGCGTCAGCGTGCGTGTGTCGAGATATTGAGCACAAGGGAAGTTTGGAGAGCACGAAAGAGGCGTAAGAGTTGCACGAGGCGCAGCCGAGTGCAACTCTAGCCTCTTGAGTGCTCTCCAAACTTCCCAAGTGCTCAATATCTCGACAATACGCACAACTGCGGCATGAACTAATTGTTTTATAACATTATCAAAGCGATCAATGCAGCAGTTAACTTAAAATTTTATTATTGTAGGGCGCGCTCAAGGAAGTACGCGTCAATGTTTACGTGACTAAATTTTTTTCCTCACAGTTAATCTTATGTTTTTATCTTGAAACTGAGAGAAAGTGTACTCTAAAATGATTGTAAAATCCATATTTAGGTGCCGGAAAACTATTAATTTACCGAAAAATTGTTATTGAGAGTAAACAACTTTGCAAAGAATGATCTCACGCCATAGCCCGCACAGCTTGCGGAGATGACAACAACAACAACGACACACCTCTTTTCCTTACTATCGTTAACAAATTCAAACGTTTCCTCTTAAATTTCCTTATAAAACACATGGTAAACGCTTCATTGTCTATTGCTGAGTTATGGATGCACTCGGGAGACTCAGGATTGCTAAGCTCACAACAACTCGAGGAATTACGAATAGTTTATTGACGTCATCAGCGTGCTCAATAGGAATATGAAGCACGCTCGCGCTATTGAATTTGATTAGGCGAATTTTCTACCTATGTTATAATGTAAATTTGCCCAGTGGCGAGTAGCTGACCCTGTCGCATTTTATACTTGTAGAACGACAATTATTTTTGGAATTTCCGGTTACGTCAAATTAGTCACGTTATGCTGTCACGCTATATTTTGGGAGACACAGGGATTCCGGGTTGAGGGGTGCGTGAAAATAATGCAAATCGTTTCCTGCTTAGAATTAATGACTAGCTTGTTTATTTTTATTCATAATGGTGGAATTTAAAAGTTATTATACAGCCCCCACTTAAAAATGGTACTCATTTTGTTTGTTACGAAAGTCTTTCAAAGGGTACAATGTTCTGAATGAGTTTATCAGTTTAGTCTCACATGAGATTCTGTCTCACGCAATGGTCGGCGACAAGGTTTCATAGTAGCCTGAGAGTGTATAGCCGCCCCCTCCCCACAGAAAAAATAGCCGCTTGGCAGCCCAGTTAAAAATGGCCTTTCGACGATTTTTGTTTCGCGATATCTCATACCATGAAACTTACTCTTTACTATCAGCAAATTAAGAGCGTATCGATTTCAAGACGAATTACTTAACCTTATAATATCCTAACTGCGTGATCGACTAAATCGAGTGAAACTGGGAGCTATTACTAGAGAAGCGAGTGGAAGCGGACTAAGAGAGGCTGTCCTCAGAGATCGGCCCTAGGCCCATTATCAGATGTAACATCTTTCGAGACAATTTGACATATGTAATTGATTCATCTCTCTATATGTTCGCGGATGACCATCCAATGTATGAAATAGCGGGGGACCTAGAAACAGCTAACAACAATCTAATAACAAATCTCAATAATAATACCTGTGGTTTGTATTCTAGCAATTTTCAAAAAGGAAACCTCAGTAAATATCAAAGTATGTCTTTAATACATAACAGTACAGTAACTGATATTCCATTACACTTTCAAGGAAACACCATCGAGAGGGTCTGGATGGGGGAGTACAAATGTCAGTTGTCAGTTAAAATTTCGGCCATTTGTCAGCTGTCAGTTAAATTTTAGGCTTTTTGTCAGTTGCCAGTTAAATGGTTATTAATGATTAACTATGAAGCTTATTTGTATATTTTTGATGCGAAATTTGGCGTTAAAGGCACATATAAAGTAAATTAAACTTTAAATTCGAAAACTAATGCCATAGTACCTTAATTTTTATCAGTTTTGCTATTGTAAGCATTTCAAGTGGCCCTCCTTTTCTCAAGTCTTGTATTACTCTCCTCCACTCGAACGTTTTTGCTGGCCAGAGTCCAACATTGTAAACCATTAAGCTAATCAAAATTATGCCTTCAGAATATTGTATACGTGTTATACGTGAGTCTTACGCCTGTGGACTAAAGACATCGATCTCACGTATCAAGGACAATTTCTCACGCCTGACTCACAAATCCGAACAAATTATTCTTAACACATGATGACTTTCTGTTCTTTTTTGAACTCTAACGAAATCATGTCAAAGGGCGCTAAAAGTGTCGTCTTTTAAGTAGCTTGGAAAGTGTTCAAACGTCTTCTGGAACATCAGCGGAAATGTAGTTTTCGGCAACGTTCGGAAGTATTCGGTAATTCGTCGGAAATCTTCGGAAGTCGCCGGGACATTTCCAGAAATCTCGGTCATGACAAGGTGAATCTCACGCATTTGACTCAGAAAAAGCTGGTAGGTATAACATTGGGACGTAGATCGTAAGAAGACTAAAAAAACCGTCTCTGAATCATCTCAGTAACAACTTGCAATTGCCTTTGTAACGTCCTCATTCTGAGCTGAGCATTCTTCCTGCTAAGATTACACCTAAAAACGCACATTTGATCACATTATCTGATGAAAAGAGTGGAACAATGCTATTTAAGGCCTTAGGAACAAGTTTTGTACTAAGGGACAATCAGATCCTTTATCAGTTGACAGCGAAACCCAAGGCAATTGTCCAAAGTCAGTTAAATTTTCGGCTATTTGTCAGTTGTCAGTTAAAATTTTGGCCATTTGTCAGCTGTCAGTTAACCCCATCCAGACCCTCCATCAATCTTCAGGCAGTCTTAAGTTGTTAGGTGTCACCACAGACAACCAGTTGAATTTTAATATTCATATTAATGAAGTATGTAAGAGGGCGAGTCAAAGGGTCGGAGTAATGATGAGGCTTAAAAAACTCATTCCCTCCAATGCTAAATTAACTGCCGCATAAATCAGCGATATTGCCCTACTTAACTTATTGCCATCTGACCTGACACCTCTGCACTGCTTGTAACAAAAGAAAACCCGAACGCATGCAAGAAAGAGCATTACGCGCACTTTTTCTGGATAAGCAATCAAGCTACAAAGCTCCACTGGACGAGGGTGATCTAATAACGTTACAGAATAGTAGATTGAAGGATATCGCTATCCTCATGTATACGGGTTAAACACAAACTATGTCCCACAAAAATATTCGAGCTATTTCATATGCATTGTACACATTACAACTTGAGAGTAGCAGTGTTCGCCATCCCCAGATTTAAGACCAAGAAATATGACAAACACTCGCCCACTTATTTGGGACCTAAGTTGAGGAATAGACTAAAGGGCGAAATTAGGACCCTACCGACGTCCGACGAGTTTTAAACATCGTGTTCGGAAATGTGATTTAAAGCGCACGAGACTGCCAATCATAGGGTATACCAGTATCTGGTATACCGGGACGAGCTTTTTGTTAAAAAGTCTTACAGGCGTTTCCTCACTCTCACCCCTACCATACCCCTTCAGTGTTTTTTTTTCTGCGTACATCTTTTTGCGCCTTCCCCACGATCTGAACGCCTGTAACAGGCTATGGAAAACTAGATCACCATATTTCCGCAGGGCGGAAACGGGACGGCTAGTTTACATTTTATGGAAACTCGTTATTTCGTCCTGTGTTAAGATTTCAGTTCTCCCATGGTTTTCAAAAATTTTAGAGGAATTTATGTACAAGAGAGGTATTAAGTTTTTAGATAAGTATAACATTATAGGCGAAAGTCTCGGAAGCAATTGAAGATAAAGAATACATCACGGATATGTTTTTAGATCAATTGTTTAGATCTCTCAAGAGCATTTTGTGACACAGTGAATCATCGGTATACTCTTTCACAAACGTGACCACTTTGGTATAAGAGGAAGCATTACGGAATCGCGCCTGTAGATACGCGTCGCTAGTAAATGCAAATTTTTCTGTCAATCAAATGTGTCCTATTATTTGTAGGTGGAAATTGGTAAGACATCGTTATTGTTTTGGAGACAATAGAAGAACAAAAGATAACAGAAAGATCAAGTTATGCGGTCTTAAAGCGTGTTGCGTGACTTTAATCAGTTGGACCATTTCTCCTAGCTTTCCCGCATTAAAACGTTGGAATGAAAAGTCTGAAGCTTAGCTTTTAAAATCTTGATAGCCAAAATAAAAGGGGTGCCCCAAAAGGCAAGCATTTGGGAATTCAAAATCGATATTTTTGTCTCCAGCGAAATTCGGCGGATGAACAGTAATTTGCATATAAGCGTAAGTGAAGCGAAATAGATACAAATTGCCGTGGTTGTAAACACAACGTTTCCTCGAAGTTTTTTTCCTTTTGAAAGCGTAAATTCGCATGAAAGAGTTCAGCTTGCCCAAAATAATATAAAATGAAACGAATCAAATCGAAAAGTGATAAAAAAAAAGTCAGGATATTTCAATTCGATGGAAAGTAAGTGATTGGGTAGGTGATTTGCATACTGATAAAAATAAGTTCTAGCGCAGTCCAAAACCGTTCGGCTTCCTGAATTGTTTTCCTGGAATTCTAAACATTCTGCTGGCCTAAATCGTTAAAATATGTTATGAAGTCAAAATATTTACCAAGTTGAGCGTTTGCAATTCCTTATAAAACAGAGAGTAGCGCGAAAGCTTCGATCTATAGATTTTCTTAAGTTAAATTACCTTTGTATCGTGGAAACAATACACCGTATTCACAAATGGCGGACACGCGGGAAAAACTGGTGCCTAGTCATGAAAGCGAGGCGTTGGAGGGTAAACAAAAACTGCAAATGAAGACTTTTAGTGAACTTGCAGAGTGTTTAGCACGGATTCCACCTAAAATAACTTTCTACGGACTTCTTTTAAAATACAGTTACAAGGGATGTCTTCTGCTGTTAATGTTTAGTATTGATTTGCTGTTTGCAATCAAAAGGGACGCGTATATCTTCAAGGAAACAAGATGATTTTGTAGGTTTCCGAAGCATCAGAAGCTCCACAAGTGGGCGATGGCTGGAGAAAAGCGGCAAACATGTTGGCCCAAACTTCACATTGAAACCGAGTTCGAAAGCCAGCTCACTGCAATTCGGTAAAACAGAAATATAAACAATGCAAATCTTGGGGGCAAGAAAAAAAGAAATAAGCGATGGATATATGGCCTACTTGTTAACGCAAGAGACGTGTGCCATTGAACAAAACAGTTCAAATCGGGATGGAAAAAAAGCTAAAAAAGGAAGACAGGAAAGAAGCGGTGACTGAGGTTTCGATGAAGTTATGTTTGGTGTTTATTTGCCAGGACGCTATTCTCTGGTCTTTATCGATGAAGGACATCAATTAGAACTATCTTTTTGGTATAAATGCAGGAGCGATTGAGTGGAGTACGCTCAAAATTTCGACTTGTCACTCGGCAGACTCGGTAAGCCGGCCACATTTCATTTCAGCGAGTAATTTTCCTATTTCTTATCTTTGGCTGTTAAGAGTTTTAACTTCATGTTCTATAATGCTTTAAAAGTGAAGAATACATAAATAAGTAAAATGATGGTCTTCTTAAACGGATCCAGACTCGCATTTAATGATTCGAAACAGAAGCTTGCCGTGTTCAGTCCTGACACAAACATTGCCTTAAAAGTTTAACCTAGTAAAATGTGAGCTTTATACCACTTTTTTACGAAGAGCTCTCTGAGATAATGCCGTAAAGGAGACCAGGCAAATAGCAAGCCATAAGATTCACACACTAGAGCTTCTAGTTTTGATAAAATTATTTTATTTCGCAATGCAAAGAAATCAAAAGATTTTAGATTTGCACTGAATTTGCTAAGCTCTGCCAACGTACCTCTAACAATTCACTCCAAAGCGACGGAATTGATATCATCCAAAGGAAGTTGTAAATACAGACATACATAGATATGTGTAAAATGACACTGACATGAACGAATGAGTCTCGTGAATGAATCTTTCACCCGCTCTCGACTTGACGAGTTTTGAGTAATGGCGGAGGTCTCTTCCGTTGACAAGTAGGCCATCTATCCGTCGCTTTTTTCTTTTTTTCTTGCCACCAATATCTGTTTTTACTTCTGTTTTACAGAATTGCAGTGAGCTGGCTTTCGTATTCGGTTTCAGCGTGAAGTTTGGGCCAACATGTTTGCCGCTTTTCTCCAGCCATCACCCACTTGTCGAGCTTCTGAGGCTTCGGCAACCTACAAAATCATCCTGTTTCCTTGAAGATATACGCGTCCCTTGTGATTGCAAACAGCAAATCAGTACTAAACATTAAAAGCAGAAGACGTTCCACGTCATTGTATTTAAAAAGACGTCCATACAAAGTTATTTTAGGTGGAATCCGTGCTAAACACTCTGCAAGTTCACTAAAAGTCTTCATTTGCAATTTTTGTTTACCCTCCAACGCCTCGCTTTCATTACTAGGCCCCAGTTTTTTCCCGCGTGTCCGCCATTTGTGAATACGGTGTATACCCTAACACTTGAGTCTTGAATCAAAGGACGCGACATGCGTCGGCTCCCTTTGTGAGCGCGCAAATAGTCATGGGACCCGCGATTTTGCGGGCGACACGGATCTACAGGCGCCGTTCCGTAATGTATACTTGAATGGTTTCAGTTTTAGTTTTGGCTTTTTTTTAATTGTGTAGAAAGCACAAGTGTACGTAATAACTAGGACCCGAGCGTGAGAAAGTTCCCATAAGTAATAACATTTTAAACCAAGCGTTAGCGCCAATGGCCAGGTTGCATAAAACCTTCTTAAGATAAGAGAGCTCTTAACTTTTGTTCTGGAACAATAACCTATTGTTTTGAAATAATAGTTAGAGTTTCCTTAATCTTAAGATGTTTTTTGCAACCCAGACCCAGGAGTAATAAAAACATCATCTGTTATAAACGCCCGGGTGGCGTGGGGGGGGGGGGGGGGGGGGGGAACTCCAGATATGAAAAGGGTGGGGATGCTCGTCGTCTCGCTTAGGGGTGTAAATTTCGGATTTTGGTCTCACTTAGTGTATTCTGGGCAAAACTCCTTCATATTTAGCCGTGAAGGTCTCGATTAGGGTTGCACGCGACAAAATATAAAAATATATATTTAATATGTATATTTTTAATTCGTTTTATTTACTCCGTTCATATAATCCAAGTTTTCTATAACATCAATACTTAAAGAAGACGTCTTTTTCCATTGTTTTACAAGAGTGTGATACGAAACTTGGCTGCTGACACAAAACGATAACTGTATTCGATCACGGCTAAAAATATTCACAAGTTTCAGTGTTATTTGATTCTTGCCCTAACACCAACTTTTAATAGTTCGTCCATTAATTCCCTGATCGAGCTTCGAGCTGCTTCCATTTTAATTTTTACTGGAACATTAATCCCACCGCCAACACGCCATCTTCCTTTTTGGATCGTCGAAAGGTCTCCTAATCACACTGCTACAAACATGGTCTCTTTTAGGGGTCAAAAAGCTTGGGCCACGCCCAGATCGGTCTCCTTTAGTGGTTTAATTCAAAATTTCCAACGACCATCCCCACCCCTTGCATATGCGGAGTCCCTCCTACCCCGGGTATAGACGTTGGTTCCATCTGAGGTAATCCAATATATGAAAAATGAGACATGCCCATTACAGTCTCGATTGAGACAATAAAACCATTAATTTTAGGTCACCTGGCTAAGGTCACTTGACCAAGCTAATAGAGCGGGGAAATAGCTCACGACTCTTGCGATAGCTCTCCGTTTTGTTTTGGCAATTAGTGGACGATGTGAAAATTAGCAGGCGTTGACACTTTGTATAGCAGCTTTTATTGGTCAAAATTTAATGTTGCCTTACAGCTGGTTTGAGTATAGAGCTAATTTCTGAAAAACATATAGGGCCTTTATTGCGCTTGTGATTAAGTTTTATTACAGATGGGTCCTTTCTTATACACTTAATACAAGTTAATACACTGCCTTCTACAAACATCCAAATCTACCTTTGTTTTTAAGCTAAGAGAGGATAGTTTTTTGCGATTCTTCAAAACTGTTTTAAAATTAGGTAGTTTACGTTATTAATCCTCCTGTATGATGGATATACTTGGGTGCGAATTCCGCCTCCCCTTCACCTCTCCCCTCCGGATTGTCCACTGTAAAAGTAAAGCGCTTCAGAAACGTCTCAGTAACCAATATACATGTAGCACTCTGTTATCCTGTCATGCTTCAGAAGGTGTTACAAGTCTTATTCCCTCAAAAAAAGGTGAAATAGAAAAATCCATAAACTGGAACTGTTTGCCGAATGAATTTTTGCATTGTGTACGTGTGGGAATTTGAAAACTATATCATCAGAGTAACTTTACATATGAATAGATTATTTGGAGACAATATTCAGAAATTGAAAATAGCGTTTAAGACAAGATTTTCCGAAACAGAACCATGTTATTAAAATGTGTTTTTCTAACCGCATATCAGTTGAACTGCTTTTACCGTCGCGCGTGCTATGGGTGCAGACTGTTTCTTTGAACGATCGCATTTCCTAATCACACTCACGTCATCTCTCTATTACTTATTTTTGCAGATACCTGCAGAATAACAGAATTGTACATCTTCCACCTGGGATATTTTCAAATCGCAATCAGTTATATTATTTGTAAGTTTCAATTTTTGTATATTTTTGTTGCTAATTATGAAGACTTAAACACTTCAAAACTATCGTGAGAGAATCATCATATCTTGCAAGCATATATAAAAAATTCCAAAGCTTAGAGCAAAAGCAAATTTTAAACTACGAATTAAAATTAGAAAATAATGGGGAACGGCTACTAACTAACTTTGTTGTTACGTAGTCAGGAGAGAATTGTAAATGGCCTGGAGTTCCAGTCCCTTTTCCCTATTCAAAAAGGATTTTCTTTGTTCAATAGAGATGTCCTCCATGATGGGATGTTTGATGCTGTGATCTTCAGCAATAAATACAGGGATAATGTCTGAGTTGATGTTATGACCCTCTGGCCGCTAGTATTTAACATTGCACTGACTGTCCATTGCACTTAACCCAGGATTGATGTTCTTCAACCCGGCTCAAAGGCATCCCGCGGTCTCACAAATATTTTAGGGCATTTTTTGGCCATTTACAATCCTCTCTTTGGACTACGTACACTCTTTTTTAAAAGAATACATTTTATAAGAATATCGAGGCTTAAATTTGCGAAATTTTAAGAATATTTTAAGAATAAAGCCGAGGCTGAGATTTTGAAAAGGATAGATATAATTTTGGCTGCCTTTGTCATTCCGCTAACACCATGCACACATTTCTCATGTACAGACAACCCTTGCCATCGGCGTACGGGAAAAATTTTGTTGGGGGGGCTGAACATAATTTGCCCGAATGAAACCTGTTGGTCACAGATGCACAAGATGATTCTCTCGTGACGTCAAGTTTTCTTCGCCATGCCGGGAGAGCTCGGGCGTTCAAAATAGAGCAAATATTTTCGGTAAATCGAGATGAACATTTCTAAAATACAAAACCTTGAAGTGAGAGATGAAACGAACCCATTTGAGCTCTAAAAGAAGTATGAAGAACGATTACTTCGACACCGAAATATGTCAATAATCCTTTGCATGTCATTCTGCATTGTCTTGTTTGCATACTTTCTTTCAATATTAATAACAGCGATACTGCTAAGTCGGTCTTGTCCCATTGTGGATCTTAAAAATGTCTTGATGCGGCGAAGGGCGCTGAAAGACCTTTCAGCAGAGCACGAGGTTGCAGGAATTGTGGCCAGGATGGAGTTAACTTTATATAGAACAGGTAAAATGTCATGGAGACCATTTTGATGCATGGTCTTTACCGTCACGGCTGCGTTTTTTCTCTGGCATGGGTCCCCGCAGTCGTAGTTTTCAAAGATTGACTTCTCACTTGATAGCATTTCACAATCCACTCCATAGAAATTTGATACAGTTTGGATGTTGTTGATGCTTGGAGAACGGCTGAATACGATTTCGCCCAATGCGCACAAAACCTCCTGGTCATTGACCTCAAACCTTGATCGAAGTTCACTGACG
This sequence comes from Porites cylindrica, assembly GCA_964035525.1. Classification (NCBI taxonomy): domain Eukaryota; kingdom Metazoa; phylum Cnidaria; class Anthozoa; order Scleractinia; family Poritidae; genus Porites; species Porites cylindrica. The sequence goes on along the minus strand of OZ037777.1, from coordinate 50,985,705 downwards.
ACTTTGTCAATACATGTGTAATAAACTGTGATACGAAAGTGGTCTTTTGCCGTCTGTTGTGAGCTGTCGTTCGCTGCAGCAGGTGTCCCACCTTAATGTGTCTTTGCCCGAACGGTACATCAGTTTTGCCCGAATAATACTAGTTTTTTTTCCCACAGGGGGGCCTGCAGCCCCCCCCCCCCCAGCTCCCCCCCCCCCCCCGTACGCTGATGACCCTTGCTGGTTAACAAAGAGTTAACTGCAGTGATTACACTTAATTGTCCTTGACATAGTTGAAACAAAATCGGGTACTTTCGTTTCCATCACGCTATTTCTGTGCGAAATGCTTTTCTTAAAGCCAAAACGGCCAAGTGTCGCTTGACGTGACATCTTGACCTCGCTGACTGCAACGAAAAGCGATGGAGCACGTGCCCAATGTAACGCGATACAGATCTAGATACCAAACACTTGTAATTGATACCCCCAATAAATTCTAAAACGGAAATGTCATAAGCTATAATTTAAGAATAATACAAGAATATTTTCAGCCTAAAATCGGCAAAAAAATAAGAATATTCAGCCTGGGCCGGAAAAACAACATTCTTATTAAAAAAAAATGTATTAAAGTTAGGCCTAGAAGTTGCAAATGATGAGTACATCATTCTGTGTAACACGGGTTGCCGTAGCATGAGCGCTTCTTAGCTCATGGATGACCTAGTCATGCCATGGGCTTTTGGAGGCACCCGAATGGCACTCGATCACTCACTCACTCACTCACTCACTCACTCACTCACTCACTCGATTCTCATTAATTTGTTCATTAAAGTCAGATTAAACACGTTACTCCTACCTCCCTTGCTTAGTATTACTTTTTTTCCAAGTGTCTTTTACGTATATGTTGGGAAAATTCTAGAGGGTACTAGTAAGTCGAATTTTTTTTCCCGACACATCAATTATAGAGAATGGATATATTCTAAAGAACACTGTTAATATCATCCGCAAGAAATGGACTTAGAATTGTTAAAAGGACATTAAAATAATTGAGCGTGGATCACTGTTGTATATTTGGACGAATTGTGCACATTTGTTCCCGATATTATACTTGATATGGAGAAGATGCGATCAACAGGAGTGTGAAAAGAGCTTAATTGCAGCCTGGCGATGGGATTTCGTTCAGCGAAAAGCGAATAAGCCAAAGAGCCTTATAATCACTGCAGAAAAACGGTCCTCGAATTGTTAAAGCGACATTGAGGAGTATCTATTGAGGTCTATTCAGTTATTTGGACGAATCCGTTGGACCATTTGTCTTCGTATGCAAACAGGGAATGAATTAATGTTGTGTCAACTAGAAGCACAGGTTTTAGAACCAACAAGCGTTACGCTATTTTGCTTGAATTCTTAGGTGACCTTTGCCTTAAAGTAGGCTTTTGTTTGTCGGTGATTCCATTTAGCAGTGCTATTAATGTAATTTCTGCAAGAAATGCCGCGCTGGTATAAACAAGTCTCTGGCGAAAGGCAATCGGATACTTCGACTGCGTTTAAATTACTTGGCTAGGTCAGAGCACGTACTGCTTTGAGCTTAATCCGTTTTATTAAAATAATTTTTAGCTCGTGTTTATCAAAAGCGTGTTCTAAAGCAGTTCAATTTAGCCATAAACGCCTGTATTCTGTATTTAATATAGCTCGTACGGCATATACTAACCGAGACGTACTCATCATATGGAAACATTTATTTGAAAGCATCGCACTTTTAAAACCACGGTTTAAATAAAACTCGTGTATGTATATGTAAACTCGGCTATTTTACAAGAAAGTGCACTGTCGTTCGGAAAGTGTTTGACAGTCACATGAGAAAGCAAATTATTTTACAACTAAAAAGCGTTAATAATTGCGTTTAAAAAGTGATCTTTGCTTTGTAAGTAGAAACGCTGAGCTGATAACAAGTTTCTAGAATATTCAGGTGCACATGTCATCGGATACTTCAAGTCACGCTGTATTTTGGCAAGTCCGTACACAATGAATCGTTCAAAAAGATTTATGTTTTTCTTTGATTATTGAAATGTCTTTTCTACACTAATTCAATTCATTCATGAGCTCGCTCCTAGGAGCCTTTGATTAAGTTATAGCATGAGTGGCTTTTCAAGTCGCAGGAAGCCGAAAAAAAATGATCGGTCTGAATAGGGTTAAAGATTTTTTGTTGTTAATTATTATTATGAAGTCGAGTGAAATTTTGACGAACTTTGTTGATAAGAGGCGTCACAACCTTTTCTCTGAACTTGAAAATTAAATGGCAAGATTACAAGGACACCTTCACTCTTTCTACCTTCTATATATTTTTTTTTTCTTCGATAACGCTTTGCCACTTTTATTTCCTCGTGAAAATGACTTTAACCCTGTTCAGACCGGGCTTTGTTCTGCTTCCTGCGACCGGGAGGCCCTCCGGGGTCTTCCTCTATAATTTCAGAACCGCTTGATGCTACGGCCACCAAAATTACACACATAGGGCTTAGTTGAATTGCTCTTGTCTGAAATACATATTAAAACCATTTATTTGTGCAGGTCCCTCTCCGACAACGAAATTGAACGGCTTTCACCTGACATATTCCAAGGACGCTTTTTTAACTTGCGTTATTTGTAAGTTCAATTTTTTTTATTTCTTTGTTATTAAGGAACATGACTTATATTTACACACTACGTGAGTACTACGAGTTACATATTCCCATTTAGCAAAGGATGTAAACGGGTAGCGAGCCGAAGCAACGAAAACGCTGCCATACTGGCCGTCATGAATAACAACCGGAAGTTTGTTTGTTTGTTGTTTTCTTCGGAATTTTTACTCTTGTAGGGTGAAGTTATTGAGTCAGACCGCTTAAATCGAGAACTTATTAACTTGCAGCTGTTATTTTTGACGTGCAGAACGTCATCGTATTCGCATGTGTAATCAAATGGTGTCGAGTGAAATTAGGGAATAATTTCAGTTGCGTTTTGTCCAAATCCTTGTAAATTATTAGGATTTGCACAAAACGCAAGTGAAATTATTCCGTAATTTCACGAGTATACCATTTCATTACCTATTAATATCACGGGTGACGAATTACTTTAGCAATCGAGGATTTTTGACTTGTTTATCCTGGATCGTATCGATCGATCGTGAACTCCACTCTCTCAAACGTTTAGACCTAAAATTTGGCTTAAGTTTTCAGAATTTTTCCACAACACACCTCTAAGAATCCTTCTTGATGTGTTCTTTCGTGTGTTCAGGTTTTCTAAAGCGTCTTTTTATGCCCCAACATCTTCATTCATGACATTTTAAAGCTTCCTCGCCATCTTGCATGAAACGGAGACGTACGGCAGTTTGCCATGGCAATTTGGTAATTTCACATGTGAAATGACAAATTAACGCTGAAATTTCGCGCCAAAATTAAGGAGTAATTCGTCACCTATGATATTAGTGGCTTAAGCTCAGCTATAACTACATACGAGTAACATACCGGAAACATACGAGCCTATACGGGTACTGGATAGTATACAAGCTAGGAAGACAAGGATACTTTCAAGTTATGCAAAGTTCTCGAGAGGAGTACGCGTGAAAGATCCCACAACTGACTTGATTTTTCTTAGAAAAACCTTTTTGAAACCACTCTCCAGGGTGTTTTTTGCGAACTCGTGTAGACGATTGAAACCGGTTTTAGCCTGGACAGGGCCGAAAAGTATTACGTACTTTTGCAAGTACAGTAACTTGTGCGAATGGGAAGCTCTTTTCACGTTTTCGGCGCTGCAACGCTAATAGGCCTATCCCTAAATCCTGAAAAAGATCTACCCTTGAAAAATACTAGTAAGCATGCTACCGGGTCGATTGAGCTTAAACTTAATCTTGTGGCGAGGTAAGGCCACTGAGAAGCTTGGAAATTAACTACGGTAGTCATATGTTATAATAACAATAATGGGATATGTGGCAATATTTACACACTTCGAATAATTTATAGATTTAGCCAAGGCTAAAATAAAGTAAAATCAATAAAGTTTAACCTATGAAAATCCAGAAATCCAGGACGAAATTTCAAGAATCCGTAAATGGAAACTTAGTGTTAACACATAAAACCGTTGCGGAAACATGACGGTAATCACGTGTTTCCGTCGCTGCGTTTTCTGTGGAATCGTACCACTTTTTTTATACGTTTCCGTCAAATTTCCGCCTAAGGAAACACGTGTTTCCGGAAGCATAAATGCGTGGCATCCTTGCGGAAACACGCGAAAACGTTCCGGAAACAAGTCAATTTCATGTTTCCGTCAACGTAATCGGATGTAACTATTGCAGAAACACGAGTTTACGAGTCGGAAACTGGTGTTTTCAAGTTATTTCCATCGTGGAAAAAGCGCTTTTCACCATGCTGGGGTGGTTTTGCCGCCATCTATAGTAACAAAAACCCATTCTCTCGACATTTTTATTGCATAAAATAATACCAAAGCAATCTTTCCAAGTACTTTTTTTATTCTCCTTGCTTCCTAAATTGACAGCGTTTAATACCTTGACAACGTATTGGTTTTGATACTGCTTAACCAATGGTTAAAGCTAACCATGCTTTGAGCAACTCAGCCCAGGTCTTCTTATAGTATTTATTTATTACATTGCTTAAGTTAAATTGCATTTTAAGTGTGAGTGCCTATTCACACTAGCAATGAATAAGAATAGTAAGAGGCTTCCTTTAAGAAATCCACAACACATTTTCTGTAGGACAACGTAGTTAGAAAATGTCAAATCTGTTAACAAATTAATATCCTTTATAGCCGATAGTGATAAACACTTTCATGTGCAGCTTATGGCTAGTGATAGTTTTGGTTGTCTATAATATTTCAACAAAGTTGAATATGATTTGTCGGGTGAATGTACATTGTAGTCCCGAGTAGGACTGTTGTTGAGAGCGACTAACGTTTTGACAGCATGAAGGTGATCATCATTTTCATGGGCATTGTCAAAACATCAGTTACTGTCAACAGTCCCACTTAGTACTATACTAACCTGTATGATCATATACCACTTACTTATATGACCATTCTGCTTCATGATATTATATTGTGTCACGAAATATTCTTACTCTTCTGACATGGTGGTCTAAACTACACAATTTTCTATGACCAGTGCAAAGGTTCAAATGCAAAAAAAAATACATCAACAAAGAAAGTATGGCTACAGTTTTACATGTAATACAAGTCTGCTAAAACCGTTAATGTGTTTCATGTATACATTTTAGGTCAATTCTATGCTGAAGTCATGACTTAGTGTCTTTACCCATACACACAATGCTCGACTTGTAGAGTTATGAAGAAGATACATGCATCAAGCCAATTTCATCAGGAAGCACAAACCATAATAATTCTTGGTGATTTATCCAGTCATAGCATTCTTTTAAGCTTGAAAAAGTTGGCCAAGTTTCAATCCATGATCATCTTTGTCATACATAGCAAGAGGTGATGGGAAACAGTCCCAATGCTTCAATTAAAACTGGACCATTATTTTTGGAACTTCATTTACGCCAAGACACATTTAAGCCTCTCAATGAACAAAATATAGCACAAGCTAGCCCTTTTAAAGCAATATAAAATGCCTTTCTGGAAAAGATGTTCACAAAGTTCTAATAATTATTATTGTTAAAAATGATTATGCTTTATTGACCAACATTCAGTCAAGATGGCTGGATATTGGCCAAGCTCTTTTTTGCGAGGCCAATACCCAGCTATCTTCACCAAACAAGCTTGATTGGTTTGCCCACTTTAGTAGCCAATTAGAGCACAGGATTTGCTTCATCTTGCCCGCTCACGGATTCAAACATAAAATTTTAATAAATAATTATGCTTCATTGACCGGGTGTGAGGTTAAGATGACTGAATATTTGTGTCTTTATTCACCCTGCCTTCCTCTTGCAAGGCTGTGCTCTAAGAAAAATTGAAGGCAGCCCAGCACTCTGAACTTGTGAAATCCAGTGTGCTCAGCAAATGATTTCTGTGAAAAAGCAAAGATTTTTAGTCGCCCGAGAACAAAAGTTACAGATGTAGGCGCCACGGGCCACAAAGCACAGCCTGGTCTTGGTCAATAAAAATGCAAAAATCAATGAGGCCAATATTCAGCCATCTTGACTGGACAAGCTTGTTCAATGATTGGGGTGGTGGCTTTTACGGTTATCAACTAAAATTCTGGCTCTTTTACGGCCATCGGTTCATTTTTTCCAGTTACGGTTAACGAAAAAATTAAACATCAACTTCTTTTGTTTCAAAACGTTAAATATTAATTATTATTCATTCAAAATATTTTCCCGATTCTGATTGGCTGAAAGCACACGTTTAATTAACCATAACCAGTTACTGACGACCAAATTTGGAAGAATTTTGTGTTTAACGAGGAAATGACGTCAAAAATGTAGCGTTTTCGTAGGTTAAGGCACCGTTAACCGAGAAGACCTGGGAACGAGGTTGAGTTGTTTTGTGTCATATCCCATGAATCCTTTTGCGCTTCGTACATGCGCAGTAGGTTCTTCTTGCCATGTGCTTACAGACTGGAAGTAAAATATCGTTGAGTTCTCTGCGTTCGTATTACAATTTCCTGGTACATTACAAACTACAAATTCCCGGTACATTACAAACTGGCAACGAGGATGAAGACTTAAGGTGCCAGCGATGACTACACAGCAATTTGGTACTTTGGAACCCTTCGATGGAGCTGACTTTACGGATTGCAGTGAACGCTTGAATGCCTACTTCATCGCACATAACATCGGTCAAGTTGCAGCAGACGCCAGCGAAGCAGCTAAACGAGAGGCAGACAAGAAAAAGGTCGCCGTTACAATCTCCTTGATCGGTAAAACCCTCTTACAGTACGCTCAAAGATCTCTGCTTTCCTGATTTACCCGCTGATAAAACTTACGATCAGCTGACAAAAATTCTGAAAGATCTACAAACCTAAGGTACTTGAAGTTGCCAAGACCTACCGCTTCCATCACACTGTACAAAGTGAAACTGAAAGCGTAGCGGAGTATGCAAACAAGCTAAAACGCTTAGCTGTTCACTGCAATTTTGGTCCTTACCTTACAAGAGCCCTCAGAGATCAATTTGTTGGGGAAGTGAGAAGTCAGACTACTAAAAAGAAACTACTTTCAGAAGATAGGACATTCGATCAAGCTCTCAAGGTCGCTCAGGCCGATGAACTGGCTGAGAAGGAATCTAAGTTACTCCAGGGCAACTCCGACACTTCCAGTGCTGGTATTCTGCCTGTAAATGCTGTTCACAAGAAATCTTTTTCTGCTCAAGAAAGCCAAAGGCAAACAGATCCTAAGTCAAAAATGGGAGGAAAGCAGTGTTTTCGGTGTGGCTCTCCACAACATTTGGCTGACAAGTGCAGTCATGTCGAATCTACATGTAATTAATGTGGGAAGACTGGGCATTTGGCTAAGGCATGCTTCAAGAAAAAGAAAGAATTTGGTGGTAACAACACCACTCACCAAGTAATAGCTGCTCCAACATCAGGAACGTGTACCAAGGAGGAGCACGAGAATTCAGTCCCTTCTTGAACAGTTTATATGAAAAGTGTGAAATCTTCTGAAAATTCGTCATTTACAACGCCCTTATACAAACTTACCGTTACCATTGAAGACCAGGAAGTCCCTATGGAAGTTGATACGGGCAGTTCTGTGACATTGTTGAGTTCTGCTGATTTTACCAAAACCGGAGGACAAGTAACTACACTCAAACCCCCTACAGTGCTTTTGAAAAGCTATACTGGGGACATTATCCAGTCTCTAGGTGAGAAGGAAATGGATGTCAAAGTTGGAGACCAGGTGGGTACCCTGTTAATTCGTGTAGTTCAGGGACCATCACTACTGGGGCGGGACATGATGTCGAAGTTTACATTACCTTGGCAGAACATTTTTAGTACGATTTCAACTGCAGCTGAGGATATAGTTCAGCAGTACTCTGATTTGTTTGACACTAGTTCAGGGGGAAAACTTAAAGGAATCCAAGTGTCATTGCGAGTAAGTGATGAAAGCCCTGTGTTTACCAAAGCACGAGTAGTACCATTTGCAATTCGGTCTAAGTACGAAAAGGCCTTGGAGAAATTGGTGGCAGAGGATATTATTGAGAAAGTAGAGCATTCCGAGTGGGAGTCACCTACAGTCCCTATTGTTAAAGCAAATGGGGACCTGAGAATTTGTGGGGACTACTCTGTCACTATCAACAAATTTTCAGTCTTAGCACAATACCCCATACCAACTCTGGAGGAACTACTGAGTACATTACCTGGGGGAAACAAATTCACTAAGACTGACCTTTCTCAAGCATACCATCAACTAGAGCTTACGCCAGAAAGCAGAAAATACACCACAATTAACTCTCATTTGGGCTTATACCAATACAAGTGCCTGACTTTTGGAGTGAGTAGTGCTGTGTCAATCTTCCAACGCACTATAGAAAATGTCCTTAAGGACCTTCCAGGCTGCTGTTTCCGTATTGATGACATCCTTATTTCCGGAGAATCAGATGAAGTCCATCTGGAAAACCTTCACCGAGCACTAACTCGATTACAGGACTGCGGTCTTAAGTTTAACCCTGATAAATTCTTTTTCATGCTGGATAAAGTAGAGTATCTTGGTACTACCATTTCTGCTGCGGGAATTTCACCGACTGCAGAGAAAGTGCAGGCAATAAAGGATGCAGCACCTCCAACAAATGTTTCTGAATTACAGTCATTCCTTGGATCAGCCAATTTTCCACGTAAATTTGTGCCGGATTTTGCAAAGTTGGCTTCACCTATGTACGGCTTACTTCGCAAGGACGTACCACGGAGTTGCTCAAAACTGGAACAGGACGCTTTTGATAACATCAAGGCTGCTCTGTGCTCTGATTCGGTTTTACGTGACTATGATCCTATGGCTGAATTAGTTCTACAGTGTGATGCTTCTTCAGTGGGTGTGGGAGCTGCATTACTGCAACCTGGACCTGATGGTGCATTACAACCTGTTGCCTATGCATCGAGGATACTGAACAATGCAGAACAAAATTACTCCCAAATTGAACGTGAGTCATTAGCAATTGTTTTTGGCGTGACCAAATATCGCCAATACCTGTTAGGTAGACACTTCAAACTTCTAACAGATCATCAACCATTGATTACTTTGCTTGGGGAACACAAGCCCGTACCCCTGTTGGCAGCAGCAAGGATCAAAAGATGGCCATTACTTTTAGCTGCTTATGACTATACAATGGTAACGGACAATGGGACTCAGTTTACGAGTGATGAATTCCAGGAATTTCTAAGAGAGAACGACATCCTTCATACTCTCACTGCTCCAGGACATCCTGCTACAAATGGGTTAGCAGAACGCTATGTGGGTGAATTTAAGGATAAACTGGGCAAGATTGGAGATACAGGCGAGTCTGTGCAAACAAAATTAGACAGGTTTTTGTTGACTTACAGGGCTACACCCACCACGTTAGGGAAATCACCCTCAGAATTACTTATGAACAGACAGCCTAGAATTAGATTCAGTGCACTGAGAGCCAAAAGTTCTAAACAGGAAGTTAAGGTTTTTCAAGACAACCTTGATAATAAACCCCAGTTTACACCAAACCAAGCAGTTTTTGTGCGTAATTTTGGCAAAGGAGCCAAATGGATTCCAGGAACCATTGTTGGAACAGTCAGTCCCCGGAATTTTGAGGTTCAGGTCGGAGACATTATCTGGAAACGACATCAAGAACAATTACGTCCACGATTCGTAAATTCCACACTAGGGTCAGAGTTAGTTCGTGCGCCCCAGCCACCTGAGCAAACTGAAGGGTTGATCCCAGTAGTGAGGGATAGGCCTGTTACAACACCAACCCTTTCACAGCCTAAAGAGGCTACACCTGTACTTGACACTCCAACCTTGGATAGCATGGCTGATGCTTTTTCTTCACCGCAGGACTCATCTGTGCAAGATTCAGAACTTCAAGCATTAGCGCCTGAGCAACCAGTACGGAGATACCCTCTCAGAGAGCGTAAACCGCCTCAGAGGTTCTACTAGTCTTTAGTAAACTTAGTGTTCGTGACTTTGGGACTTGTCCCTATCAGTACATTACTTTGTATTATTATCAGGTTCAGTTTTTCTATCCTTCGCTTTTTGTCATATCCCATGAATCCTTTTGCGCTTCGTACATGCGCAGTAGGTTCTTCTTACCATGTGCTTACAGACTGGAAGTAAAATATCGTTGAGTTCTCTGCGTTCGTATTACAATTTCCTGGTACGTTACAAACTACAAATTCCCGGTACATTAGATTTTGGTTGTGAACTTGAAAAGTGGCGGACATTTCACTCGTTACAAGAGTAAGAACTGGGCGAAAAAATAGCTAAAAACATGACAAGAACAGCAAGAAGACAACTCGAAGGGCGAAATCTGTTATTTGGAGAATATTTGCGGAGCTGGACAAACCTAAACGACCTAAACGTGCACTATCGAAGATGAACTAAACATCGATGGATCGATGGAGGTAAGCATATTTTAGCCATGTTTTTAAACTAGGAATTATTTTGAATGAATAATAAAACAATTATTGAATTCGGCTTTCGTATCATATGAAGAATTATGGAGATCTCGGAGGGTGTTATCCGCCTCGGCCTACGGCCTCGACGGATAACACCCTTCTCGATCAACATAATTCTTCATAAATACTCAGCCTCATTCATTTATTGTTAATTAACCTGTACTTTTTGAATAAAGGTCTTCGGATCATCTCGGGATGAAATAAGCTATTCTTTTGAAAAATTTTAACATTTGATAGATCATACTTTTTATAAAGTATTCCAATTCTAATGTTATTTTACGTATAGAAATGCCAATAGTCAATTTAGAAATAATCTTTGTGAAAAAGCAAAAGCAGACTCGCGAACGCCCAACTCAAGGCCGGGGCGCGACATCCATTATAACAGAAATGGCCTGGCCGTTTTCACACTAGAGAAGGATTATTCGTGAGAGACGGGTTATCCGTTTGGTGATTCGCGTCAGGTATTAGGTAATTCGTCTTAATTTGAAAATAGAATAGCTTTAATTTTGAATGAACAATCCGCCTGACTTTTGAAGAAAGGGATTATCCGTTCCAGATAGCCTATGTACAGCCGCCCCCTCTCCACAGAAAAAATCGTAGAAGGGGTGTCTGTGGGGAGGACGCGACTGTGCACAGGCTAGTCTCAGACGGATGATCCATTTCTAGCTCTAGTGTGAAAACGGCCAATAACAAAATTCCCGTGTCCAGTGTTTTTAATGATAGCGAAGGACTGTACGGAACGACTGTCTGCCGTTGCCTTGTCCGTAAGCCGCATTATTCCGCGCGGCTAATGCGTTTCGGGTCACGTGGTCCGAGCGGGTTCACCAACGAAATGCCTTGACCGAGATTGCGTGGGAAGACGCCTTACAGGGACTAGGCATGGCAATGTCTACCGTAGCGTCAGAGAAAAACAGGGAAATGTTGTTTCTCGGCAACGTGTTTTATAAACAGTGACATCTCTGCCTGTTGTTTCACTAGTTTCTCGAGGGCACGACCTCCGGAAAATTGCAAATATTAATCCCCAGCAAGAAGCCACACTTTCGCTATGGAAAAAATTAATTCCCCGAGAGAACGCCGGAAATGCGGCCTTGGTCTTGATTAACTCCTAAAAGGAGCTTTGCCTAATGCGCGTACGGAGTCACACCAGCCGGGAAATAAAAAATGCAACCGTAAGTGAGTTTAGTACCTTTCTCAAAAGTAGCAAATCTAGGGAACACTTTCTTTTACGGTTAACTCTTTTTTACCCTATTTACGGCTAACGGTTAAAATTTTTCAATTTTTACGGCTATCGGCTAAATTTTTGGCCGTTTTGCGCCTATCGGTTAACCCCATTGAGACCCTCATGATTGTGATGCTGTGATCTTCAGCAATAAATACAGGGATAATGTCTGAGTTGATGTTATCACCCTTTGGCCGCCAGTGTTCAACATTGCACCTAACGCAGGATTGATGTTCTTCAACCGGGCACAAAGGCAACCCGCGGTCTCACAAATATTTTAGGGCATTTTTGGCCATTTACAATCCTCTCTTTGGACTACGGGAAATGATGAGTACATCATTCTGTGTAACACGGGTTGCCGTAGCATGAGCGGTTTTTAAGTTATAGCATGTGTAGTAACCATTCCCCCGCCTAGTCCCAGTCCGCGTGTTTACGTATAAGTAATTCGACTTTCGCGCTGGTTATGCAAATCGTAAAGTATCTTGCTCGAGTTCGCTAGCTGTTACAACTACGTTACGTTCTTTATCTTACTTCGTTCGCCGTATTCCCAAATCGTCAGGTAATGTCCTCTGTCTTCGTTTATCTCGTATTTCCTATGTTATCTGTATTTCCTACGTTATTTCCATTGTTGTAATTAGTCGTTCCGCTCTTAATGTATTATGTTTATTACTTTATCCTAGAAACCACTGGCAACATCATGTAAATAAGGTTAAGAGTTCGAGTTGTTCCAGTTGAATTAAAACTCTTTTACGACTTATATTATTGCTGGTGCGTTGGCTACAGTTTCTGCCGTTAGTGGAATTATGTCAATGGAAAATTCGTCGAACGGACGAGGGGACGCCGTAAGGCGTGAAAGAATGCTGTCCCTGAAGAGAAGTCGAGCTGGTCACCTTGGCTATTTAAACGGGTTGTACAAAGACGTCGAGTTATTAATGCAAAACGCGGATAATTATCATGTGGCTTGTAAGAAGAAAAAAGATGTTGAAATCGCGTTTGCGAGATGTTTTCAAGCCTACGACGAATATTATCAATTCGCCATGGACCCCGAAGTCAAATCAGATGCGCTTAATGCTTGTCACAGCATAGTGACAGGGAAAAAGGAATTCGACGAGCGTTTTGAAGAATGGTCGCGATCCGTTCAACGTACCGTGGATAACACTTCAGTGGTTCCTCGCCAAGATTATGGTGATACTGCCGAATCACAGATTGTCAGACGTTCAGTAGTCACCTCAAGTAGCAGAAATTCGAAGAGCTCCAAGTCCAGCTCACGTGCAAGTGATCGATCAAAAAAGGCTAAAGCCGAGCTGCTTCGTCGTGAAGTTGAGTTAAAGAATCTGTTAAAGCGCCAGGAGATGGAACGTCAAATGGAACGTCAAATGGAACGTCAAATTGCCGAGATGAAAATTCAAGAAGATGAATTGAAACGCCGGATTGCTTTATTGACCGCAGAAGGGGAAATAGAGAAAGCTAAGGCCGTTGATGAGCTTTATGAAACTTCGGAATATTCAAAACGTGGTATCGAGGCAGAGTTGAAACCGGTTTACAAAGACGAAACACGTGATTCTTTACCTCCTGCGAAAGACCTTCAGGTTGGACCGAACTTTAAGAGTGGCGACTTCAAGCAAGTTGGGAGAAACTATTCTAAATCAGTGCTGAATCCAGGTGCTCAACCTTGGGACCTAGGACCAACGCAGAACACTATCGGCGCTGGAGACCCCACTGGTTCCCAACAGTTACAAGAAATATTAACACAGCAACAAGAAGCTTTGCAACTTATGGCATACACAATTCGACAAGGATTTGAAATGCCAAAAAGAGAGCTTTTGACGTTTGATGGTAACCCGCTTAACTACTGGTTGTTCATAAATAACTTCGAGGTCAACATCGCTAAGAGGGTACCGGACCCCGAGACGAGACTAACTTACCTTATTCAACACTGTACTGGGAAGGCTAGGGAAGCCATTAAAAACTGTGCCACAATGTCCGGTCCAGAGCAAGGCTACAGGAAAGTCCAAGAAATCTTGTACCATAGATTTGGACAGAAACACATCATTTCGCACGCGCACATCACGAAGATTGTGGAAGGTCCGCAGATCAAGAATACTGACTCCACTGGTTTATTAGACCTGTCCGTTGAAATGCAGAATTGTGCGCTGACTCTCGTACAAATGGGCTACGAGGCAGATGTTAACAGCTCGGACAATCTCTTTAAGGTGGTGAAGCGTCTCCCTGTTCATCTGCAGTCTAAATGGGCGGACAGAGCCGGTTCATTAACCTTAGACGGAACGGAACCTACCTTCATGGATTTAGCTGGTTTTGTTGAAGAGAAAGCTTTGCTGGCAAACACTATGTACGGACGAATAGTTGGATCGACACCAGACAAAGAACGGAGCTTTAAGCCACCGCCCAAAATAAAGTCACCGTCCACGAAAGGAAACACCTTCGCGACGCAGTCCGAGGACCTTGCTCACGTAAACGCAGCTCCTATCGTAACTTGTCCTTTGTGTTCTGGTCAACATAGACTGTGGAAATGCGAGCTCATGAAAGCAAAGAGCCCAGAAGAAAGAAAAAGCTTCGTTCGACAAGCAAGACTATGCGACAACTGTCTTGGAAGCGGTCACATGGCCATAGATTGCAGAAGTAAAATGATGTGTCAAGTGAATGGATGTGGATGGAGACACCACACTATGTTGCACGTTAAGAAGAAGAGCAACAATAATAGCACCCCTCCTAACCATCCTGCAGTCACCTCGGAAGAGACTGGAGCAAGTACCATCAGAGGAACCGGGGAGACTGGAACGGGCGCCGTCAGCGGGGCCGGGGATGCTGGTAGGTGTGGTGCTACAGACTCTGGCAAGAAGAATGTTTGTTTAAGAATCGTTCCAGTTGTAGTGAAAGGAATGGGTCAGCACAACACAATTGTGGCAAACGCGCTACTGGATCCTGGTTCGGACGTCACGTTATGTGATGTGAGTCTAATGGAGAAACTTCAAGTAGTTGGCCGTCCTAAGGAATTCTCACTAGCGACCGTTAATGGTGCATCCGACACTCGAAAGGGATTCGAGTTGTCTTTGTCTGTTCGAGGATTACAAATGAAAGAAGAAGTCGTGTTAGATAGAGTTTGGACAGCGGATAATCGATACGTTGTGTTTACCTCAAGGTAGTCCACCCACTAAGGAAGATACTGCTAAGTGGCCTCATCTGAAAGGAATAGACTTTCCGAGAGCGCAATCTGATAAAGTGTCTGTGCTTATTGGTAGCGATGTTCCTGAAGCTCATTGGGTATGCGATCAGAGCCGTGGCAGGCGTGGTCAACCTTATGCTGTGTGTACCCCACTCGGTTGGACCCCGATGGGACCACTGAATTCGTGTGATAGAGATTGTTTCAGTGTGAACTTTGTTCGCCATGACGACGAAACGCTTCATCGGCAAATGGAGAGCATGTTTAGGAGTGACTTTAACGAGCCTATGATCTCCTCAAAGGCTGCAATGTCAGTTGAAGATCAAAGAGCACTGTCGCAAATGGAAACTTCCGTGAAGCTCGTGAATGGCCACTATCAGTTGGGGTTGCCATGGAGGCACAAGTCAGTAAACCTCCCGAACAATCGTGAATTTGCGTTTGGAAGATTGCGCTACTTAAAGAAAAGATTCCAGCGCGACCCGGCTATGTATCCAGCGGCTACGCAAGACAAGTTCCTTGTAGCGAACAGGAAAATGTGAAGGATTCACCAGTCTGGTACTTACCCCACCATCCAGTTTTCCATCCTCAGAAACCAGGGAAAGCGAGAGTCGTGTTTGACTGCGCGGCCAAGTTTAAAGGCATCTCCCTGAATGATCAGCTTCTTCAAGGTCCAGACCTAACGAATGGACTTTTGGGCGTTATCATACGTTTTTGCCAAGAACCCGTTGCCATGGTTGCGGATGTGGAAGGCATGTTCCATCAGGTGCGGGTAGCTCCCGATGACTGTAATGCGTTAAGATTCCTGTGGTGGCCCAATGATGATCTCTTCAAAGAGCCAGTTGATTACCAGATGTTAGTGCATTTGTTCGGAGCCACGTCGTCTCCAAGTTGTGCAAGTTTTTGTCTAAAGAAAACAGCCTCGGATAATCAGGGCGACTTTGATGTGGAAACCGTTACCACTGTTGATCGGAACTTCTATGTAGACGACTGTCTGAAGTCTGTCCCTGCGACTGACAAGGCGGCACGTTTGTCTGGCCAGTTACGAGAATTGCAGTCAAGAGGAGGGTTTCGGCTTACTAAATGGATTAGTAATGACAGGAACGTAATTGCCACCGTTCCAGTAACAGAGAGAGCGCCCTCAGAAGTAAACTTGGATTTGGAAGATCTCCCTGTAGAACGCATATTGGGAGTGCAGTGGGCCATGGAAACAGACGACTTCAACTTTCGCATCATGGATGAGGGAAAGGCTCTCACACTCATAGGAATCTTGTCTGTTGTAAGCTCCATGTACGGCCCCCTCGGGTTCGTCGCTCCCATCATTCTGCCAACCAGAGCTTATTTAAGCAGAAGTATGGCTGGGACGAAGAGATTTCCCAAGCAGATTCCACTGTATGGCAAGAATGGCTGAAGAAACTTGCATGTTTGAGAACAATATCAGTTCCCAGGTGTTTCAAGCCACCAGGATTCGGTGCAGTCGTCAACGTTCAGTTGCATCATTTCTCAGATGCTTCTGAAATTGGTCATGGATCGGTATTGTACCTCCGAATCGTCGACGACAAGGGTGCTCCGCACTGTTCTTTTGTTCTTGGCAAGTCTCGCGTCACTCCCCTGTAGGTAGTGTCCATACCACGTCTTGAGTTAGCAGCTGCAGTGGTCGCTGTGAAGTTGAACTGCCTGATTCGGAACGAATTAGAGTATCCCATACACGACACAATCTACTGGACGGACTCTACCGTAGTCTTGCAGTACATTCGCAACGAATCAAGAAGATTTCACACGTTTGTTGCAAACAGAGTCACGATGATACACGATGAATCCACACCACGTCAGTGGCGACACGTTGACACCTGTGCTAACCCTGCCGACATTGCGTCCAGAGGGGCGAAAGGTTCTGAACTTCACACGTTGGAGCTGTGGCTTCACGGCCCAAAGTTTCTGTGCAAGGACGAGAAACATTGGCCTGACCAACCGTCCCAGTTGCCGGAATTGCCTCAAGATGACAGTGAATGCAGAAAATGCCCTGGTCGAACTTAACAAACGTGATCGTCAGCGGTAAAATGTTGGAACCGATGTTGTCCGGCTATTCATCCTGGGACAGTCTTCGAAAGGCCATAGCCTGGTTAGTACGTTTCAAGAAATATTTGGTTGGCCTCCTTAACAAGGATCCAGACAGCATTCCCAAGGGGCCCTTGACTGTCAGGGAAGTTATTGCTGCAGAGAGTGTGATCATCAAAGCTGTCCAGCATGTTGCGTTTCCAGCGGAGCTAGCGGCGGTAGGCCAAGAAGCGTCGGAGAACGAGAAGAAGTGCGTTCCACGATCTAGTCCAATACGCAACTTGAACCCTTTTGTTGCCGAGGGAATATTACGAGTAGGAGGTCGTCTCCAGAATGCTCCTGTTTCATTCCAAACGAAGCACCCGGTTATTCTTCCCAGTAAACATCACGTGACAAATTTGATCATCCAGAATTGTCATCGCCAACAAGGGCACTGTAGTCCTTCTCAAGTTCTGGCCTTCATCAGAGAGAGATTCTGGATTGTACGTGGCCTCTTAGCAGTACGCAGGGTTTTGGCGAGTTGTATGAACTGTCGCAAGCAAAATGCTCGTCCTGGTGAACAGATTATGGCCCCACTCCCGTCAGCACGAGTCGCTCCGACAGATCCACCATTAACCCATGTGGGTGTGGACTATTTCGGTCCCCTCTTTGTCAAGCAAGGACGCAGTCAAGTGAAACGTTTCGGATGTTTGTTTACATGCCTTACCATGAGGGCGGTGCACATTGAGGTCGCGCACACATTGGAAGCAGACTCCTTTATCTGTGCATATCAGCGTTTTGTTAGTCGCAGAGGGAAGCCCAAGGAAATACACAGCGACAACGGCACCAATTTCACGGGCGCCGAGCGAGAGCTGAGAGAAGCACTGGAGCGACTGGACCAAGCCAAAATCTACAACAGTCTAAGGTCGAACGACGTTCAGTGGTCATTTAACCCCCCTGTGGCCAGCCATCAAGGTGGAATCTGGGAACGAATGATTCGCTCCGTACGGAAGATTTTGGGTGCCCTGTTAAAGGAACAGCTGGTGAACGACGAAACATTGTCAACCCTTCTTTGCGAGGTGGAAAGGATTCTCAACGACAGGCCTTTGACTCCCCTTAGTGACCACCCAGATGATCCCGAGCCGCTGACGCCAAGCAAACTACTGCTCCTGAGATCCAATTCTTGCCTCCCGCCGGATGTCTTTAAAGGTCACGACAAGTATAGCAAGCGCTGGCGCCGAGCACAATGCCTGGCAGATTGATTTTGGAAGAGATGGATGAAAGATTATTTTCCTGCACTCCAAACAAGGCAGAAATGGAGCGTCCCTCGTCGAAACTTCGCTGTCGGTGACTTGGTTCTTGTTGTCGACGAGAAGACGCCTAGAGGTCGCTGCCCAATGGGCTTGATTGAAGAGGTATTTCCAGACAGCCATGGTCATGTACGTAGCGTTAGAGTGAAAACGGCCACATCTGTCTACAGACGTGACATCAGGAAGCTGTGCCTCCTTGAAAGAGTTCAGAACTAATGAACTCTGATAAGTTCTATGGCTAAGACTGCTACATTGCGAACTGTGTAGTCTAAATGAAGTTAATTTTCGTCACATTTCTGTATGTTCTTCGTAGTCTACGAATTGGTTATTTTGTTGCTGGAATTACCTAGTGGCTAATTCGGGGCCGGTGTAGTAACCATTCCCCCGCCTAGTCCCAGTCCGCGTGTTTACGTATAAGTAATTCGACTTTCGCGCTGGTTATGCAAATCGTAAAGTATCTTGCTCGAGTTCGCTAGCTGTTACAACTACGTTACGTTCTTTATCTTACTTCGTTCGCCGTATTCCCAAATCGGCAGGTAATGTCCTCTGTCTTCGTTTATCTCGTATTTACTATGTTATCTGTATTTCCTACGTTATTTCCATTGTTGTAATTAGTCGTTCCGCTCTTAATGTATTATGTTTATTACTTTATCCTAGAAACCACTGGCAACATCATGTAAATAAGGTTAAGAGTTCGAGTTGTTCCAGTTGAATTAAAACTCTTTTACGACTTATATCATTGCTGGTGCGTTGGCTACAGCATGAGTGGCTTTTCAGGTCGCAGGAAGCCAAAAAAATGATCGGTCTGAATAGGGTTAAAGATTTTTTGTTGTTAATTATTATTATGAAGTCGAGTGAAATTTTGACGAACTTTGTTGATAAGAGGCGTCACAACCTTTTCTCTGAACTTGAAAATGGGAAGATTACAAGGACGCCTTCACTCTTTCTACCTTCTTCTATATATTTTTCTACATAAGAGTAACCACAAACATACCAGCCTATACGGGTACTGGATAGATACAAGGACGACAAGGATACATTCAAGTTATGCAAAGCTCTCGAGAGAAGTACGCGTGAAAGATCCCCCGGCTGACTTGATTTTTCTTAGGAAAACCTTTTTGAAACCACTCTTCAGAGTGTTTTTTGCGAAGTCGTGTAGACGATTGAAACCGGTTTTAGCTTACCCGGATTCGTGTGGATAGGGCCGAAAAGTATTACGTACTTTTGCAAGTACAGTAAGTAAGTAAGTAAGTAAGTAGTAAGCATTCTGCCGGGTCGATTGAGCTTAAACTTAATCTTGTGGCGAGGAAAGGCCACTGAGAAGCTTGGAAAGTAACTACGGTAGTAATATGTTATAATAACAATAATGGGATATGTGGCAATATTTACACACTTCTATTAATTTATAGATTTATCCAAGGCTAAAATAAAATAAAACGAATAAATTTTAACCTATGAAAATCCAGAAATCTATACTTAACTGATTTTAAAACAAAAAAAGAACATTATAGATCAAATAATTCGATCACATTAATAGTCTTGGAAAAATGTTCTTACCCATACATGTCATACGTGTGCATCCCTACCCCCCCCCCCCCCACCCCCCTTCCCTCCACCACAACGTTTTGAAAAGCTAATAGCCCTGAAACTTAATGTTTTATAACGGCTGGTTGTCATTCACGAAACTTGGCTGCGTGCAGTTTGTTAATTATATTATTTATTATAGCAGATGTTGATGCTCAATAACTCAGTCTGATTTTTAAAGATTTAAAACAGCAAAATCTAATCTCGGTGTGATGGTGCCTTGGCTTTCAGTGATTGTCAACCTACGACTGAAGTGTGTAGCTGTCGTAGTTTCTCTAACGCTACTTTATTCAGGAAAATAACAGCTGTAGCTGTTGAATTGTCGAGAGATTTGATGTGATTAGCAGTACTTGGTGTGCAACCCGAGGGGGGAGGGGGGGCGGGCGGATACTCCATATAATGGACTATACGGGAGCCTGATCCTGAGCCTGAGAGCCTGATCACAACAAACTCCATTGGAATTAACGAGCAGGTCATAGAGCTTAAAGATTTAGAACAAACATGTAAAAATCAAACCAGAGGTTAATCTGGCATGTGACAGCAGCATACATGCGTTGAAGATTGAACTTGGCGGAGAGATACAAAAACTAGTTAAGCAGATCTCTAATCTAAGCAATAAGTTATTAGCCGAACTAAAAGTTCTAAGAACCAGAGCCAAGTCGACCGAAGATTCAGTAAACCACACTGTGCAACAACTGGATGAGATTAAAAATCAAATTTGCATTTCTGAGGAAACACTGATTTCTCATATGCATGACGCAAGTCGCCAAGATTCTCAATCACAAACAGAATCTAATGAGCGCACGTTCGCCGAAGTTACAATAAACAACGTTGACTTGCAGACTCTCCAAAGCACTGCAACTGAAGAAATCACAGCAGAGGCAAGGGATCAGACTTTCACCGTGAATATGCACAACAGATTTGCAGTACTTGACCCTCAGTTTCCAGAGAGACAAACACAGGTGTTTAATGAGCAATCTACACAACCTGTATCTACAGCTACAGCAGCGATGACGAGAGAACATTCAAACAGTTCGTATGTTCAGCAGGCTAGGGAAGCCTTTATAACCATGAAGCGCGGAAGGAGACTAAAAAGCAACCTAAGGCGCAAAATGGCCCCATGCTCATGATTGGCGACTCCATCTTAAGAGGAATCCAACACTGAAGAAAATGTTGTCCTCAACAATTTGTCAACAAGCAATATGTACCAGGAGCAACATGAGAAATAAAACAGCATATTGAAGCAATGGTGGATAGTTCAATATCCTTCCTGCATACTCATTAGCATTTAGTTATGGGAAAGTCACCCCAGACGAGCGAACCCGCTGGGGAAGACACGTAGGTGCTAATAGAGTACACAGGAGGGATGGGAGGGCGGGGCGAATCCAACCAAAATTAGACAAACTGACAACTATGAATAATCAACACATGCTTATATAGTGTATAGTAGTGTACGAAGTGTATAGAATATTAATAAGGTATGAATAGTTCAATATCCTTCCTGCATACTCATTAGCATTTAGTTATGGGAAAGTCACCCCAGACTGCACCTACCACTGTGAAATTACCCTAACAGATCATCCAAGCACATCAAATAAACCCCCTAAACCTACCCCATCCTTAAACGCGCTAACATCCCCAACCCTAACTTAAGTTCAAGTCCCTTAAACTAATGACCCGCAAGAGGGGAAAACCTCTAAGTGAAGGCTTTAGTAAAACCCTGCAAATATTCCTTATAAGCGTCAGCTAAGTCTAAAGTCAAAGAAGATAGGGAGTCAGCAGCGCCACCAGAGCTAAGTACTTGATTCAGTTTAATATAGTGCAGTGCTGTGGACGATGATTTCCAGCCCACGTGGTCCATGATCTGATCAAGTTTCGTTTCGGCAAGGCGCAAGAGAAATCGCACAACCACTTCTTAAACCGTGCAGAGTGACGTTCCGATTAGCCAAGTCCGGGAGCTGGTTAGTGTACAGGGATAATCGCGACTGGGCTACAGCAGACCCAAAAGGGGCAGGCAGAACCACCCACCGATGGGTTCAAAGGTCGAAATAAAAATCCACGGCGAACAGGAACCTTTAATAAGTCGCAAAGATTAACGTAAACCTCCACGGCGGTAACCGGGCACACTGTCGGATCCACATGACGCTTAAGGCCAAAAAGATTCGAAGCACCATCCCGCAGGGACTTCGTCAAGGTGTGGTTGAACAACAAGCCCTTGTTGTTGGGGAAGTACAGCATCTCCTGCGTTCGTACCCGACCCAAGTCCCCCGCCCTGTCACCGCAAAAAAACTGTATTTTAAAAAACGCTTGATCCCGTGCTAAAATATACAACTGTGACGGAGAACGAAGGTGAGTGTTCATGCGCCGAAGTATCTCAGACAACAAGATCACCAAATTCCTGAAAAAGAATGGCTCAGCTTGCTTAGGAACGACCCGTGCAACCAACTGCTCCTCTCTAATGGCCGATAAATAGGACTTGACCTCAGGGGAAGCTGCGGGATTAGCGAGCCCGAGAAAAGGGCCATCAATGGCAATTCTAACATATTTGTTGAAAATGGCTCTCAGTTTCCCAATGGTAGAGTCAACCGAACCATACGAGAAGCGTTTAGGGCACGAACAGGACGAATTACTTCTCTCTCCAAAGAACGGACACGTATCACAATGTACCACCGTTTTACCAAAACTGTCCTTCCAAATCAAGAAATCGACAACATCATCAGGAATGGCCGTGCACATGTCCCATGGTGAAGTAAATCCGAGGAAATCCATAAACTCAACCTCTAAGGCACTCTTCTGTTTCTGGTATGGCGTAAAGCGTTGCCTAGCAACCAAACACTGTTTACCCGCACTTATAACGGACAAATTGACAGGAGCTTTAAGGTGAGGAGAAGCCTGGGAAACTCTCTTCTGACGTTGATAACCACACCTCTGACAGAAGCGGAAATCACAGTCATTGGGTTTGGCGCAAACTGGACAATACACAGACGGTTGAAACAGTCTGGGAACAATCGGCAAAGACTGAAAGGAAAACATCACCCGTTCGTCGTCCGGGAGGAGGAGCGTGCAATTCGAAAAGCCCAGAGGTCATAGGGGCATAAACGGGGTACAAAACCATGTCGAGAAGGGAAGAGGAGCGCATCGGCCGACCCCTTCTTAGCAACTAAAACTCTGTGGGTAGCCAACACATTTAGCAATGGCCACCAACCAGGCAAAGGGGACAACTTTGGAACCACAATTGTAACAGCTGCATTTGCAGACGCAAAAAGGCGCAGCAAAGGGCCAATCAATGAAAAAGGAGGGAAAACGTAAGCGTTTACATGGGTGCCATCGCACACCGACAGGTCTTGATTAAAAACATTAACCCCAGACGAGCCAGGGGTAGGATAAGGGGTAAAATGCCTCAACGGGTTCCCTTTCCCATCACATTGAGCATTAGAGTCTAGCGACATGAGATCAAGATCATGGCCGTTAGCGCCCCCAAAATGTCGCTGGACCAGATCCCAAGATGTCGGCGAAAGCATAGCATCTGAGGGAGACAACCTCCTAGAAAACCAATCCGCCTGATTCGAGTTGGAGGGAACAAAAGACATGTCAAGAGAAAGATTTCTGGCCACCAGGAACTGGAAAATAAGTTGTGAAATTTGCGTTAAAGCCCTCGAGCGCGGTCCCTGCCCCGACCACGAATGGATGGCCACCATATTGTCGACTTGTGCATCAATCCGGCAATCGCGGATATCTTCAGGGAGGGACTGTAGACCTTTGAGGACGGCCCACATTTCCTTCACGTTTATGTACCCGCCCCGGATGTCTTCATCCCAGTAATCACCAACCGAAAGCGTTCCGGAGGGAAGATGAATGACCGCTGCCCATCTGAAGGAGGATGCATCCGAGGTAAAGGAAACTGCCACATGACTTTCACTTCTCCATCGAACCACTTTGTCCCAACTATCCAGGAACCTCCAGAACAAAATCTCCTCTCGCAAAACTGGATATATCTTTACCTCGCTACCATTAGACGCCCTCGCTATGGACGCTGCCATCTCCCGGATATAAAATTTAGCCCCGGGAAAAGCCAGTGAGAAGGAAATGCATTTCCCCATTAATCTTTGAAGGGACTTCGAGGAAACAGTGGCTTCACGGAGAAGTATCTGTTCCTGCAATTGAGCAAACTTCAACTTCTTGTCTTCGGGTATACAAAAAGCTTGCGCTGCAGAGTCGACAATCATTCCCAAATACTGGATCCGAGTCGCAGGGAGCAGAACACATTTAGCAATACCCAAGAAATAACCCAAACAAACAAGAACTTTGCAAACTATATACAAGGCCACCATCGCAGACCGATAACTGTAATCCGGAGTTCTCCGAGAAATGGGGCGCGACCAAAAACCCTCCGAAGAAAACAACTCCCCATTTAAACGATCGTCGATGTAAAGAGAACATGCCACCCTAAGTTCCTGAAAAAAATTCGTTGGACCCAAGCCAACAGTTTGGTAAACAAAGGGGGAATTCTTCCAACCAAACGGGAGCGTAACACCAACTACCCACCAGCCCTGCCACGCGATGCCAAAATATTGCCGAGACTCAGGGGAAAGCAGAATATGATCATAGCCAGACTTGTCGTCGATCTTGCTCATGTAAGAGTTAGGATACACGAAGCGAGGAACTCCAACGAGCGTTTCAAGAGAGAAAGGGGTATCCCTCATCCACAGATTTAAGAATCGGGCGTCAATGCATAACATGGGCTTCTGCGGTTCGATTGTCATTGGGAGGACCAAGTGGGGCGGACTTACGTCCCCAACCCGACCCCAGACACGGATTGCCCCAGTCTCGATGCGCTGTAAAAGTGTCTCCGTAACAAACTGCGAAAACTGTTTACAAGAGTGGTGGTTTTTAAAGGCCCTCGATGGGGGATCGGTGCTATCATAGTTAACGCCCATAGAGGACCCCCGAAACGGCCTCATAAATTCTCTGATATTTACACCCTTTCCTATCCACTCAAGGACATTTTCCACCTGGTCATAACCCTCCAAAATATCCTTCCAGAGGTCGGAGTTCACCAGACTTAAAAGAATCAGGATCACGAAAAGACAAATCAGACATCAAAACGGATGTTTCACCCCGAACAATGCTGCAAATATCCGACAGGCGCTTTGTACTGTTAGTCATTCTCTCTGAACTCGGGTCTCCCTCCAAGGATATCCAGCGTATTTCTCTATGTTCAGCCCTCTTCTCCGCTTCCAAGGGCGCAAACTCCAATACCTCTCCCCTTAGACGCTTCACCTTAGGCTAAAAGAAATCATCGAAACGAACGATCAGAAGGGGAAAGTAACCCGCGCCCCGAAAAATTGCACCCGAGTTCAGAGAGGATGACCACCGTAGCCCGAGTAATCGGGCCCAAGGGCATGCCTATAGGCAAAACGCTTGTGGGGTCACCTCTCTAACCTCGAGACAACAGATTCCTAAGAAAATACTAACAGAAACATAGAAAACGTGTTAAGTACAAACTCGAACGCTTTATTATCAATGAAACAATATCAAATAACTTCCAGGAAAAGAATATCAGAACAAACGTGAAAATCAGGATCAGCGCCTCTCTCGGCAAGAACGGGAGATGTGGCCCATCTTTCCACACAGCCAACAACGTGGAGCTGTTGGAGGCCTCATGTGGAAAGTCCCACGCCTTGAATACGGGGTTCCACGCGTCCGTCCCCTGAACGACCGGTGGTAGGCTGAGGGCGGCTTCTTTGTCGCTTTGGCTATAACCTTAGCCTCCTCGGTTTCTCCTTCATTGCCACTAGCTTAATAAGAATCTGCTGTAGGTTTGGACTGTTAACCAATGGGCGGCACTGTCTCAGGACTATCTGAAAACGGGTGGCCCTGTCGTCTTTCTTGTCTCTCGTAACGTTCACTACCTCCTCGACAGCTGCAATGGCGGCGTAAGGGTCGAACAAGGCCGTCGGCCGGGCGATGACCATTTGTAGCGAAGGCAAAGCCGAGTCCACCACCGAAGAATCAACCTTTCTTTTCCACTCATCCAACTCCTTCTTCAATGTCCCAACTGCTGTAGCCGATTCCTACATACAGCAAAAATGGACGCTAATTAGAAACTATTCCCCGATCGAATCCGTCCCCACCACATGGGAACCCCTACAAGCGGCCAAGCGCCACCACGAGGCACCACGCGACTTCGGTGCCCTCGCACGCGCTTTCTTGCTCGTTACTTAAGTAACCCACGAGGCCAAACGCGCAAGAGTTCGCGACACTCTCCTCCCACGGTCCTCGACCGGGAACACACCACGGCCCTATGGCATGACATAAATCCACGACCCGCTTTCCTTGTCCCTTTATTCCTCTCCCTCTGTCTATTTAACAGGATAAAAGAGTAACAGTAGTCCGCAACTCACGCTCCCTTCATCTGCCCTTTTTCTTTCTTTTTTTTTTTTAGCTCCACGGTCCACGACCAGGTGCCACGTCCCTCGTGCCACCGTGTGGCATAACAGAAGTCCAGGACTTCGTTTCTCCCCCATTTGTCCTTTTTTTTTTTTTTCATTTTCGCACCACGGTCTTCGACCGGGTTCCTCTCTTCTCATGCCATCCCGTGGCATAACAGAAGTCCTGGACTTCCTTTCTCCTCCATTCGTCCCTTTTTTTTTTTTTTTTTTTTTTTTATTTTCGCACCACGGTCCTCGACCGGGTTCCTCTATTCGCATGCCATCCCGAGGCATAACAGGAGTCCGTGACTTCCGTTCTCCTCCATTCTTCCTTTCCTTTCCTATTTTTTTTCATTCTTTTGCACCACGGTCCTTGACCGGGTTCCACTATTCTCATGCCATCCCGAGGCATAACAAGAGTCCGCGACTTCCTTTCTCCTACATTGTTCCTTTTCCTTTTTCATTTTTCCCACCACGGTCCTCGACCGCGTTCCTCTATTCCGATGCCACCCCGTGGCAGGAGTCCACGACTCACACTTTCCCAATCATTTCCAATCAACTCAGGATCGTACAGTGGATGATATAATACAGACCCACGCCAAAACATTGGAGGATGTATTTGACATCAAATTACAACAGAAGGAGAAAAGCTTGCCACAGATATATTGGATTCCTAAACTTCACAAGACACCTTACAAGGCAAGATTTATTGCAGGTTCAAGTTCATGCACTACAACTAGGCTCTCTAAATTAATTACTGAGTGTCTTAAACTGGTCCGCACCCACTGCACCGCTTACTGCAAGACGATTCGAGTAAGGACAGGTGTTAACTGCATGTGGATCATCAATAATTCGTTGGAAGTTATCCGTGTATTGGAGGAAAAACAGCTTTTCCTAAAT